>PITA01000227.1:164226-203364 GCA_004023965.1 Spilogale gracilis
AAAGAAAGAAAGAAAGAAAGAAAGAAAGAAAGAAAGAAAGAAAGAAAGAAGAGAAAAGACAAGAAAACTGTGATCAAATTGGAACCATTCTCTCATGGATGATATTGGAATAGTAAATAATATTAATGGTGTCACTGTGCTTCAGAAAAAAAGAAAAACTTGACAGCTGAAGAATTAAGGGACTAATAACCACTTCTGACTTCAGTAACACATGATTTTTAACCAGTTTTCAAGAGATGCTGATATCTTATGGAGTTCCTTGGAGCACCATTCAACCAAAATATAAATCTTTCTGAAAGACTAAATATTTTTTTAATGTGCTTGGCAAATTACTTAAATAGTTTTGAGGAACTCAGTGAACCAAAATATGGCAATTTCTCCATCCCTCTTGAGGGATTTTGCTGCACCATAGAATCATACGTGTCTTTTCAAATAATAGGGAAAAAAGGTCAATGTAAGTTCACTACATGAAGGAAAACCAACAGTAATAAATGCATTTATGAACATTTGAAAAAAGAACAACTGTTGGTAGACCTAGCTCTTCCCTCTTCCTCATGTTGCTTTCATGGGATAATGCTAA
This sequence comes from Spilogale gracilis, assembly GCA_004023965.1. NCBI lineage: Eukaryota > Metazoa > Chordata > Mammalia > Carnivora > Mephitidae > Spilogale > Spilogale gracilis. Next base: position 164,807 of record PITA01000227.1, read on the forward strand.
TAAGCCTAGAAAGCAAAATTTGGTCATTTAATATAAATGCCATCCATACCCTTTCTTATTATCTATAATGGTAAGAGTGAACTTTATTCAGGCAAAAAAAAAACAACTGCATTTTAACGTCACCTCAGTTTGTAACAGGACCTAAAAGTAATCACACCAGCTTCAGTGAAAGCTAGTTACTTTGAACAAAAGCATGCTGACCCAAGGGTAAAGATGAATCCTTCCCCGGTTAGTATTTAAAACCAAAAAAGGGAAAATTTCTAGATTTCCAGTTTTTAAACACATCAAAACTCTTAAGATATCGCTTTAACTACAGATCACTATTCAAAAACCTACCACCTCAATATAATGTACTGCTAACTCCTTTTAAGCTTCTACACAGAAGACAGCACTTTGGGGCGCTTGGGTGGCTCGGTCAATTGGACGACTGCCATCGGCTCAGGTCATGATCCCAGGATCCTCCAATAGAGTCCCACATGGGGCTCCTTGCTCAGCGGGGCTAGCCTGCTTCTCCTTCTCCCTCTGCCTGCTACTTCCCCTACTTGTGGGCGGACTCTCTCTCTGTCAAATAGATAAAGATTCTTAAAAAAAGAAGCCGACTATGTTTTTACTTTGCTTATCAAATCCAGGTACTGGCAGGAGACGCCGTAATCCCGCACAGGAGGAAGGCCCGAGTGTGAGTAAAGCTCAGAGAGAGAAAATGAGTTTCATTCACATGGAAATCTGTTCAAAGTGCAGCTGCCAATAAGAGGGCTCAAGGACCACAAAGGAGCAAAGAGGCTCTCCCCGTTCCACCCTATGCCACTGGAAACTGTTCACCCAGTGAGAAGAATGGAAGGTGCAAAAATGGAACCATGAACCCCCTCTGATCTTCTGTCTCTTGTTTTTCCCCAAATTAATGTTATTGCACATTCCATCTAATCGTCCCTATCCACAGTGTTTGCTCCTTTCATTCTCCCTGTTCTCCTTCTTCTACGGCTTCCTGGCTTCCTTTTATTTCACTGTGTCACTCCCCAGAGGCCCTTCTCATTTCTCTCTACCTCCTGATTTTCTACAGTCTCCCTAAACACCATCACAATTCCCTTTTGTGCCTGGAACAAACCATCCCTGCCACTATTACCTGCCCTTTTTTGAGTAGAACACCTACATGGGAAGCCACATTCTTCTGATGCAGCTGGAAATGAGTTAAGATCTTGGGAGGTAGTTTTTGAAATGCAAATTCAGCACCACAGGGGGGGGAAAGGAAAATTTATAATCAACCACAGAGACATTTATACTGTTTATTTTGTAAATCCTAAATCCCAAGCACTAAGCTGTTATCACCATGGTTTCCGCTCTCCACCCATTTCTTAATAGAATTTCAAGATCTTTCTAAAGCACCCCAAATTGGAAGAGGGTAATAATACAGTCTGTGACACTGTGGTGTGTCTGTGGTGTGACAATGCGGCAAATTAAATTTAAACCTGTCTGGTCATAGCAGAAAAGAAGACTTTTTCTGACTACAACTGTCACGTTAGAATGCACTGAGCCCACAAAACCCTGCCTCTTCACAGAGCAGCTATATGGAGGCATCCCAGAGGACCATTCCCCAGAAGGAGACCAGTGACATGATCAATGTGGACAGAACAGCTGGAAGGTTGCCCAAATTCCATCACAGATGGTGAGACTATCTCGGATAGAGTAGTAATAGGAATGGTTTCTGGCTGCACCCACCATGTGGTGGCCAGCCTCGGTGAGGCTGTCCTCTGCTCCCCCGCCCTGTGACCATCTTATTTGTATTCCTACCTCTGTGCCTTCCTTGAGGTATCAACAGACACAGTGCATGACCGACAGGATATGAGCAATGGGATGTGGAAGTGATGGCTGGACGACTTCTGAGGTGTAAGGAAAAACTGTGAAAGATTATGAAATGTACTGGGGTTTCCTAGCTAAGCATATCCACTTGAGTTAACTAATTGTCCTACAGCAAGCAGTCTCAGTGTTGGCAAAATAAATACAGACAAGCTGTTGTTCACCCAAATCATCTCCAGGTAACCACTTTCCCTCCTCCCCCACGCTCCACAGAAAATCTCTCCTATCTCAAGTCCTTGGCAGTCAGCATTTACTCAACACTGACCCCTACCGCAGGATACCTTGCCCCTCACCGCTCCAAGGGGCCCACTCCCAGGTGGCCGGGGTTCTGCTAACATGACCCACAGGAGGCAGTTTTCATAAGCAGAAAAATGTCAGTGTTTCCTCACCCATGCTCTGTAACATTTTTAAAGCTTTTAGCGTCTGAAATTATATGGAGAGCTCACAACAGCCTCTGAAATGAGTGCTATTAATTAGCCTCAGTTCATACACACGTGAAAAAACAGAAGCTTCAAGGGATGAACTCTCTTGCCCAAAGGCACATAGCTCTCAAGTGGTAGAGCTGGGACAAAACCAAGAGCTGCAGGGTCCCAGCTAGTAAGTCATTCTGCTTCTAAGTCGGGCACATGTAAATTCAGAATTCAACTTAGCTAAATGAGAGAACAGCATTAAAAAGTTTCAATTCAATAAAACTGAAGGTTACATATGTACCAGAAACAAACCATATCATCACTTATACCTGCTGTTTAAAGGGTTCTTTGGAATGCCATGTATTTTACCAACACGGGTTCTGATGTCATCTAAGTGCCGCTAGAACCAGTCCCCAAAAAAGTAAAAAGGCAGAGAAAATAATACGCGTGCAATGGAGTTAAGTACTACATATGGTAGAGACTAATCAAAATTCTGCCCCCAGTCTTCGGGTGAACATTCATTTCAAAAGAAATTCAAAGAATGCTTTCACATGTTATCTTTTTACATGTAAGGGAAAAATGTGAAACTTCAAGTATGATTTAGTGGGTTAAGACTGCTTCCACTGACATGACAAAATATCTCATCCTGTCCCTCAGAAGAAATCAGGTCATTAACATCCTTAAAACATTCCAGACTGCAAGAACAATGCAGGTGGGGGGAGGAACACAGCAAAAGGCAAAGAGATAAGCGATAGGACTTGATAAAGACACACCTACACACACTATTCATTAGCAACAACTTGGGCCACCCTAGTTTCCTCCTTGCGGAGCCACACGGGGGCCTTTATTCCAGTAGTGTCAGTCAACGCCTCCATAAGGAAAAAAAAAGTCAGCATACGGGAATCCTCACAGAAAAGAGTTATCCCTTGTTGATTTCTCCAGCTCAGGCCTTCAGAGGGTAACACCCAGGTCAGAAAGCACATGTCAACAGAGGGCACATTCTTTCCGAAGACAGCCTTCTATCCCCAGGCCTGTCTCCTTTGCCATCCTGCGCGTAGGCAGCTGTTGCAGGAAGTGGGCTCAGACCTCCACCAGCATCACTCAGGGGCCTCCCAAACCAGAAAATGGATCCTGCAGCCCACATTTGAAATGGAAAAGAAGGTGTTAACTGCCAAGTTTCCTGCTAGAAAGAATGTGTCTTGCATTTTGAGCCAGGGGTCCACACATGTATCGTCCTTTAAAAAAAAACAAAAAACAAAAAACAAAAATTGAAGCTATTTGGGCTTGTTTGGACTATTTTCACTTTCAGACTGTACTTGGCAGAAAGATGGGTGAATTCCACTGACCTGAGCTCACTTTTAATTTTTTTCATGTTTTCTTGGAATTTTTGCCATGCTGAGGATTCATCCACAGCTGCAGACAAGTGAAAACACATAGGATTTATCTGCGATGACAGACGTGAGAGATGGTGCACTGATGGGAATCCATCTAGAGGCCGCAAGTCTTCAAGCCGCACAGCGCAAAGCTCACAATGCAGGAGCAAGGAGAAACCCCACAGCCAGGCCACCACCAGACTCTCTTCCCAAGCACCCTGTCTGAGCAGCCCCTGGAGGATATGCTCTCAGGGGACAGAAGACCTTGCAAGTGAAAGAAGCCATCAGTCACTTGTGAAGTGTGCAAGCCCCACTACCTAGCTTATTTTAAATAGAAAAGCACTAGTGTTATGTCTTAGAGGAGCCAAGACCAGAAGAGATTCCAGAAGAAAATCTGCCTTGACTCCCAACATTCTAGACCTTGTTAACATTTGGTTCCTCCTTCCAAACAAAAGGAACCACTGTCGCCAGCCCCACACAGGTAGCCACCCACTCCCAGAGCCCATGCCATCCAGCAGCAGGAGAAACCTCAAGGCCTCCCCAGTGGCCACAATCTCAGACCTCGAGAGGAAAACATCATGCCCGACTTACCCTATAATTCTTATCTGCAAGAATGAATGAGCTTTCAAGCTAAGTTTGGGTAAACAGACATTGGGGTCAGATTCTGGTTTCTGAACAGTGATACCAAAATACAAAAGAAAAAAAAATATCGGGGAGGACCATCTAAGAAGGAATTAGAACACAAAGACCTGATAAGGGAAACTGGTTGGGTCAGAAGGCAATTTGTGATCTCTGAAGGAGAAAAGCACAAGAATAATGTTTTTGTCACCAGCTTCCAACGTTACAGTGAGAAATTATGACTCTATGCGGTGGAATTTCATCTAAAGTAGAACTGAGTCTTTGGATTGGCAACAGTGCCAAAGAAAGGTCAAATGCCAAAAGTATGCTCTATCCTCGTTTTCTTCTATATTTGGAATTCTTACCATTTTGTTCCAATTCTTTCCCATGTGGCATGGAAAGTTCTAGAGGCCTCCACATCAGCTACTACCTATATATTAGTGACACAATTGGAACTCTTTCACCAACAGTACATGCTTATTGTTGTATCGGTATACTTCAAAAGGAATATGCCTCAACTTAAATCAACTGTTTTAACTGAACGCCTCCCAGAGTCCCTCCATTTTAGTTTATTTTTTCAATTTAAATTCAATTCGCTGACATATATGTATTATCAGTTTCAAACGTAGAGGTCAGCGATTCATCAGTCTTATAAAACATGCAGTGCTCATTACATCACATGCCCTCCTTAATGTCCATTAAAAACTCAGTTAAAAATTGCTTGGCACGCAAAGGGCCAGAGGCTCTCAAGTGTTCCTGTGCTTACTCCCCCCCCACCCCCAAGAGCCCAGGGAAACAGAGATTGCTGGGCCTCACCTCCACAGGCTGTTGTTTTTGGCTGGGACAGATCATGATAGACATGTATCTCACAAGCTCCTCCATAGTGGTGAAGCTGTGGGGCTGAGACCAGGAAGGTGGGACCCAGGAGGGCCTCATCTCTGGGAAAACCTTGTGGATGCCAACTACTCAGGTTCCCGCTCCAACCACAGCAGTACCAACTCTCTCTGCTTTCAGAATGTGTGTGCGCACACGCGCGTGCACAGGCACACGAACACTTACAATAGTGGTATGGGAGTAAGGATCTGTATTTAAATGGGAACACAACAGTGTTTGAAAAAGGAGAATCTACTCATGGATAAGATTTTGAAAATCACTGACCCTAATTCACCTGTTCTCTTTCCTTCCTACTGAAGGAAAACTGAAGCCTAGTGAAATGACTTGTGTATCACACAATCCAAAACTCATACTACTGCATCTTACAATTCCACGAAGGTTTTAAAACATCCAAGCAATGAGTGAGAAAGATATCCTCACTGCTGGGATAAAGCTACAGCTGAGGGAAGGGTCTGCAGTATCAGCGGCACCCTGGACATGCCTTTACACACCAAGGGGGAGAGGGCGAGTTAGCAGGTTTCAGGTTCTCTCCCTGTCTCTCTCTCTCTCCCTGTCCCACCCCAAACACAGACACACACCCCTATAATTAAAGGGACTGCTTAGGTCTTTTTCATATTACCAGACAGCGGATCCTCACCAAAGTTTTTATTTTTCACTTTGGATTCAGGTAATCCTTTCCAAAAAGAGCCCTAGTAGATCACCTTTTCCCCTTTCTGAGGATATAGGATTATACGACTACAACTCAGCACTGAAAATTGCAGGATTTCAGTTTCAAGCCTGTAACTGCTGGATAACTTCCTTAATGCCATATGCTTTGGTTCTAACTGAAGATAAAAGGGAAGGAATGACACTTCCCTCTCATTCAGTGACACACACCATTAAGTTCTTTAGTCTCCGTGACGAAAGACAACAGGACAATTTTAACTGAGTCTTGGCCACAGAACAGTCTCGAGACCCATCCATTGGGCAATATTCTGCAGAGAACAAATTTTTCCATACCATGTGATTCAGCAATTCCACTAGGGCGTATTCATCCAAAGAAAACATAAAGACTCATTTGAAAAGGTATATGTAGCCCTGTGTTCATTGTACCATTATTTATAGTAGCCATGATATGGAAAGCAGCCCAAGTGTTCACTGACAGATGAACTGAGAATAGATGGTGTGTACACATGCGTGCGTGTGTGTGTGCACGCGTACACACACATGAATACTACTCAGCCATAAAAAAGAAGGAAATCTTGCCATTTGCAACAATATAGATGTCCCAAGAGGATACTATGCTAACTGAAATAAGTCGGACAGAGGAAGACAAATAAATACTGTATGATCTTACTTACATGTGGAATCTAAAACAAACAAACAAATGAACAAATAAAACCAAACAGATACAGAGAAGACTGGTGGTTGACAGAGAGGAAGGGGGTTAGCTGAAAGGGGAAATAACGAAGGGGATCAAGATGTACAGACCTCCAGTTACAAAACAAGTAAGTCACAGGGAGGTAGTGCACAGGACGGTGACTGTAGTCAAGAATATTGTATGCAAATCAGGAAGTTGCTAAGACAGTGAATCTCAAAAGTTCTCATCAGAAGAAAAATCTTTTGGTCACTGTGTGGTGACAGACAGTGACTAGGCTGAGTGTTGTAATCATTTAGCAAGGTATACACATGGCCAGGAACGCAGAGTGCAGCTGTCAAAGTGTAAGGTGGTCTGAGCAGAAGGCACTTCTGGCTTACTGGGGAAGGAGCTGCAGGAAGAAGGAGGCTGGAAGTGAAGAAGGAGGGTCACTGCACAGGAGGGTAGAGAGATACTGGTTTAGAGAAGGGGATGTCCTGGATGAAAGGTGATCCTAGGATGACATGAAGGAGAGAGCAAAAATATTCAAGTAACAAGGGTGATCATTATCATGAGGGGTTAAGAACTGAACTACGCTACTTTTAATAGTTAATAAAGAGAATTAAAATACCCATCTTACAGATGATACAGAGGTTCAGGGACTACTAAAAGCAATTAGTTAGCAAGTGACAAAGCCAGATCAATTCTAAGCCAAGGAAGCCTGCCAACAAAGTCCCAATCATCCTATGCCCACAATACACCATTAACTCCAGATAGTACAAAGAAATATGAAGCCAATATTCCTTGGAGGGGACCGTGGGACTCTGTCCTGCCTAAGCTGTTTTCCTGAAGGTGAGAGTAAATGAAAGGAGGGGCTGGCTACCTTAGAGGTACAGAATTCTTCCTAGGAAGAGGTAACGGTATAATAGCTACATATGTTCAAAAGGAAGACCTGTTCTAGAAAACAAGCCAATTAAGAATACACAATTTATTCCACAAATATTTGCTGTGTACCTACTATGTGCCCAAAACAGTTCTAGGAGGTAAAAATGTCCTATTGTGCACACCACCCTTACTGTAACCATCCTTAATTTTACGACAGTAGTTCTTTATCTTGGCTGACATAATTCCCAGTGGAGGACTAATAAACAAACAAAAAAACCCTATGAAACCAGGTCAGATAGATTCTGATTTAGTAGATCCAAAAATGAATGAATTCAGGGATCTATTTTGGGTTTTTGTTTCTGAATCCAGAATGTTAGTTTATGCCATTTGTTCTACTATATTTTATTCAATTCTTGCTTATACATTGATTCATCTGCTTACTTTTATTAGTTTTTAAACAATACCTGACTCATTTGGGCTTTCTTTTAAAATATTCACAACTGGAAGTTTGCACCTACTAATCCTCTTTACCTATTTTGTCCATGCCCCTACCATCTCCCCTCTGACAACCATCAGTTTTTTCTCTGTATTTAAGAGTCTATTTTTTGGTTTTTAGATTTTTTTTTTTTTAAAGATTTTATTTATTTGACAGGTCACAGGTAGGCAGAGTGGGGGGGGAAGCAGGCTCCCTCCTGAGCAGAGAGCCTGATGTGGGGCTCGATCCCAGGACCCTGAGATCATGACCTGAGCAGAAGGCAGAGGCTTTAACCCATTGAGCCACCCAGGTGCCCCTGGTTTTTAGATTCTACATGTAAGTGAAATCATACAGTATTTGTCTTTCTCTGTCAGACTTACTTCACTTGGCATAATACCCTCCATGGGTCCATCCATGTTGCTGCAAGCAGCAAGATCTCATTCTTTTTTTGTGGCTGAATAATATTCCATTTTATATACATATATCACTCTTCTTTATTTCTCTATCCACACATCTCATCAATGGATATGTGGGCTGCTTCCATATCTTGGCTAATATAAATACTACTGCAAAAAATATAGGGGTGTGTATCTTTTTGAATTAGCATTTTTCTTTGCGTAAGTAGTGAAATCACTGGATCATATGGTAGTTATAGTTTTAATTTTTTTTCTTTTTTTCAAGATTTTATTTATTTATTTGAGAGAAACACAGCTAGAGAGGGAACACAAGCAGGGCGAGTGAGAGAGGGAGAAGCAGATTTCCTGCCAAGCAGGAAGCCCAATGTGGGGCTCGATCCCGGAACTCCAGGATCATGACCTGAACCGAAGGTAGACGCCCAACGACTGGGCCACCCAGGTGCCCCTATACTTTTAATTTTCTGAGGTCTTTCCATACTGTTTTCCACAGTGGCTACACCAGTTTAAATTCCCACCAACAGTGCATGAGGCCTCCCTTTTCTCTACATCCTCACCAACACTTGTTATTTCTTATCTTTTTGATACCAGACATTCCAACTGGTATGAGGTGACATCTCATGGTTTTGATTTGTATTTCCCCAATGATTTGTAATGATGAGCATCTTTTCATGTGCCTGTTGGCCATCTGTATGTCTTCTTTGGAAAAAAATGTCCATTCAGGTTCTCTGCCCATTTAGTCATTGGATCGTTTTTTTGGTGTTGAGTTGTAGCTCTTTATATAGTTTGGATATTAACCCTTTATTGGATGTATCATTTGGAAACGTCTTCTCCTATTCAGTAAACTGTCTTTTTATTTTATTTGTTTGCAAAAGCTCTTTATTTCTGTGTAATCCCAACCATTCACTTTTGTTTTTGTTTCTCTTGCCTGGGGAGACATGTCCATAAATATGCTGCCAAGCCCCAAATCTGTCCAAAAGATTATCGCCTATGTCTTCTTTTAAGAGTGTTATGATTTTGGATCATACACTTAGGTCTTTAATCCATTTTGAATTTATTTTTGTGTAGGGTCTAGGAAAGTGATCCAGCTTCATCCTTTTGCATGTAGCTATCCAGTTCACCCAGTGCCATTTATAAAAAAGACTGCCTTTTCCTCATGTATATTATTGCCTTTGTCATAGATTAATTTGTCATAGATTAATTGACCATATAATTGTGGGTTTATCTTTGCACTATTCTGTTGCACTGATCAATATATCTGTTTTCCTGCCAGTATCAGACTGTTTTGATTGCTATATCACTGTAGTATATCTTGAAATCTGGAAGGTGATACACTCAGCTTTGTGGTTCTTTCTCAGGACTGTTCTGGCTATTCGAGGTCTTTTGTGGTTCCACACAAATGTGAGGATCATTTATTCTGGTTTCTGTGAAAAATGTTACTGGTATTTTGATAGGGATTGCACTGAATCTGTAGATTGCTTTGGATAGTATGGACATTTTAAAAAACATTAATTCTTTCAATTTATGAGCATGGACTCTCTTTCTATTTGTTTGTGTCCTCTTCAAATCCTTTCATCAGTGTCTTAGTTTTCAGAACACAGGTCTTTGACCCCTTGGAAATTGGTCATTTCAGATCGGCACGTTTCATTCATTATATATGCATTTAAGGTGGTTTTTACCTCTTTTTATACTTCAACAGCATTGGGTAATATTCCACTGTCTGCATACAGCACAGTTCATTTACTTACTGGAGGACACCTAGGTTGCTTCCAAGTTTGGGCAATTACGAATATGGCTGCTATGAAGACTTGTGTGTAGATTTTTGTCAGGACCTAAGTTTTCAATTCATTTGAGAAAATGAATACTTAGTTTTTAAATCCAACATGTAAACCCCTTAGATCCTTACTTAAATGAGGCAGTAAACATAATACTCTCATACTTTATTTTGTGGCTAAACCATGCAGAGAGTTGCACTTCGAGCAGATTTGAGAAGGTAAATAATGCAATGAGAAAAGGAGCAATAGACCTTTTCAAATGTTTGCTAACATGTATATATTTACAAACACTTTGTGTTTTTAGTTCAGACTAAAGCTGAGATAACAAATTTTTTCTTATTTTTCACTGTAAAACATACACTCCTGTAAGCGCACAGGGAAAGTGATCTCACTGTTAGTATCACCACCATCATCATCATGTTTTCCATACAACCGTGAAGAGCTCAAGGTGCTCAAAATAAGAATATTCTCATTCATTACGTAAGAGGCCAAAATGTTTGTAAATATATACATGTTAGCAAACATTTCAGTATAGATTATAGTGCAAATCCCTATCTTCTCTTACGACTGTATTTTAAAAAATAGAGCAGCTTACACATTTAGACATGTAATATAAACTAATTGCACAGATAAGGAAGATACTTATTTTTGCCATACTTAATCCATAATTACATTAGTTTTATTTACTAACTGATTCATCTAATTTTCCTTCTTTGATCTCTCTGCTCCCCAGATTTTACTAGAATTTATTCTGACTCTTTTGTGTATATCGAAGATCTGTCTGAAATCTTTGTTGGTGCAAGATAGGGCAAAAATTATTAGAGATAATTTAAAAATAAATCAAATAAGCAAGGTAGTTCAAACTTCATTAAGTTCTCTAAAGACTGCTTCCACATTCCTTTTCTCTTTTTTATAAACTAAAATTCTCCTCAGAAAAACTTATCCCTAATTTTTTGTGTGAATTCCTTTTCATGCCCATTGTTAAAAAGTCTAACAGTGCTAGTAACCTAATTTCAAACTTAGAGCTTGTATTATCAGTTGACTAAAAACTGCTTTATATGGCAAAAATAGCACTATACCTAAAAAACTACTTAAAGGCTTCTTAAACTTTGAGTCTCTTTTATATACTTGTTTCTGCTTTGTTATAATAATGCATGATACCCGCATAAAACCTGGGTAAATACAGAAAAGAATAAAGAACAAAATTAAAAGAATCTATAATACATTTTATTCAGCGAAATCACTGGTTACTTTTTACTGTATCTTACTATTCCTCTTTTTAATGCTATAATTCACTCATAAATAAAATGGGGGGAAATGTTGATGCCAACGGCAGGTTCTACGTCAGTTTCCTCAGCCTCCAAAGAGTCCGGTCTTCTCTACACAATCAAACATAAACAACTTCGGTCTCTATCATTCACAAATGCATCTCACACACATAGACTCTGGCCCTATTAGGATGAGGTCTGATAAAACGAACAAGTATATTTAATGAGTGCTATAAGCACTTCCTACCTTGTCTTTTCTAGTCAATCATGGCTTTATATATTTATATTTGTAAACTCACCTAGCTTTTCAAAATGTTACCTTATTCTGCTCCAATTAAGTCAGCCTTCTCTACATGCATGTATCAAAAGCCTGTTTTTAACTCCTGTGACATCGAAACTTGATTTAAAGTACATATACCTTCCTCCTCAAATTAACCCATCTATAGCCATAAGACTCATCTACCAAAAAAAAAAAAAAAAAAAAAAAACCACCCCAGAAAAACAAACAAACAAACACAAAAACGCACACATGCCCTTTGGAGCTGATGTCTCATATGTGGTGACCTTATTTCATGTATCTCATTCTTGGGCAATGAACAAATACTTTATTCAGAATGCAAAAGGTGGCATTAAGCAAGAATTGATGCTTGAAACGAAGTGGAAATATATTCCTATTCCAGAATGATAAATTTCACTACAGAACCAAGTAATTACATCTGGTTTGATGAGGTATAATTATTTTCAGAGGAAAACTAGCCCTATACTTCTTAGAAAGACTGTCTTACTTTGGATTCCTCACTGCCTAGTTGGAGTGAAAACGATAGTAAGTGGGCCAATGTGAAAACCCGCTTGGATACTTGTTACTGAATTTACGTAAAACTTCACATGGCACTTGTGACCCAAAGATATTTCTGCCATAAACTATTAATAAAAGAGGACAGGATATTCTGCTCTTACTCAGAAAATGATAGGAGGGTCTAAGCAGTCATCCCTAGGAGAAAGACCAATGGTCATGAAATAACATTATTAGGTCAAAGATATTTCTTTTAGGATGTCTGGATCCATGGTTCACTCTTTATAGCAGACATCTCTGCCCATTACCTTGCAAATCTGAATCCATCGATTTTGGACTGCTTCTGGCTCGCCGCTCGGTTTTCTTAATCCCTGGCCCGCCCCCGCTGCCTCCGCCGCTGCCCCCGCCGCCTCCAGAGCCATGGCCCTTCCCGTAGCCGTTGTACACGGGTGTGCAGCTGCTTTTGTAGATTGAAGACGGGGGGCTGTTGAGGCGGTTCTGGCGGTCAATCTGGCGGTCTTTCAGTTTTTTGTGTGGAGGTTTGCTGTACTGGTCTTCCCGGGTAATGTAGCTTGACATGCCATAGAGTGGTATGATTTCTGAAATGGAGGATGACAACAAACACAAGCTCAGTCTACATTTTTTAGTTTTTAGATTTTATTTACTTGCCAAAGTGGGAAAGAGTGCACGAACACAAGCAGGGAGAGGAGCAGGCAGTGGAAGCAGCAGACTCTGCTGAGCAGGGAGCCCTATGCAGGGTTCTGGGATCATGACCTGAGCGGAAGGCAGAAACTTAACCAACTGAGCCACCCAGGCGTTTCCAGTCTACATTTTCTTTCTTTTTTTAAAAGATTTTATTTATTTGACAGAGAGAAACACAGCTAGAGAGGGAACACAAGCAGAAGGAGTGAGAGAGGGAGAAGCAGACTTCCCGCAGAGCAGGGAGCCCGATGCGGGGCTCGATCCCAGTTCTCCGGGATCATGACCTGAGCTGAAGGCAGTCGCTTAACCGACTGAGCCACCCAGGCGCCCCTCCAGTCTACATTTTCAATAAGAAATTTTAAATGGTCAAAAGACCAGCGTCCTGAAGGAAGACGTTTACAAGACTACTGGAGTAAATATTTCTAAGATTTTACATATATATAAAATACATGTTTAAAATGTTCCCATTCATTTCAAACCAATCGAGGAATAATTAAAAACTGTATTGTGTGAAAAAACAACTATACTGTGTGTTCATGAATATTCCATTAATTATGGAAAATACTGAAGACACGGTTACTGTCCATGAAGAGTTCTAGTTGAATTTATATATAAATTTGATTTTGCTCTCAAAATCACTGTCAAATGTTTTTAACTGCAATATACCAAAAGAAAAAAAAAATCAGAAAAAACAAAACACCCCCATCAATGTGTCCTTAGAATCAAGACACTTAAAAGTATACTCATCCTTATAGACAAAATAGCATCTCAATTGTAAAGTGTATATAGCAACCAGAACCTAAGGAGTTGTTTTTGGCATCTGAGCCAACATTTGAATAAAACTTACTAATGCAACAAGAAGAAAAACTTCCACTAAAAATAATCAAAGATCACAGAATCAGGGGAAATGGTCAAAGAGAAACAACAGAGGTAAATACAAGCCAGCTCTGCATCCTGGTGCAACACAGAAAAAGCTGTGGTCTCAAACTTCTATTTTGGAATAATCAAGAGGCACGATGAACTGACTAGTAGAATGTCACTTGGCTTCGCTATGTAGATTTTTTTTTAAAGATTTTATTTACTTGAGAGAGAACAAGAGATGGTGGCGGGGGGCGGGGTAGAGAGAAAGAAAGAGAGAAACAGAAGGAGGGAACACAAATAGTGGAGAAACAGAGAAGCAGACCCTCTGCTGAGCAGGAAGCCCAATGCGGCACTTGATCCCAAGACCCTGGGATCATGACCAGAGCCAAAGGCAGATGCTTAATGACTGAGCCACCCAGGCGCCCCACCCCTACATCATGTAGATTTTTGGGTGGCTCAAAAAAAAAAAAAAAAAAAAAAAGAATGGGAGCTTACAAAACAATTTCTGATCTTAGGGGAAAACATTTATCTTCAACTAAAAAAATGTTAAAATCAATTAAAAATCGTATTCAGGCATTAATAAAAAATGACAATACATAACGCAGAGATAGGGCCCTTAAGTGTGTAAGAAAAAAGAGCCCCATATACACAGGATGGCCAAGTAAATTAGCATTCCAAACTGAACACTTCTTAGAGTGAAAAGGTAGCATTCCTAATCATGTCTCTGGACAAGAGACCTAAACCAGCACTGTTGTAATCACATCAGGAACAAACACTCACCCTATTTAACAGAACCAATCTTTCAATTAATTGGTCAATGGTAAAACTCCACTTTTCTTTTCTTTCTGTTCACATAGCTTAGGGAAGATCTTTAAAAAGCAAATCTTCACAAGGTAACCAAATTGCACTAAAGAATGTGAAAACACAAATGTAATCTGATTCAAAGAGTCTATGCCCAGGGTGCTGGGGTGGCTCAGTTGGTTAAGCCTCAAGACTCTTGATTTTGGCTCTCAAGTCATGACCTCGGGATCAAGAGATCAAGCTTGGTGTCAGGCTCCCCACTCACAGGGGAGTCTGCTTGAGAGTCTCTCCCTCTGCCCCCCCCACCTCCCACCCTACTAATCCTCCCTCTCTTGCTCTAAGAACCTATGCCCAATTAAATCATATCCAAATATACCAAAAGGATAGTAAATGTTTTAAATATCACAATGTGTTACACTTGAAATTTAAGATATTTACCATGGTCATTAATATAATAATCTTTTAAAACATACTGAAATTTTACTCCTCTGGTATGGGAAATTAAATGTTTTAAGTTGTTTTTAGATATGTACACTGAGACGTAAGGTACGGGAATATATAAAGGGCTTTTTACCTATAAAGCAAAGGGGTTTTGTTTTTTGCTTTAATTTGTCATCAATGAGGCACTTTCATTTGTACATTACTGTGCTGTGTTATTATAATGAAAATAAACCAAAATCCCTTGTGAAAGGAAGACACTCTTTTTTTCTTAATTCTAATGACCACTGAAATCATACTGCTATCTAAAACCGTAAGGACATCATTTACAAAACAGTAACTATGTGGCATCCTACCAACACACTGTTGACATAAGACAGGTCACACACTCTTCCTTCAAGCAATTAGCCCGGCACCAAGGCTTTTGGTCATTAAGCTCAGCCCAAATCAGAAAACGGTGACAGTACTCAAATATTTGATAGGAAAAGGCTTTAGACTAGACCAACACCAAGGCCCAACCAAGCTAGTCAGACAGAGACTAGCTTGGTTGTCTGAGACTCTCGCATGTCACGGTGAGTGTTTGGCTACCAACCAGTGAAACTGGCTAAAGTGAAAACAGGCTTTGGGGGACTGTATCGAGGAGATCCTGAGTTCGTCTCTGACTGCAACACAGAGCACCTGGGAAAGCCAAGGATTACTGAGACCTCAGAGTCTTCTATCACTGGCGACTGGGCACAAAACACTTAATTTTCCTTCTCCTGCTAGACGAGGCAACAATGTGCCACAGCCCCATCCCAGGCCACTGTCACATAAAAATATGGAAATGGGATACGGGAACATAGGATATATCACTTATTTCTTACTATAGTAAGAAGTAGCTATCCCACTCCCTTCTCTTTGTGCAGTGGCTGGAATAGGGGGCAGAAACTTGGAAAACATAAAGAGCAGAAACCAAAAAAAGGATTCTTTGCAAGATGTGCTTCGAGACAAAGGAAGCTAGAAATTTCTCATGAGCTTTTTACAGCAGGTAGATCCCCTTCTACCAGGCTCATTCCAGGAGAAACAAAGGGCTCCCTCGTTCTCCTAAACTACTTCCGCGTTGTACTGGGGGGGGGGGGTTTAACAGCTCCCAATGCCAGCAATAACCTACTCACCTTGCTCGCCGTATATTGTAGGGGGAATATGGTGCTGAGGAAAAAACTGCGGCGGCATATCTCCAGGTCCAGTAACAGGTGGGTAGTAAGCCGTGTGTGAGTTATGAATAAAGTGGGGGTGGTGAGTCAGGTAGGGGGGTAGGTGGTGGGTTGGAGACATGGCTGAGGGATAGCTTGGGGGGTAACATTCAGGAGACTGAGGTGTGACTACTACCCGGCGGACTCCGGTATTGTCTTCAATCACCTAAAGAAAACAGCAGAAAGAGTGTTGTATGTATTATCAACGGCCATCCTGCGAACATGTATAGCATTTAATTACTTCCCTTAATTTAATTTTCTCTCCTTGAGGGAATAAAAAAATTAGTGCATGTTGAATTCTGGTTCTCTAATTCAACCAGTTTTTAGATGCATTTTAAAAACAGTAACGTTAACAATTAAAACTTACGAAAACAAACTTTTCATCAACCACTTGATACTGGTTACACAAAACTTTCTAGCGAGATCTACGGCTTGATAATAAACCTCATTTGTCTCATCAAATTTTCTAAGACTTGGAAGAAGACTTCTGAAGACTTCACACAAGACAAGTGAATTTAACATGTGATTTAGCTGATTTGAGCAATGACTTTGAATATACCTAATGGTTCAGTTGGTTTTCAGAACGAAGAGATTTCTGAGTAACATAGATGTACTTTACAGGGCAGAGCTTCCCAGATGGGCCTGACGGCTTTCTATCCATTCCTGTTCAGCACGACCATTCCATTCATACAAGGGCTTTAGGAAACAAAGGGTACATTAACTTCAGACGCCAGGAGAGTACCAAAGCTTCATTTAATTTGGGACCAGGGAACAGATGAAATGAGGGAATTCCAACCAACAAAAAACTCAAATAATAATCAAGATGGACACCTTTGCTCCCAAGACATCCTGATGACATCATGGGAGCTGTGAAGGGAGACACTAGGACAGGGGACCTGCTATGAGCAGGAATCCATGAACACTCTATCCACATATTCTTCAAATGCTTTTCTAATTCCCCCAAGGAAGGTAGCTAAGGCAGTACAGTAACAATGTTTACTGCCTCTCTGGCAAACTCCATGGGACCTGCTCTCAAAACAAAGGCTTTTGTTTGAGATGCAAGATAAGAAACTATACAACAGGTACCTTAGTCAAGAGGGAACTCTGAGAAGTAGGCAGGAAAAGGAGAATCCCGATGCTTGTAGGGATCTGAAAGAATTGATAGTGCTGGGACAGCTCGGAGAAAGGCCCCTACATTGGGGCCCAAGAGCACAGCACACCTAGATGCCAAAGGGACCAGCGGGCCCAGTCAGGCATGTGCTGGTAGGAAGCTTGCCTAAAAAAAAAATCTTAGACCACCACCACCACCAGAAAGCCCTGAAAACTAAACTTGTATATGGAAATGGATTTCTCATTCCACCTCAGGAGGCTGATTATAGGCCAAAATAAAATGACTTAATCATGTCTAAAACATTCTAATAAAAAAAATTATAAGCTTTGTTTTTTTAAAATACCATTTGATAACAAAGTGTCAAGTTTATCAATGCTAGTCTGTATGTGAGTGTGCAAGGCAGGTCTCATCTGCATTAAGTCATTCATCTTTATGTTAAGAAAACAAAAATCGTTATGTTTATTAATGAACCAATTAACCTAACAGTTTTAGAATTAACTACTATGTTAACAGTTCACTAAGAAAACAATATAAACTTCTTAAAATGAAGATTCTGAGTCATAATCCCTACTAAAGCTCATGATGGGGCTTTTCATGCATTCTTCAATAAATGTAACCTGTTCTGGGTTTTGGCAAGCTAACTGCATTAACCTCATTTATGAAGGCACAGCTATCTACTGAAGGTAGATATGAAATGATGCTTAAACAGTGACGTTGGAAATGCTAATGTATGCAGCACCTTCTATATCACCTAAAATGCAGGGAGAAAAGGACATTTATTTGGTACTGCACTTCGTACAATTTTTGTATATGTACAGATTTTTCTTACTATCTCATAGAAACACACATTATTCTATAGTCTCCCCCCCCCCCCCCCGCCACTGGCTAGTAAGAAAAAAGTAAGGTATGTTCCACATGTTCCTCCTTCACGGAACCTTCAATTCAATCCTGTGGTAAACACCAGAAGGTCCACAGAAGCAAAGTATTCGTTTTCTTGAGCCTTGCGACCTTCATTATGTTCATTATTGTAAAACTTCTAACGGTCAACCAGCCACGACTCAGCCAATGTAGTAAAATGAGAACAGGGTCCTCACTGAATATGAAGAGCTCTGGGCTTGTAATCAGGAGCATATTATAGTGAGAAGAAATTATTTTCATTTCAACATAATTTCTGACTTGCTAAAAGAAAGCACTTAAAAAAACCAGGTAAACAAAAAGCACTAAGAGAGATAAGAATTCTATTATGGGGAAAAAAAAACTGTACGAGATACACAACTAATACATTAGCTGTTTACCACTGTATTTTGTAAGCATAAGTATTGCTGCTAAGTTGAAAAATTAGTAACTCTGATGCATAAATTATGCTTCACAAAAAAGGTTTCTAGTCAGAAAACCAAGTAGCTTTTGAAACCACAAATGGCCTACTTATAATGAAAATGGTCTGACAGCTCCATTTTTAATTATCTTAAGTTACTCTATGGTATTTGTTCATTAAAAATATTTTAAGAAATGAAATATAAATTCTGAACTAATCAGAAACAAAACTAAAAAAATATGTTGAATATTTTGTTCATTGTTCTTCCATAACACAAACTGCCATATATTTATCAAACTCAGTTTTGATCTATGTCTAAGGAAAGTATGCTTATGTTCCCCCAAACAATAAGAAAGTCCAAGGAGCAACAAAAATGCACAAAATAATAAGCAACTGGTGAAATCATGGTAATAGCACTTTTTGTTTAAAAATAAGGTTCATAGGGGCACCTGGGTGGATGAATCAGTTAAGCATCTGCCTTCCGGTTAGGTCATGATCTCAGGGTCCTGGAATGGAGCCTTGGGGTAGAGCTCCCTGCTCAGTGAGGAGTCTGCTTCTCCCTCCCCGCCCCCTGCTCATGTGCTCTCTAATAAATAACATATTGAAGTTAAAAAAAAGGGTTCATAAAGAAATATTACTAGAGAAAAATTCAGACATTTGAGAGAGTCCAAAAATCCTGAGGCACTAAAATGTGCCTTTGCAAGTAATCACTGAAAAGTCAGATTCATTTGCTTTTGGGATGAATGAAATTGTGAAAACGTCCAGAGGCGGACAAATCACCTGTATTCAATTCAAAAATTATGTCCTACAACATACTATGAACTAAGCAATGAATATTCAAAACTGAGGGAAAAAATAGGTAGGATTCATCTATATACTCTAAGAGTAATATAGAGACATCACACTAAGTTCCTGTAAGTGCTATTCAAAAATCACAACAACTATTTTTTTTTAAGATTTTATTTATTTGACAGAGAGAGAGAGAGATCACAAGTAGGCAGAGAGGCAGGCAGAGGAAGCAGGCTCCCTGCTGAGCAGAGAGCCCGATGCCAGCCTCGATCCCAGGACCCTGAGATCATGACCTGAGCTGAGGGCAGAGAGGCTTTAACCCACTGAGCCACCCAGGCGCCACCACAACTATTTTTTCATCTAGTTTTTTTTTTTTTCTAGCTCTGTGACTCAACAAATAGTCACTCACCTATCTTTCCCAGAGAAGCACAGACCCTTGGAAAAGATCACTGTGCTTGTTTCTCAGTCCCCCACTATGGGCTGAACTGTGTGCACCACACTGCCACTCTTCACCCATTCAAGTATTGAAGTCCTAACTCTCTAGCAGATCAGCATGTGACTATTTGGAGACAGGGACTTTAAAGAGGTAATTAGTGTAAATGAGTTTCTGTGGCTGGGCCTTAATCCAGTATGACTGAGACTGCTGTAAGAGGAGCCAATTAGGACAGACACACAGAGGGAAGACCATGTGAGAACATCAAGATGGAAGAAGATGGCCACCTACAAGCCAAGGAAGGAAGCCTCAGAAGAAGCCAAATTTGTGGCCTCGGCCTCTAGAATTGTGAGAATTTCTGTCGTGGAAGCCAACCAGTCTGTGGTCCTCTTGTTACAGTAGCCCTAGCAAATCAACATACCACCTATCAGAGCTTGCTGGCAAACTGAGCCAGCTTGACTCTTGACAGGCTCAATAAACATGCACTGAGAAACTTCTGCATGCCTAGTGCTCTTGCTCATCCGTGGGCTAGACACAGGGATGAGAGGCGGGAGAACAAGGTGTTCGCAACAGGGACAGTCTCTGTCCTACTGGCACCTCTGTTTTTTAAGGATGATCAAGAGAACCATTAAAACAAAATAACATCGCCTGGGGGCAAGAGCAAGAGGGTGCCATCAGGGGAGCAGTGTGGGGAGGGAGAAGGGAGAGGAACTTACAGCCAGCGCCTGCCTCTGCCAGCTGCGGGGCGTGGCTACCTCCTTTAACTTCCTTAGAGAGCTCCCTGTTAGCACCTCTGTTGCTCATGAGGAAACCAAGGCACAGCGTGATGAACACGTACAACCAGTTCAGCTGCAGAAACCAATTTTCCTTCTGATCTGAACTCTGAGGTTTTCATTATATGGAGAATTACATGGAAGCTAGGTACGCTGAGAAATAAACATATAAATAATGAACAAAGGAAACAATAGCTGAGTTATCAAGAGAGGTGAAAGGATTCAAGACAAACCAGTATTTACTGACTACTTACTGCTCTGCTTTAATGCCCTCCCTCTGAGGGGTCCCTGGGTGGCTCAGTCACTAAGCGTCTGCCTTAGGCTCAGGTCATGATCCGGAGTCCTGGGATCGAGCCCCACATCGGGCTCCCTGCTTAGCAAGAAGCCTGCTTCTCTCTCTCTCACTGCCCCTGCTTGTGTTCCCTCTCTAGCTGTGTTTCTATCTGTCAGATAAATAAAATCTTAAACAAACAAACAAATACCCTCCATCTGAAATAAGGCAACGCATGTGAAAGGCCTGGAACAGTAACGGATACCTGAAAGAAAAATCTTATCTAGCCATTACTACTATTAAGATTAAATCCTCCCAACAACCTTGTGAGGCATATCCAGTCATCACCATTTTAGAGATTAAGAGGAATGAAGCTCAGGAAAGTTCAGCGAACTGGCCCAAGATCAGAGAGCAATGGGGGAAGAAAGGGAACAATTTTGAATCCCAAGAACTAGTATCTCTTAATAACACTTATATTTTGAGTATCTTTTCTCATAGCTAGCAGAGAAGGTAGTTCCTCTTACTGAAGTAAAACGCTCCACAGAAAAATTTTTCTACAAAGATTTATTTATGTAAGAGAGAGACAGAGAGACGAAGAGACGAAGAGACGAGAAGAGACGAGAAGAGACGAGAAGAGACGAGAAGAGACGAGAAGAGACGAGAAGAGACGAGAAGAGAAGAGAAGAGAAGAGAACCTGCAGCAGCAGACTCCCTGCTGAGGGCAGAGCCTGACAGGAGGCTCGATCTCACGACCCTGAGATCATGATCTAAGCCAAAATCAAGAGTCTAACGCTTAACCAACCAAGCCAACCAATTTCCTTCCACAGGAAATTTAATGAACGCCTCAGTTCCTCCAACTCTCTCCCTTCTACTTCTGGGTTGCAAGCGACAACAATCAAAAGAGGAGCTCATATGGTAGGTGACAAAAGAAATTTTAAAAGGCTGTTCCAGATGGCCGAGGATGATCCTGGAAGAGGACAGGATAGAACGCAAAGGGACACACATGAACCCACATGTATGCAGGCAGTGTGTGAGGCCGGCAGCCAGCCTGCAGCAGTGGCAAGAACACTGAGCTGACTGCACACAGAAAACTGGGACCAAATGAGTTTGTGAATATCAGGCTCCAGCTCAATTGCTAACTGCTGCCAACATACTTGAAATGTGCTCCCAGGCCATCCCAGGAAGGGAAGAAGTCTCCACTGAAACTAAGCAAGCACTGAACAAGGAGAAGAAAAGGCCAGGCAATACAAAACACTTGCATGGACAGAGGAATGAGCAAGCCAACAGTCCAGGCTCCTCCCAGCCAGACTGGAGCCCCCAGACCCCCCCCCCCCCCCCCACACACACACTCCAGCATCTCTACTCTGCAGCAGAAGTTACAGATCTGTCCCTTGCACCCACTACAAGTCCCATAAGGGCACCTGGAGGCAGAGGAGGCTCTCGATAAATGTTGGCTAAGTGAACAAATACATGAAAGAGTAAGAAGGGATGGGGGGGAGGAGGGAGGAGGAAAGAAAGAGGAAAGGAAGGAAGATTTCTCTGCTTAGATTTGATGTCCACCAAGACTTATCTACAAATTCATTATCAAATTTTCTCCCTTAATTCGGGTAAGTATATCCTATTCTAAAATGTCACTTAATCTAAATGTAGTTAATTCCAGACTTGTCATTCCTGATCCTCTTATTTTACATTAGAAGTGATTTTACCAAAAGAAAGACACAGAAAAATGTACATTCCCAATGCAAGTTCTGCTTCAATCCCAAATGCAGCTGGGGAATTTTATTCATTATCAACCAGGAGTACAAAAGCGTTTAACTTCCACATTTCCTTCTTGCACTAACTCTTCACTCTGCATTTTCTAATAGAGGGAAGAGCATTAAAGAGTAAAAGCAGGTCTGGGGAACTACCCAGTGATTTATAACTAAGACCACCGAGAGCTAGAGAGGAGATGGAAACCAGTTATCTCTTTACCCATCAACTTGGGAGAGCATGTTAAGTGCTGTACTTGAGGGGACACTGGCAGTAATCTAAGATCTTCCAAATTTAACAGGATGCTCAACCAAGGTTTGTGAAACATCGGAACTGAAGAACCAAGACACAGTCCTCAGCCGGCTCCAGCTCACTCCTATTAAGCGGACTCAGCGGCCCCAACCTGCGGATCCCACAAGGAAACAGAGGTCCCCACTGAGAAAGAGCTAAGCGTCTCAAGACACCGCAGATAGCCAAGAGGCTGCCTCCAAGCAGAAATACAGCACTGTGCCGTGATGCAGAAGGCAAAGGGCAAATGGATTAACTTGATGGAACAATGAAAGCGGACAGGAACAACTCCTGTGATTTGTCTATCATTTAACAGCTTATAAAGTGTTTGGCACAGAACTTAATTTGCATAATCCTCAGCAAACCTCTAACCTTGAACACAGGCAACGTCACAGTCCTCGATTCAAGGCCAAGTATCTTTAGGAGCAATTAAGTAACCTAACCTAAGGCCAGCTAAGTGCTTGTCAAGATTCATCCTCAAGTACTCTGGAAATGCTGTGCCTTTCCTAGCATATTTTATTGTATATCACCAACCTCAATACTAAAAAGGACCACATTTGAAGATCAAAACACAAATCTAATCCTCCCCCATGTGCACATAAGGACACTGGACAAGTGAGAATAGATCCATCCACAGAATTTCAATCAGACTACACGGAAATGGTACTTTAAGGAACAGAAGTAAAATCGTTAAGTAGAGGTCTGTGCAATTTGTTCCAAACTGAGCTGCCTGTAATACATTCATGAAGATATCACTGCAGGAGTCTGCAGGTAGTTCGTGTCTGTTAGTTCGGACAGTCTCCGTGGATCTGCACGCAAGAGAGAGCCAATGACATCTCTTTAGTCTAGTATCTCAGACACACTCATGCCCATGGAAACACAGATTACTCCAGATTGTATCTGTGAATTTTATGTATTACATTTACAAATGCCTCACCAGCCTGCCAATGGGCTCCATGGCACAAGGATTAAGAATCCATGCTGACGATACTCAGATCCTATTTATCACAGAGCAAAATAACTATATTATTATGTAAGTCCAAGTTCATAAACCAGATGGATTTTAAAGAGCACGCAGGAATACAGAATCTATCTAATCTTGGTAAAGTTTTGTACCCAACAAGTTAAGCAAAGATACTTTTCCAAGAAAAGCTGCTATACATGACGAATGTGCATTTTAAAAGACAAACTGTGCAATAAAGTTAAATATGGCATTATGTATATAATACTTATGGATTCAGAAGTCACTTCTACATGTGACGCTGTCTCAAGATTATTTTTTTAAAGATTTATTTATTTATTTGAGAGAGAGAAGGGGAGGAAGGGGCAGGGGGCAAGGGGATGGAGAATCTTAAGCAGACTCCGCGCTGACATGGGGCTTAATCCCACCACAATCAGATAATTATCTGAGCTGAAATCAAGAGTCAGGAACTTAACTGTCTGAGCCACCCAGGCATCCCGTCTCAATATTATTATGTTGAAAATCAACCATCATTTTCCTACTGAAGTGAAACATAGCATTTTAGTCAAAAGAATGCTAAACACCAAGGGAATGTGCCACACTGTTTTGGTACTGCTAATGGAAACTTAGTTATATTCTCACTTGGTCTCCTTTTTAAGGAACAATATGAACAGTAGAAGTGAATCACCTAGCTGAGATCAGAAAAGAACTTCAGAGATCCTCAAACATTTTCCTTTCTCCTCCTCTCTCCAGAAGATGAAAATGACACAGCTAACCAGCCAAATTTCAGTAAATGCCTGGTATGTGCTAGGCACCCCTCGAGGAACTGGAGATCCAGTGAGGTATGGGGCACAGAAGATCCATGGACTTGTGAAGCTTACATGCTAAAGGGAAGGAAGACCCACAGTTTTCAAGTAAACAAAAAAGTGTAACACCCAAATAAATAATTTACAATATTCTTAATATGTGATGAATCACTAAATTCTACTCCTGAAACCAATATTAATTACACAACATGTTAACTAAGTAGAATTGAAATAAAAATTTGAGAAAAAATTCCTAAAAATCACACAAGGGGGCTGGACACAGAGCCCACCAGGCTCATGTCTCCCCCTGTTAATCCTATGTTGCCTCAATGTCAGGATCTGAGAAACGAAAGAAATCCAAGAGAAAAGGCAGACTAGGGAGACAAAGAAAAAGCTCAGAAAGAAGCAGCCCACACAATGCTTGAGGGAGGGAATGGCCCTGGTACATTTCTTTAATCTAACATTGCGAACCCTGTCTGTAATTCATTCCTCAGACAAAATAAGCCATAAAATGAAAACGAAAGTTGCTGTGAATCTGTTGATAATGGAATTAAAACCAAATGGACATATAATCCTCAACTCTTTTCCACAGAAGCTCCCAACTGCTGTGCACATACTCTGTCCATTGTGGAAATCTTCTTAACTTCCTACAGAAAAGTCTATTCTTCCAAAGGACTTAAAAAGTCTTGAAATTCTCTTATTATTGGCTACCAAATGGGTCTGATTCTCAGACTGTCAGGGCTCAGGGCAACCCCCTATGCTCCCTTCTGCTCATCGTTTTCACAGTACTGAAGGTGGAGGAACCCTTCCCTGGTTTAGTCCCAGGTTGTAATTATCGAAGGGAAGCGGTTGGGGCTAAAATTTATAGTTCTCAGCTGGCCTTGTTGAGTAAAACGGGGGGGGGGGGGAGCATTCCACAGCTTGCACCTAACAGACCCCATTATTTCTTCACAACTGCTCTGATTTCTGGCCAACTCTTGAAACAATCCCTACTGGAGTACTGGAGAATGACCAACCAAAATTTAAATGCATTTTTCTTCTCTTTTTTAAAAAAATATTTGTATTTTTTGACAGAAAGAAACAGCTAGAGAGGGAACACAAGCAGGCGGAGTGAGAGAGGGAGGAGCAGGCTTCCCACCGAGCAGGGAGCCCGATGTAGGACCCAATCCAGGGACTCCAGGATCATGACCTGAGCCAAAGGCAGATGCTTAACGACTGAACCATCCAGGTGCC
Source organism: Spilogale gracilis (assembly GCA_004023965.1). Lineage (NCBI taxonomy): Eukaryota > Metazoa > Chordata > Mammalia > Carnivora > Mephitidae > Spilogale > Spilogale gracilis. Next base: position 190,661 of record PITA01000227.1, read on the forward strand.
CCTAAATGCATTTTTCAGCACATTTCTTGCCTCTCCCCAGTCAAGGGAATGAAATATACATAATTTCAAAAGGTACCAGTCCATTAACAAATCCCGGAAACAATGGAATGAGGTTAAGTATGTACTTGTGCTATAACAACAAAAACACCTACTTTGACTATTTGAAGTGTTTAAGTTACATCAGTTAACCTGAAAAATGAGTGGTTTCCCTAATGACAGAACATTAACTTGGATGTTTCATTTTCTTTTCATATGTTTGGTCTACATAAGGTTTTCCCATAACAGTTGAAAAATCTTTCATAAATTACTATGGAAGCATGGAAAAGAAAACTCAAGGCATCTGCTTAAGACATTTTTACATAGAAATTATTCATAAAGTTAATGATGAGGTTAAAAAAAAAACTGAGGAACACCATGGCCAGTATACAGTGAGGGGAAAAATTTGCTTCATACTGTGCAATCACAGTATGTATTTAGGAAGGCAAAGCCTGCCAAACTTTCATTGAAATTGTTCTACCAGTCTTCTTCATAATCTTATCTACCACTTCCTGAATGCCCACTGTGGACTACGTACCTCACATGTCTCTTAATCCTTACCTCTACCATATCACGTAGGCAGTTGCGCATGTGGTGAAAACAATTTGTCAAAGTTACATGGAAAGTAGCCACGGTGAGATTTGGTGGAATCTGAAGGCAGGCCTCTTCAAGTAATGGCCACATTCCTCCCAGCTATAGTACTCGCCCTTACCTGGGAGTTTCAACCCTAATCATACTCACAATTGTTTTCAGGGAATGGAAACAAGGCTGTTGAGAGTGGCAAGACTGAATACCCTCTTATCTAAGTCTACCTTCTTATAGTTCGGGGAAAACAAAACAAAAAAACAAAACTTAGCCTCTATTTTCTCTTAAGCTGAAAAGATGTGGTTACTTTTTCCTTAGACCTCTCCCAGCCTCTCACCAAAAAGTAAAACAAGAAAATACACACATACTGTAACATATAAAACCCTGCAATATCAGAGACTATGGAATTAAAATGACAAGATTCCGGGCTTTCCTGTTCTACCCCAAGTCCACACTATCTTTAGGTCCTTCTCAACATCGCCCCCCCCTCCCCAAATAAACAAACTGTGTGGAGCAAAGCTGTCTTTAACACTAGACGTTTATCTTTCTATAAGATGATCTGTTCAGGGACGCCTGGGTGGCTCAGTTGGTTGAGCAACTGCCTTCGGCTCAGGTCATGATCCGGAGACCCGGGATCGAGTCCCACATCGGGCTCCCTGCTCGGCGGGAGGCCTGCTTCTCCCTCTCTCACTCCCCCTGCTTGTGTTCCCTCTCTGGCTGTGTTTCTCTCTGTCAAATAAATAAAATCTTAAAAAAAAAAAAAAAAAAAAAGATGATCTGTTCATTACTGACTTTGTGTTTGACTGATCTGAACAATTTATCTTTAAAACACTTTTAGCTACTAAATTGCTAATGTAACATCTTTAACCATTCACCTGCCCCCCCCTTTGGTTTTCGTCTCATCACGGACCATTTTCTATGTGAGCAGCTGGTACTTCAGCACCGGAAGTGCTGGAGCAGGCATGTCACACAACCAAGATCACACTGGCAGGAGGTAATGTAACATAAAGCAAATAGATACATCATGGAGGGCTCGGATGCTGACTCTGAAATCACATCATAGAGGGAAATAGGCCAGGGACTCAGAAATGCCTAGGTTGCAATCCTGGTTCTACTCAGGACCTCAGTTTCCTCACATGTAAAGTTAGAGAAGTAAAGAAAGCATTTCGCACAGTGCACACCATACACAGTAATTATTACCATCACGACCAGCCGCACCAGAACAGGCTGGCCTATGTTTCCCAGCTGTCCTGTAACAAGTAGTTGGAACTAGTCACCATCTTCCCCTCTCCCTTCTCTTTTATAAACGCTTTGCTGAGATATAATTTACAAACCATAAAATCTATTTTTTTTTAAAGATTTTATTTATTTGACAGAGAGAAACACAGCCAGAGAGGGAACACAAGCAGTGGGAGTGAGAGAGGGAGAAGCAGGCTTCCCACCAAGCAGGCAGCCCAATGTGGGGCTCGATCCCAGAACTCCAGGATCATGACCTGAGCTGAAGGCAGAGGCTTAACCACTGACCCACCCAGGCGCCCCTCTTTTATTTTTTAAGATTTTATCTATTTATTTGACACAGAGAAACACAGCTAGAGAGGGAACACAAGCAGGGGGAGTGACAGAGGGAGAAACAGGCTTCCTGCAGGGCAGGGAACCCAATGCAGGGCTCGATCCCGGGACTGTAGGATCATGACCTGAGCCGAAAGCAGACGCTTAACGACTAAGCCACTCAGGCGCCCCAAAATCTATCTTTTTAAAGTATCTCATTCAGTGGTTTTTAGTATGTTCACAGAACTGAGTGACCAACAGTTTCATCACGCCCTCTCAAGAAGTACCATACCCATTCGCAGTCACTCCCTAATACTCTCTCCCCTAGCCCCCGGCAACAACTAATCCATTTTCAGTGTCTGTGGATTTGCCCCTTTAAATGGGATGATATTATGTCTGGCTTTTGTGTCTGGCTTCCTTCACCTGGCCTAGTATTTTCCATGTTCATCCACATTTTAGCATCAATCGGTACCTCCTTCTTACAGCTGAGTAATATTCCACTGTACGCATATATCACATCATATTTAGTCATTTGTAAAGCCGATGGACCTTTGGGTAGTTTCCATTTGGGGGCTATTATGAATAATCCTGTTATGAACACCTCAACGTTTTTGTGTTAATATATGTTTTCCTTCTTCTTGAGTGTATGCCTCGGAGTGGAAGAACTGTCATGTGGTAACTCTGTTCAACTATGTGAGCAAAAGCTTTGTTTTGCAAAGCAGCTGTACCATCTTTCATCACCACATGCAGTATATACCAGTTCCAATTATTCCACATCCTTGCCAACATTTGTTATTATTGATCTTCTTAGCTGCAGCCACCCTAGCATGTGTGAAGTATACTTCATTGTGGTTTTATTTGCATTTTCCTGACGGTTACCAATGCTCAGCATATTTTCATGTTCTAATTGGCAATTTATACATCTTCTTTGTAAAAATGGCTATTCTGAACCTTTGCCCATTTTTAAATTGGGCTGTCTTTTTATTCTTGAGTTGTAAGATTTCTTTATATATTCTAGGTACTAGTCCCTTCTGAAACATGACTTGCATATATTTTCTCCCATTCTTTCAATCCCCTTTTCACTCTGTTGATGGTGTCATGAAGTTCTGATTGAAGCACATAAAATTTTAATTTGGATGACATTAAATTTATCTTTTTTTTTCTGCTCATGCCTTTAGTGTCACATCTAAGAATCAACGGCCTAATACAAGGTTATGAAATTTTACTTCTACTTATGTAGTTTTAGCTCTTACACTTACCTCTATACCCCATTCTGAGTTAATTTTATGTATATTGGTATGGGGTAAAGGTCCAACTTCATTTCTTCTGCATATGTATATCCAGTTATCCCATACCAGTTCCTGAAGAGTATTCTTTCCTCTTCTGTACTGTCTTGGCATTCCTCTCCACATTCAGAAAATTTCACTCTTGTTAGGCACACATCCTTTTGATCTTACTACTTTTCCAACTATCAGGTATTTTGTTACTCTGCTTGAACCTCCAAATCTTTGAAGCAAATCTATGCTATATTCACTTTAATTCAGCTCAGCCATTCACTTACATTTAAAAACATTTATCTAGTACCTACAATTATGTACCAGGAAGTATTCCAGATTCTCAGAAACAATACCAACGAGGCACTAAGAGTTCGTGAGGATGGTTATAAAATTGTACTGTACTTCATGCTAGAGATGGGGACAAAGCACCAAAGATGCTGAAAAAAAAAACCAGAACTACCATTTCTGTGTTGTATGTTCTTGAAAGGGTCACACTGAGGAGGGCCATCTGAACAGAAGAATGACTAAACCGTTAGACAAAGAAGAGCTGTGGAGTATTCCAAGAAAAGGGAAATAATGGGCACAAAAGTATATAGTTGAGAAAAGGCCAGCTATATCCAAGGGACAGAAGTTTAAACTAGTAACAATGTAGGCCAACAGGAAAAGGCGACCCTTGGAAGGAGAGCAAAGTTAACTAAGAACTTGACCTCTGCTTCAATGTGATACACAACTGTAGACCTGAAGGAGGGCATCACATATATTTAAGGAAGAGAACCGTGGGTATACAATGCAGAATTAATAGGCACAGGGAAAGTGTTGGGCATTTCTCAAATATGTTCAGCTGGGAGGAGAATTGGCGTGTTGGACTCTTTCTTTCCACAACTACAGGACAAAACAGTACTTTACTCCTTAGATCTCTTGCTGATGACAAGTCTCCTAAGACATTTCACACTTGGTTCCACCCTCCTCGTTTCTTTGAAAGATATGTGCTGTAGGCTTTAAGAAGATGTTGTAGAAGGGTCTACCAGTTTCCCAGTTTTCTTCCATATTAATAATCAGTCTAATGCAGACACTTCACTATCAGATATCATTAAAGAGATAGTGCTACCATTGAAGGTCACTTAACTCTGGGCCCATCCTCTGATCCAGGAGCCCATCTAAAGGAAGTTGAATACCTGCCTTACAGATTGCTTTTTTATTTTTTTTTCTTTACTCATAATCCAAATAATTCCATTTCTACACTTCTTCCAATATCTTCTAGCATTTTCTGCCATAATTCTCAGTTGAGAAAGCACTTTGCTATGTTTCCATCATCAGTTTTACAAAAGTGAGTTTACAGCTCTGCTCTTAACGCTTCTGCTTGGCTCTTCTGGAGACGTTTTTACAGACTCAGAAATATACCACAGTATAAACATCTCTATTATTCCTAGGACTCCCAATACATGTTTTATAATTAGTGCAATCCCAGCAACACTGCCAGCCAGAAAAGGCCCCACTGCAGCCTCTCTTCACTAGAATGTCCCAACTTTCTGTTATTCCTCCAATGGGCCTTTAGTTTAAAAGGAGGTGCTATTTCTGCTATCACAATTGTGAGAACTATACTTGATTCAAAGGAATGAAACACTTCCTCAAAATAAGTGAGCAGGAGACAGAATGGAATTCTCCAGTCTTTGCTCTGTGAATTGACTGGTGACCTGAATGTGATCGTTATCATGTGTCCTGGCTAGAACGGCCTGCTCTGCACCCTTTCTCCTCCCAGTGATTCTTATTTACAAAGAATTCTGTAAGTTTTTATTTTACTTTTATTTTTATTTACTTGCAACAGTGCGGAGACTGGCCAACATTGTGACCACTCAAAAAAAGATGTCAGATTGGCTCATGTAAAAGTAGGAATGGAAAAAATGAAATTATAGTGGCTGCACTATGGCCCAGACAGTGAAGAAATGGCTAAGTTTTAACATGAGAGGAGGAGAAACCTTTGATTCCTGCCTGCACTTTAGCAATTTTCCTATGCAGCTGCCAATGTTTTTCACCCTAGTAAAATCATTAAAAACTGAAAATTATGCATTTTTTAAACCACTTCAAAAGTGAACAGAGGGACCGAGAAAGACTAGAAAGGAAAAGAACTCCAGAAGGATAATCCAAAAAATGTTAATGCAATGATTATCTTCTGTGGGTAGTAAAACTATAAATATTTTCTTCTGTATTCTTTCTTTTCTGATCTTTTTCCCAGAAGTATAGGATGCTCTTATCGCCACAGAAGAACAGAATGGACACAGAGAGAAAAGCAGTCAATTAGGCACTTGGCAAGGAAGCTGTCCAGGGAGAGGGCCAGGGAGTGCTCCTCCTACAGTGAGCATAGCACAAAATGACAGAAACGTACACACATCCACATTCCAGGCACCCTGAACACTGTAAACCCTTGTCTAGTTTTTTTTTTTAATTCTTCCAGTATACCTCTGAAATTGCTTTTACTTTTTTAACTGCTATTGCTGTTTTCTTAAGAAAAAAGTCAAATTTCAGAGAAATTTAAGTACAAACAGCCAAATTCTCACATCATACTCGGCAATTTACCAAGCCCAGGTGGGGCCACAGTACAGAGAAATGGGACCCAAATAATAAAGGGCCCTTCCCCCCGCTTTGTTTTAACGCTATCTCCTTTGTTTTTTTCACCAATTACGTCTACAAATTCTTTTTTTTCCAGCAAACTGTGGTACAGATGGAAGGAAATTTCTATGACACAACCAAGTGTGAACACACCTTGGCTGAGGACTGCCTCATAGCCCTACTGTGTCTCTCTCCCTCTGGCTCTCTGGCAAGTCGAGAAGCAAGACATAGGAAGGACCACGTAGCATTACCAAAATGAGGACAACTGTCACATTATCCTAACTTGATTAATCTTGGAATCAATTTTTAAAGCCTCAGCATATATTCTTTTGGAACAATCAGTGCCCACAGTGAGTGGAAAAGCCTGTCCAGTGGTTTACCTGGGAGATATAACCTGGAGGCACATGGATAGGAGGAATGGATCCATTGGGCGACATCATGGGAACTTCAGCAGGTCCTATGAGAGACAAGTGAAAGATATTAACCACTGAAGACACACACATTATTCAAAATAATGACTGGTTGTTATAATTTAATTAATTAATTCACCACAAATAACATATTTGTATTATATAATTTATTAATTAGTTTTATTATTTATTTTTAAAATTAATATAAAATTAATATTCATCAAAAACGAAGAGAATTACTTTGACTATTTTCTCTTCAATAACTGGTACATTGTACCTAAGAACTGAAATCATGGATGAGAAAGAACTGTCCAGCTGTAGAAGTCAAGGATTAAAAAAAATAAAAACAAAGGAATAAACAAAACAACACAAAACTATGAGCATCTTTATAAATATTTAATGATTCCCAAAGCCTCAATTTCCATAAACCAAAGCAGCTCAGTTAGAGTCTTCTAACAATGTAGGACAAAATGGTTGGGTTTTTCTGCCTTTAAAAGAATGTATTATTAATAAATGCTTAAACAAATAAGGGTTTAAATATGTGTCCATCTCCTCTAGTTTAAAAAGCTCCTATAAACTTTGGGTTTGTAATTTTCATTTTCATCTCAATTATAATTTTCAATAAGTTACTATAACACACCGATCATCTGAAATAGAAGAAACCTTTAAATTATCCAAATGAATTCAATATGCCTCTTACGTTCTAAGACAGAGTAAAAATAGATCATATTTCCAAAGTAGGCATAAGGGAGAGTCATGTCAAATTTACCTGGATTATTTCAAAGTAAAGCATTTAATTCACAAGGTGTTAGTTTCAAAATACTAAATTCGAGAAATGGTAATCCCACGTCTACAGAAAACAAAGAACAGCAAAGCAGCACTCAGTTACCTAAGCCATAATTTGAGTTAATATTTAATTACAAAGAAACTGAACATCGTAACACTAAAATCAACTGCCCTTCCAATGAGCCTATGACTAACACCCTTCCAATGAGCCTATGACTAAGTGGTTTCCCTAGATGTGCGAGAAGTTCAGGGTCACTGGGTTTCAGTTTGGTACCTGGCTCCCCTAGTTAGCAACCCACCGCCCCAATGTCAATCCGAAGCTGTTTCTAGTCTGAGATACGACTTCCTGGCTCCAAGTGCCTTGTGTTGTTTATTTGTTTTCTCCTGATGTGTGTTGGGCTGCCGACAATTAAAACTGCTGGGCTGTAACAAAAACCCAGAAAAACAGAACACCTTTCTTGGCAAAAGAAGACAGACCCTTCTACCCAGGGCTGCATTTACACTGTTAGCATAAGGCACCTTTCACCTCAGGGTACAATCCAGTGTCCTAATGCTTTGCAGGATAGGACCAGGGAGGCGTGGGGAGAGACGACACCAGTCTCTCTGCTAGCAGGTCTGCAAGTCAGGAAAAAGAAAGCCAGGGGCAGGGCAGAAAAGATGCTAATCTTCCTGTAAAACTCCTTATGACTAGAGTTCACTCCAACCCCAGGGACCATATACCAAAACAGCTGAACTATCAGATAAGCTTGAACACATACAAAACCACAGCCGTCTCGCTCACAGGCTAACACACTGGTAATTATAGCAAAAGACAACAACAACAACATTAGAGGGAATAACTGCATGACCCTATCCCGTTCTGCAGTATGATTTAAGCTGATATATCCACCAGCCACCGAAGGGACTTTCCAAACCATCTTCCAAACCCATCTTTATTGTCAGCTCAGTATTCTGGCCATAGCCACCAAAACATTTAGGTATTTACTAATAAGTATTTTCACTTGATTTGACTCACCTTAAAAAAAGAAAATGACAAAAAAAAAAAAAAAAAAAAAGAAAATGACAGGCAAGTACATCAGCCTCAGTCCGAGCACTACCTGTGAAACCCGAGGGTCAATGCACTCGGCTCTATAAGCAGGGGTCAAAGTCAGGGCTTCTGCCTGGGTTTCAGTCCTAGCTCACTATTCACGCTGGTTGCTGTGACCCTAGATCACTCACTTAGACTTTCTGCGCCTCACATCTCAACAGGTGCACATGAGAATAACAATTCTTACTTCACCAAATTGGGTTTCAAGATTAAGTTCAATAATACATGTAAAATGCGCTTTAGAGCACTGCACAGAACAATAATCGCTCACCAAAATGTTAGCAATCTTTATAATTTTTTCATTTTATTTATAACTTTTTGCTATTTCTTACAATTACATGGAGTAGAATTTTTTTTAAATAGTTCGTGTTCCTGTAACCCATAAAAACAAGTATACACTTCAGACAATATTGACTTAAGAGGCAAACCTTAAATGGGATAAATGCAGTACAGACTGTGAACAGAAATGCTACCATCTCCACAAAGTATTGCTTTTTAATCACCAAAATATATACCAGGCAAACAGTCTCTTAACCCCAGGTATGACCCCTAAAACTGTTAAAGTCATTTGTATAAAACGCTTTAAAGCATGTAGGACAAGTAAGTGATTTACAGTCAGAAAATATTTTCTTCCTGGCCTTGATTTCAAAAGTAGCCAAATGACTTTAACATGCTTGTCCCCCCTTCCTCTTGTCACTGTCATCAAACCCCTTCAAAGGGCACTGCAAAATATATAGTGATGGCTCCCAGAACTCAAACTGTGACTCAACTATGCCTTGGAACCCTAAGTTCCTCTCCTTGCTCAAATAAACCACTGCACCCACAGGCATCTAGGAGTGGAAAGGCTAGCAAAATGATTCACAGTGGTGGTATAAGAAGTAACTATTTCTCTAAATACTTACTTCCCAATCAGTGAGTTGAGCCTCTGCTCAACCTTTGTGTTTGAGAAGCTCCTGATCTTATTACACCACTTCCTTATTTAAAACAAACTTCTCTTCCTAAACTTCTAGGATTTCTAGGTTTCTTTTGATTTTGTAATCAATACCCTTTAAAGCCCCTAGAATACGATGAAAATGCCCTCTTTTTGTTCAGACTAAAACTGGGTAGATATGGGGTGGGGGGAGGAGCCACATAATTTTCTCAAACAAGCCAACCTCCTCTCTGACTTCAGTGGGAAATCACTGAACTATTAAACTTTTTGGGGGAGGAGATTTCAAACCACTGAGGTATTTGGAACCCCTTTTTAATTAAACACCCATGTTACATATAGGTAGGTCTACAACAGATATATGTATATATAAATTAAATAATTTGAAAACAAAAGTAAGCAAACATATACTTCCAAACTACAGTTAGATTTCTTTTTTTTTTTTGAGAAAGTAATTAAGAAGCAAGCTCAGCTACAGACCACATGAACTCTTCCACAGACAGATGAAAAATGTCACATGCATGAGTTTTAGAATGGAAATAGAATGTTTGCTAAGAGCCAAGTAAACTCCATGAAGAAATGCCCTGAGAAATTTGATCAATTCAGGTTTTAGCTTATGACTACAAATGTCAAGAATTCCTTTTTTTCACTGAACAAGATGCGAGACACAAACAAGAACTATGACTGTTTTATAGTCATTAAAAATTTACCTACAATATGCAGTAACATGGTCTAACATCTTAAAAGTCCGCTAGCATTTGTTAAAGAATTGATTTTTCATTTGCTGGTAGAAAACCTTGAACAAGAAAGGTTGGGAGGGCATGTTTAGTCAATCAACAGTAATTCCTACAAAGATGCTAGGACTTTACTCCCACATGAAAGAAACTGAAGGAAAGCCCAGCAGTGTTGTATTTTTAGGACCACACATGTCCATGGAGAGCTTCTGAGCCCGGGCCAAGGCTGTGAGTGAGGACATTCTGCTTCGCTCTGAGCTTCCTCCTGCTACCAGTGGCCCCCAGAGCTCACACACATTGATATTCCATGCTCTGATGCTAAACTCAGAATAGTCAACTATTCTGGGGGCAAGGGTAACGAGAATGACTCGAGGTGAGTCGAGGTGAGTGTACAAAGGAGGATCAGAAATCTGAAAGTGGTGGAAAATTGGAATACAGGGTATAAATTACCACTTAAACGAGCTTTAGAAAAAGACCAGCTATAAATAAATAATTCCAGACAATTTAAATGCTATCTTTAAAAGCTGAGTATTCACCAATAGGTAAACAAGTAGGGAATAAACGGAATTTATTAGTACATCTGTCTACAAACTGGTAGTTGTATGTCCAAATGGCTCTTCGCAACAACAGCCTTTAATAGCAATGGACCACATTCTTATCTTGATACTTAAATACTTTTATCTTGATTACTTAAATATTATCTTATTCAAAAAAGATGTAAAGAGTCTCAGATGACAACACTGCAAGATAAAGGAAAAAAAATAAAGCAAAGGTAAAATAGTGATATGACAAAAATAAAAAATTAAAAAAAAAACATGTAAAAAGTGACCATTGTGTCTTTCCAAATAGCCAAAAGAGACATTCTTGTTGGCAGCAGTAGTCTTAAGCATAAGTCCGTACCTAGCAGGTAAGCAGATAATTAAGAATGAAAGAAATTATCAGAAAAATGGTCTAAATAAAAGTGCACTGTGCTCTTTGCCATGGATCTAAGGCTGAATGTGAAATGCAAGGTTTTCTGATCTGTTGAAAAACCAATAACGAGTCCCCAATTATTTATGGTGACTCGAGACACATAGACAAGTTAAGAGGTTGTGTAGGCACTTTGGGAAACTCTGACATTCTTTTCCTTCTTCTTCTTCTTCTTCTTTTAATTATTCAACACTGACTAATCTCACAAGAGAGTTAAAAAGAAAACAAAGAAATAAAGCAGGTCTTGAAAACACATGTCCTGGCCGCAAAGAAACTTAAAATCTAGCACAATACTTCTTAAACTTTAGTGTATACCAGATTCATTGGGAGGGTTTCTTAAAATCCGGATGGCTAAACTCTACTTCTCCCAGTTTCGGAATCAGAAAGTCTGGGGCAGGTCCCAACTATTAGTATTTCTGCAAGTTTTCAGGTAACAGATATACTTGTTGCTGTCCAAAGGGTCCCGCTTTGATAACCTCCGACTTGGGGGGTTACAAATTGAAAAGCACCCATTGCTAACATCATACTCAATGGCTAAAGAAATCTTTCCCCTAACATCAGGAACAAGACAAGAATGCTCCCTTTCACCACCACTCTTTAACAGAACAATGAGGCGGGGGAGAGAAAAGAGGAGGGATCCAAATTGTAAAGAAAGAAGTAAAATGGTATCTACTCACAGATGACATAATCTTATATGTGGGAAATCCTACAGATTCCATTAAAAAAATTACTAGGCTAATAAAGGAATTCAGTACATTTGCAGGGTACAACAGCAACACATGAGTGAACAGAGTTTGTGTACACCCACAATGCACAAACTGAAAAGAAAATTTAAAAAGACCAATTCCGTTTACTACAGCATCCACAAGAATACCTAGAAATAAATTTAACCAAGGGGTGGGTGTGTGAAAAACTTAAACCCTTAAACTACATTACTGAAATAAAGACCTACATAAGTGGAACTATAGAACACCTAAAAAAAAGACGTGGGATGAAGACTGAATATTGTTAGGATGGCAATACCATTGAAAGTAACCAACAGAGGTAATGTAACCTTCATCAAAATCCCAATGGCCTTTTTGGCAGAAATGGAAAAGCTGATCCTCAAAGTCATAGGGAATTGCCAAATGCCCCAAACTGACAAAATGAATGAAGTTGGGCCTCTACCTGACATCACATACAAAAATTAACTGAAACTGGATCAGAGACGTGAATATAAGACCTAATAGCACAAAACCCTTAGAAGAAAACACGGTACATTTCATGATAATAAATCTGGCAGTGAACTCTGAGATAGTATCAAAAGCACAAACTAAAAAAAGGAAGGAAAAGAAACCTAGAATTCATCCTCAAAATTAAAACCTTTTGTGTAGAGGATATTCTTAAGAAAATGAGCACACAAACTACAGAATGAGGAAAAATATTTACAAATCATGTACCTGATAAGAGACCTGTATTCCAAGCACATAAAGAATTCTTACAACACAACAACAACAAAAAAACACAACCAACCCCATTTAAAAATGGGCAAAAGGCTTGAAGAGACATTTCACCAAAGAAGATGTACAGTCAACACGCATGACAAGTTGACTGTCATTAGACATTACAGAAACATGTATCAAACCACAGTAAGGGGGCACCTGGGTGGCTCAGTTGGTTAAGCACCTGCCTTCGGTTCAGGTGATCCCGGAGTCCCAGCATCGAGCCCCGCATCAGGCTCCCTGCTTGGCGGGAGCA
>PITA01000227.1:203464-326471 GCA_004023965.1 Spilogale gracilis
ACACACACACACACACACACACACACACACACACACACACACACAGTAAGGTACCACTTTACACCCACTCTGATGGCTATTCTCAGAGAAATGGAAAATAAGTGCCAGGAAGATGTAGAGAAACTGAAGATCTTATGCACTGCTGGTAGGAATGCTAAATGGAACAGCCCCTGTGGAAAGCAGTTTGGTACTTCCTCAAAAAGTTAAACATAAGGCCCATCAATACAACTCCCAGGTATACAACCAGAAGATTCAAAAACAGGGACTGAAATACATAAACACACATTTTCGCCGGAGCACTACTGACAATAACCAAAAGATGGAAAGAGCCAAAATGTCTATTCAAGGACGAATGGATAAGATATGATATAGTGCAATGAAATATTACTCAGTCATAAAAAGAAATCAAGTAGTGATACATGCTATATGAATGAATGTTGAAAACATTATGTTAAGTAAAAGGCAGACACAAACGTTCACATATTGTATGATCCCATTTACATGAAATACGCAGAATAAAGAAATCAAAGAAATCAACAGAGACAGAACTCAGATTTGTGGTTTCCAACGGCTGAGGAGTGGGAAGGATCTGGAGAGAAACTGCATACAGATTGCAGGGTTTCCTTCTGGGATGATGAAAACCTTTAAGAATAGAAGTAGTGACTGCACAACACAATAAATTTACTAAATGCCAAGGAATTAAAATAGTTAACTTGATGTTATATGCATGTCACTTCATTTTTTTAAGATAATGAACATATAACCAAAAAAATGTAGGAGCGCCTGGGTGGCTTGGTCAGTTAAGAGTCTGCCTTCAGCTGAGGTTGTGCCCCCGAGGTTCTGGGATGGAGTCTAGGGGTCTGCTTCTCCCTCTGCCCCAGCCCCTCCCCCTGCTTGTGCCTGCCCTCTGACTTGTGTTTTCTCTCCTCTCAAATAAATATTTTTTTTAAAAATGTAAGACAGAAAAACTGGAGTTACTAATAAACTACCAAAAAATAACAGAGTATAAATCTCCTAGAACACATCTTATACATTTGTATTTGGGAGGATGCTATTTTGAGATGCTGTACTCTATGCAAAGACCAGAAGATACATTCTCTATCCTCAAAGGACTGATAGTCTAATTACAGGGATACAGACATATAAACAAATAAACACAAGAAGGCATTTCAGGCACCGTCTAAATTTAGCAAAATTTTAAAAGACTGTCATCCCATGGACATGTTAGTAATTACAGAAATGCGCGTTTATAAGGCCCTTTGGATTTAGCAGTGTAGTTTAGTTGTTTCTAACTTTACTTTCCTTCGGGAGTAAGATTTGTTGTTCCTGAAAATGTTGCTGCAAAGTCATTTTCCCTCAAGGTGTAATTTTCATTGAGAGGCCAGGTAGGGAGGGCACATTTCTGTGGCTCAGATAAGCTGGTCTCTTTGACCTATAACTACTCCCTCCCAAAGACATCCTGCCAGAGAGGAAACAGGCTGGGAAGAGCAGAATCTGAGCACTGAGAACAAAAGCCGGGAAGCTAAGGAGGCCTGGGTCCCAATGAACCACCCCTCTTTCCAGGATGACCTTGGACAGGTTTCTTCAAATCTCTCTGATGAGCACTTTCTGACCTACAAAAAGGGATAACCAGGGGCTATTTTCAAGAGTTCTGTTCTGAGGACCCCAAGATGTAATGTATATAAAAGTACCTAGCACAGTGCCTGGTCAAATAATGGTATTTAAAAAAGGTTAACACAGAAGGAACTGGAAGAAAAATATTGTTTGAATAAAAAGATTAATAGTGTGCAATCATTTACCACAGAGACAAAAGAAGAATTACAGTCTCTCAAGTGAGCAAGTTAACGGTTTTGTTCTTGACACTTTATCTTCCAAAAACATGTTCCAATCTCGCTGCTTGGAAACAGTGTCCGCCATTTAAAAATGTAAAGCATTCAAGATAGACTAATTAGGATTTAAAATACAAGTACCAAATTTGAAAAAGGGAAGGAGGGATGCCTTTGCATGGTTATCTACTTCCCCATCCCAATCCTAGCTCTCCACCTTTCTCTCAAATTACCTCTTGTCTTCCACTAGTTTCTAGGAAACCTTAGAAAGTTGGGTGTGCCTAACTTTCAAATGTCCTGAGACAGCTCTAAATCAAAGGATCAGCCCTTGTTTTCTGAAAGTGGATCCTCTACAGGCCTGACATTGGCCTTATTACAAGAACTTCAAGTCTGGCTCAGCCATTGTCCTTAAAGTAGCAAGTGATCATAACAACAAATTGCCTAATGACTAAACATTCCTGCTTAAACCTGCCTGACGTCATCCACTGTACCAAGAACCAGAACTGACTTACTGATAGATTCACAAATAATGGGTCACCACCCCTTCTCTCTTAACCATTTCAACACACAAGGACGTGCCACGGTAGTTACCAAGCTTGTTTTGCCCATTTGAAATCCAAGTCTTTCCTTTCCAGATACTTCTCTTGGGAGCTGTCTTGCTCCTTAGCTGTTCTACGGGCATCAGAATTGGGAGACAAGGGTTTAATTCTTTCGTGAGACTGAACTTCCTGAATCGTAAATTTACTTCAATTTCAATAAAGCTGAGCTTTCTACCCAATCTACCTCAAGTTGTTTTAAGGCCTAAATGTTAATAAAATCCATATAATTACTGTGTGATCACAGTGCTCCCCTTGTATCAGCTGTATTTAACTGAATTCAATTCAATAAACCGTTATCACACAAGATGCTCTAAGGAATTAAATGCCACAGAGAAGATTTGACAACAGCTATGTCAGCAATAAACTACTATATAAATAAGGAGCAACTGCCTTATTCGAGGCCAAGAGCTCTAGAGCTAGACAATAAAAGTTATCCAAAGGGTAGGTAAGGGAAGCATATCGAAAATGCTCAGTGATCTGCAATGAAGAGGACAGTTGGTGAATCCATCCACAACGGGCATGATAATCTGACAACTTTAAGAAGAACTCTGATTTAAATTCAGGACTTCAGAAATACAAGCTAAGATTGTGAAAGGTAACAGGTACTCTAAGAGTCCTCAACTCCTGATTTTAGAACTCTTGAGCATGGCTTTGTTCAACAAACCTTTGCTGAACCTGATCTAGCTGCCAGGCCCTGCGCGGAATGCCAAGGACACAATGACATTGAAGAGAACAAGCACTGCTGTTCTTAATTATGGAGAGAATGGCATGCAGCATGAGTAACGCACAGGTGCACAGCAGTGCATGGGGGAGGGGCGCCCCCAGCCCTTTGTCCCGCTTTTGGCCTGAGGCTTCTGGGACAGTCACTGTGCGTCTCCGCATGGAGTCAAACATACGACCCAAACATCTCAAGAAGCAGGACTATTGGGCAAAACTAGTCCAGCAACAGAAATGATTAAAGAATTAGGCAGACGACTTATGACAACTAGTTCAAGAAGCTGCTCTTTGGAAACAAAACAAAAACCAAACAGTGGGTTCACACTGAAGCGGAAGCTGGACCTCCCAAAGTCTTGGGGCCCAGCTGACAAGCTTCCCTTTATTGCCCTGTCCAAATTCAGAATATAATTTAGCAGTCTACAAATGAAACATATTCACTCTCACCCTGTTAGTCAAACTATCTAAATGAATACCAACATTCAGTCTGTCTTTGATTTTTAATGTCAGGTTTTAAAAGCAGATAATCCATGGATTTGCTTATTTATACTTCAACCAGAATCTTATAAACTTCAAAGCTCTCAGGAATGATACAAATACAACTCAGTAATACTAAGAAAGGGCTTCTGATATTTTTTCTTAAAGCTCTGCAAATATTAGCAGCAAAGTTAAAATAAAGAGATCAAAAAAGGGCATTGAGCACTTTATTTCAAAGCCTTCTTCCCTAGCATATTCCCTATTATGCCCATCAAGGGCATCAGAGAGCCCCTCCCCGTTTCCCCACAGAGTAAAGAGGACCATTTCACCCAATAACTGGTATTCCAGCTAATAACACACTCAAGAGGGAGTTACCAGGAACACGGGGTGGGAATAGCTGAGCATAGTTCCAGGGGAGCCCCTCAGATAGTCTTGTTGAGCCTAACAATTTATTAGAGCAGAGTACTTTACATCTAATTCTAAAGGTCCTAAAATAAAATACAAACTGCTGGTTTTAAAGAAAAGCATTAAAGTCTGTTAATTTTGCAGGGGAAATAATCGGAAAGATTGTTCGTTAAAAGCTGATGCCAGCAGGAATGGGGGAGAATGTATTCACCGCGGCCCTGAGTATGTCAAAGGGGTTGCCTTCCTTCTCTAACCAGCTTTCTCTGCCGAAGGGTTGTAAAGGGGAAGTGGGATGAATAAAAACCGTTGTCCACTCTTCCCCCCCAGACCGCCACTCCCAGCCCATCTGGCTGGCCACAGGAGGGACAAAGAACGGCGGGCAAAATGCGAACAGCACACAGTTATGTTCATAACAACTTTGTGAAGAACTGAGGGGGCAAATGTGCGCGTCCTATCCTATCTGAGCTCCGCTTCACAATTCCAAATTCCCACTCCTCGAGGGGCAAGCCTGCAAACCGTAGTGAAATTATTAACCCGGCAATATGTGATTGCATTCCTCGTAGTTGTTTAACATCATTCACCTTTAACAAAGGAAAGAACATTGCAAACACCACCCACCTGAAAGCTGAAGGACAAATAATAACAATGGATAGCTCTTTGCCCAACATATCATTACTCAATATATTGAGGGGAGTGCAATTATCTATTGCTCTAATGAGGTTTACAAAACAAACCAAAGAGGATCCCTTTTAACTACTCTCTGGGTTGGCTTGCAGCTGCCCCTGCCAGACTGTAGGCCATAAAGGTCTCTGACAGCATTCTAAAGGCATTTTATTGACAACAGCCCACCACGGTTTACTAAATTCGTTCTTTGAACTCATGCACCTCCAATCTCCAGGCAAGAGAGAAATGTCTGAGATCCATGGAATAGAACCATTTTTTTTTTTTAAAGCACTGGTTATCATGAAAATGGGGACAGGGGAACTTCCTGTTTAACACTAACACCAGTTTACCACCTGATGCCATTTTTCTCTCCAAACTAGGAGGCCACTCACTCACAAGCTCCCAATGTCAGACTGGAAATGCTCTCTCACAACCAAGACTGGCAATCTTGTGAAATTATCTTAATTTTACAAAAGTCTTTTGATTGCTAATAAAAATTCCTCTAAATGGTCCAGTGGCTGGGATCTAATAATGGGTTTTGAAATGATGAGTTCACTTTATAGTTCTAGACTCTGTCTTACCTAAATCACATAGAGGAAGCCAGGAAAGTAAATGAGAGTTACTATAGGCCATCCATGTTTACAAAGCCTGGTGCTTTTACTCTTTTGTTTGTGTGGGAAAAACAAAGGGCAGGCTGAGGACTGACAGTAAACAACCACCACAAATAGGCTGGACTCTCTCATTTGAAGTCTGATCAAAGGCAGTCAGTAAACACCTCTGAGGAACTGTGGGAAGGTTGGGTCACCCTGGCCAGCTATAAAAATGTGCTGCCATAGTTATTGTTCAAGGGGCAACAGCATGCTTTGTGGCAGAAATACTTTCTAGTCCTGGCACACTGGCTCCACAAAGACATTTTCACTGAACAGGCTACAGTTTCACTTTGAAATATCAACCCTCCCTTCACTAAGGGGACCTGAGACCAACGAAAACACAGGATCTATGCTTTGGGAAAAGGGTATCAGGAAAGTCTCTTTGCTGATTCACTGCCATTTTTTCCTAAGAAAAAGCAGTAGGAGAATGGATATATTTTGTTTTGTTTTATTTAAATTTTACTTTTTAAACAAATATTTTATTTTAGAGAGAAGGTGGGGAGGGAGAGACAGAATCTCAAGCAAACCCAGACAGGACTCAATCTCACGACCCTGAGATCATGACCTGAGCCCAAATCAAGACGTTTAACTGACTGAGCCACCCAGGTGCCCCAGAGAATAGGTATATTTTAAAGTTATGTTATCCAGACAACTGCCAGTCCTCAGTTTGCTAGTCAGGAATGGCCAATCTATGCCTACACCATATTAGGATAGGTTAAGAAAGGGAGAAGGCAAAATCAGTAACAAGTTCAATAAAAACAAAGATACATCCAAATGGGAATCTCACATACAGTATGATTAGTGGTTAAACAACAGCATAACCACAAACAGGTATGCATGATATCCAAAACACAAGCAACTCATAAATTCCTTCAAGGTAAAATTTTAGTACTGTACCCCTCCCTTTCTAGGCACTCCTACTCAGACTGAACTGTGAGCATGAATTCCTGTCTTTTCTCCATCACTGCCTTTGGGAAACCATTCTTCTGCGACTTTTCTTCCTCTTGATTTCACCTATAATGAAATTTCACCATGTATATATATGCACACATCCTCGGGTTCAGCAAGACACACCTTCAGCCCCATACCCATCAAGGAGTACCACATTCACTTTTAGATGACGAAAACAATGTCAAAATATCTGATTAAAAATTTTCTGGCCACAGACAGGTCCTCAGGTCTGTTGGGCAATGTGTGGCTAGAACAAAGTGAGGAGCAGATAATGAGATAATGGGAAGGATTTGGGTTAGAAAGTTGACCTTCTCTTTGAAAAGAGAGGAGGATCTAAATAGATAACCTCACATGGAAGAAGGGGTGGGGAAGCAGGAAGTAAAAATAATCTTGTAGATCTGGAGGGGTGCAGGGGGGCTGGGGCAGGCATGACTACAAACCAGCAAAAAACCACACTCAGAAAATGTATGGCCTCAATTAATCTCAACTGACTTGTTTTCCAATTCAATGCACCACATTAAAAGGTCTACGGTGACAAGTACATTCATGATATTCAAAATGGCAACATGTAAAAAGCATCACTGGAGGCTGGTCCCTGGTTCAGTTCAGCTTTTGAATGGTATTTTTTAAAAGTTCTCTTCAACATGTCCCCCATCCCTAAACCAAGTAGTGCTCAGTGCAGATATGGGTTCTAATCTGGAGGGTCTTGGGCAAATCACTTGACTGTCCATGTTAACTGCCTCAAATGCAAAGTAAAAGAAAAGGAACCTAATAAATTCCATGCTTTCTTAAAGAGTAATATGCCACATGGCATTGCTGTCATTTCGGTCTAGGCTTGCCGATTCTAGAAAACAGCCGTCAGTTGACAATCCCTAAAATCCTTCCAGCTGTGAACCTCAAATGTGACTTATATTAGAATCCCCGAAATTTTGGAAAATGTAGATTTCCAGGCCTCTGGCATCTGCTTCTTTTCCCCCACTCAGGCTAGCCACCTCTCTTCCTCCCCACCTCCTACCAGCCACACACACTGGTGATTTTGATATAGGTGCTCTATGGACCAGTCAGAGGAATAAAGTCCTAGAAAGAACACCATAAAAATTAACAAAAGGAAGAAAAAAAATCAAGCATACTCAAGATCCTTGAGCACATCTCATCTATACGTACTTGAAGCAAAGTTAGCTAAGTCATAATTTCAACATACTGTTTAAAAGTGAAGAGGGAAAATAGGGCACCAGAGTTCCATAAATTTTATCTAATTGATGGGTATTTAAGTAGATATATTTCAACTACTAAAGATGACTATAATTTGGTGAAAACTAGTCCTGTTTTAATCACAATAAAGCAACTATCAGTACACTTCAAGGCAACAACAAAATGACCACAGGAGTTTATCTAATACAGAGTAATAGGCACTATGAAGAAGGAGTCTCTGTAATCATTGCATTCATTTCCATGATTACTGGCCACCAGTGATAGTTTACCATGAAACCCTACGCACCAAGAACAGGTAAACAGGTAGAACGGATGGATAAAATCCTTATAAATGTTTTTAGGTGACAGCTAAAATCACAGAAATCAGAATTCCGCTGGGGGTGGGAAGAATCTTAAAGGTTATCCAGTTCAGTTCCTCAACTAAGAATTGAACTGCTAAGCAAACTCTCTAGCAAGTGACCGGAATAGTTCAAGTAATGGAGAGTCCACTTCCTCAAAATGCAGCAAATCCATTTTTCAGCATTCTTTTTTTTTTTTTTTTTTTTTTAATTTATTTGACAGAGAGAAACACAGCCAGAGAGGGAACACAAGCAGGGGGAGTGAGAGAGGGAGAAGCAGGCTTCCCACCGAGCGGGCAGCCTGATGTGGGGCTCGATCCCGAGTCTCTGGGATCATGACCTGAGCCAAAGGCAGCTGCTTAACCAACTGAGCCACCCAGGCACCCCCATTTTTCAGCAATCTTATAAATGGTTTTCCCTTTGTTAAAAAGAAAAGCCACAGGCCCAAAATGGTGTCACTTATGTTAAGGACCCAAATCAGTAAACCAGACTTAATACCTAACCTAACTGCAGTTTCAACCCCTCAGGAATGTAACCTTTAACCAGTCAGTCAAGAATTTTCTAGTAGACACCAATAAGGTAATCTATCACGTGGGCCCTCTTTATCCCCCAAAGGAAAATGATGTAATCCACCTCCTAAAACCCTTTTGTCCCCAAATAAAGGTGACCTCACCTGAAATAATCCTTTCTTTTGTTTATAGCTCCCTTGTCTTGGCTTTGGAGTTCCCATTTACTTGCTAGAGGGGATGCTGCTTGTTTCATTAATCAATTAATAAAGCCAATTAAATCTTTAAAATATACTCGGTTGAAATTTTTTTTTCCTACTCGGTTGAATTTTTAATGACCCTTTAACAAGCAGAAATCTGAATTCTGTTCCTAAGACACAAAATGACTAAATGTAACCTCATGATAAATGATAACTCAATCCTTCAGATACTTGGGAGAGTTAAATCTCATCAGGGACAAAGCCACTTGGGTTTTCTTTCTTTGAAATGGCTTCCAATTACATTCCCATGGGTAGCTCTAACAATCTACCTTTCTATGGCCTTTTTAAAAATTAGGTTTTAAAAACACTGGTCCATCACTCTAAGTACAAGGTGTGGATTATCAATCATTGCATTCTGTTTGTGGTTATGCTCTTGTTTAACCAAAGATCTTACTCTATGTGAGTTTCCCATTTGGATGTATTTTTCTTTGTTTTTTTTTTTTGTTTGTTTATTTGTTCATGTTTTTTTATTTGACAGAGAGAAATACAGCGAGAGAGGGAACACAAGCAAGGGGACTGAGAGAGGGAGAAGCAGGCTTCCTGCCGAGCAGGCAGCCTGATGCGGGGCTCGATCCCGGGTCTCCAGGATCATGACCTGAGCCAAAGGCAGTCGCTCAACCAACTGAGCCACCCAGGCACCCCTATTTTTCTTTGTTTTTATTCAACATGTTGATAATTTTGCCTTCTCCCCTTCTTACCTATTCTAATATGGGGTAGTCATAGTCTTGGCCATTCGTGATTGGCAAACTGAGGGCCGGTAGCTGTCTGGATGAGATAACTTTAAAATATATATTCATTCTCTTGAGAAGCCTGCTGCTTTTTTAGCTAAATGGCAATGAATTGGCAAGGAGACCTTTCTGGTAACCTATTTGTAACTTGGGTGCTCATAAAGCAAATCTTTTCATTTCCTGCATATGGCAAGAAAGTTTTTTTTTTAAAAGTACCACAAAAAATGTAGAATCCTAAGAAATAATAAATCGAACAGCTTATAACATAGCAAGGAGGTCTGTAAATACTTTCCGAATTAAACTTCACAATTTTTTTGGAAGTGACAATATAATTCATGAAATATTCTAGAAAGGTTTTACTCAGAGATGCTTGCCTCTATGTGATTTTGTTACGTTAAAAAACAAAGTTTTCCTTTTGTGAGAACCCACTTCTTCATTTTACCCTAGGCTGTGCATTTGTACATGAAGACTGTTCATGGCATAAACATATAATCCCATTGCTATGGGCTTATAGCAACATACAAAACTCTTTAAACTGATGAGGTACACAGAGGGGTTACCCATTCAAAAAAACTAAAATAAAAGTCATATGTTTACTAGCAGTCCAAAGTCTAGAATCCCTACTGTGACCCAAAAGAATAAGAGAAGGGGGAAAACTGATGCATCTTTTCATGTGCAATACAGGGTCATTTTTAAAAAAATAAATATCATATTATTTCACCAAATCTGGGATACCATTGGTAAGATGCAAAAAGATTGTATATGTTACTATAAAAGACAAAACCACTGCTTAAACTGCGTTCAACTGACACTGAATCACCTGCAGGATGACAGCCAATTTAAGAGACGTTAAAATGGGAGTGGAAGCTTTCTAAAATTAATGAAATATAGGGGCGCCTAGGTGGCTCAGTCGTTAAGCATCTGTCTGCCTTCAGCTCAAGTCATGATCCCGGAATCTCAGGATCAAGCCCCATATCTGGCTCCCTGCTGGGCAGCAAGCCTGCTTCTCCCTCTCCCATACGCCCTGCGTATGCTCCCTCTCTAGTTGTGTTTCTCTCTGTCAAATAAATAAAGCCTTTAAAATAAAAAAAATAAAAAATACATAAAATACATTATACAGTTTGAGAATAAATTGCAAAAAATCAGCAAGTTCATAAACCCAACCCCGTGGGCATGTAAGAGCTTTGTGGACACAAAGTCTGGTTGTGAACGACCCAACACGGGTCTACCCAGCTTTAAGTTTGATGTCTCAGAAATCACCAAAATTCATTTCCTGCACAAAACTTCAAAATGTAATGATATGGTAGCTCATCTGAATAAATGCACTTGGCCCCTTTCTCCTTTTAACTTCAAATTAGGATCTGTTATACTTCAGTTGAACTCAGGATTCCTATAAGCAACTCATTCATTTTACTTTAAATATCATGTAATTTTTAGATTTCTTAAATATCCAAAATTTACAAAAAGATGGGTCACCGTCCCCTTGAAAAAACTGGAAGTCTTACTACCCACTAAATCTAAAATTGGAAGATAATTTCCGAGAAGCCTCTAATCTAGTGCCCTCATGTTCTGAACACATACAACCACTGGTTCCGAAGTCTCAACACCATTGGTTAGCAAAGCAAAATAATTTACTTTAAAAAAAGTTTGGTGTTGGGGCACCTGGGTGGCTCAGTCGTTAAGCGTCTGCCTTCGGCTCAGGTCATGATCCCAGAGTCCTGGGATCAAGATCCATATCGGGCGGGAGGCCTGCTTCTCCCTCTCTCTCTCTCTCCCCCTGCTTGTGTTCTCTCTCTAGCTGTTTCTCTCTGTCAAATAAATAATCAATCAATCAATCAATCTTTAAAAAAAATGTTTGGTGTCTCTGGACAGATGGAGTGTAAATGGTCCTAGGAAAGTTCTGTCATCCCATAAACTCTACAATACATCTGATATGCATTAAAATGCATGTCTTACATATACATGTGTTTTCAAAAACTTAAGTCTCAAGATAATGAAAAATATTGAGCTTTACCCAACATTTTGGAGAGGTCTACATCTCCCTTAGTCTCATTAATTCTTAGAATGTAATAACTAATAAACAATACTTTCTGCTAAAAAAGAAAATTAAATTATACTGTCTTCTCCATTTCATCCTACCTACCCCTGGCCCTTGCCCCTCAATCTACAACCTCTGGAAGAAGGCTGTATGGGGAGGAGCTTAAGATAAATACATGTATTTGGGTGCCTGGGTGGCTCAGTCAGTTGAGCATCTGACTCTTGGTTTCAACTGGGGTCTTGGTCTCTGGGTCCTGCAATCAAGTCCCACATAGGCTTCCACACACATGGGCGCTCTTGCTCTCTCTCTCTCAAATAAATCATTTTTTTAAAAAAGATACAGTATCATTACCCATGTTTTAAAAAAGCCATTTCTAACAGTGGACAGTAAATATGTCTACCTATGATTGCCGTGACCACATGTACATTTGAGTTTGATCTACTACTGTTCTGCAGTGGTTGGGAGAAATGCCAGACTGCTTCAATTTGAGCTTTATCATATCCTCTGTTTTTCTTGCTCTTATCTAAATATTCTTATTAATGTCAACCAAATGAAAGGAAAAGAAAGCTCTGAGTTTACCCAGCAACATGCGATCCTAACCCGGACTTTACAGAACGAGAAATACCAGGAAATTAAAGAACTAATCTTCTCTCTAAAGTCTCTGGAAGAAGAATCACTGTTAATGCCAAAATTTTATTTTTATTTTTATTTTTTATTTTTTTTAAAGATTTTATTTATTTGACAGAGAGAAACACAGCCAGAGAGGGAACACAAGCAGGGGGAGTGAGAGAGGGAGAAGCAGGCTTCCTGCCGAGCAGGAAGCCTGATGTGGGGCTCGATCCTGGGTCTCCGGGATCATGACCTGAGCCGAAGGCAGTCGCCCAACCAACTGAGCCACCCAGGCGCCCCCAAAATTTTATTTAGTTATCTTTTACTCTAATTTGACTAAATTCCCTATTCACAAAATGATTCAGGGCATCTGGAGAAGTCTGGCCTATCAAAATTTACCAAACAGAAACGACGGTCAGAAGCATTTGCACGCAAAAGCAAAAGGGGGTCACATCTGACCCACAGGGGGCTTCATTCCCGTTCTTCCTATTGTTTATTTGATATGCGTGATCCATTTGCTCCCAATGATTGGGAAGCGAGTGCTAATCATACTATCAATTACTTCTACTTTTGAGTGCATGGACATCAGGCAAAACTAACACCAAACATTTTTTCCGATTTCCCCAGCTTTTCACATAAATTAACATCTTCGCTGTATTTCAAAGACTAATCATAAACCAAACAGAGAAGACTGCTGAAAAGTCCTGGCTGGCAACTGTGGGACTATTAAGGTAGTGATGGCAGATGTGATCAGAAAGCTGGGCTGGGAATTCTCCGGGTATGACGTCACAGCTTGGTAAAACCAGGTTCAAAACAGGTGAAACAGACCCAAGATATGTAAAATTTAACAAACTCACAAAGGCCAAGATGGCCAAAACAAAGAGGCCTATAAACAATGAGGCCGAAAGCTGAGCTTCACTCTTCTGTCACAATTTCTCTCTCAAAACAAAGGGCTCTTGAACAAACTTTAGTTTTAGAACAAACCCAGTACTAAAAATCCTGGACAGGGTTCATGTTTCAACACACCTGCAAAACTTTTTATATCAGCTACAGGACTTAAATCTACACAAAATATCACAATATGTATGATCTATTTTTATTTTTATAACTGGCTTTGTGGAACACAGTCTCCAGGATACACTTCTAGACGAACTTGCTTTTCAGGGGCTCCAAGAAATAAATAAGACATGCCTTACGTCACTTGCGCAAAACTTTGACTCCTGTGTAGGAGCCGAAAGACTTCCTCTTTACATGGTGCAACGTTCCAGATGACCTGTAACTACTACAATAGCATTAATGAGCCGCAATAAATACAACTCCTATAAAAATCATCTTAAACTGATCAATTTCAATCAGCCCTAAAGTCCTTTGAGCAAAACTAATTATGCTGCCAATAGTCCTATTACCTTACAGTAATAAAATGCTAAAAACACTGCTTCTGAGCCTTATACTCCTTATTACTCTCTCATCACATCATAAAGAAATATATGGTGGAATAATTTATATATCTGCTTTTCATTTTTTATACACGGTATGCAAGTATACATCAATATCCTGCTTTTATACTAAGATACTTCGTAATGATTCATTAGTTTTAAGTTTATCACCAGTTATGCACTGAACAAAATGTATTATTTTTTTTTAAAAAAGATTATTTATTTATTTGACAGAGAGAGAGAGATATCACAAGTAGGCAGAGAGGCAGGCAGAGAGCAGAGGAAGCAGACTCCCTGCTCAGCAGAGAGCCCGATGCTGGACTCGATCCCAGGACCCTGAGATCATGACCTGGGCTGAAGGCAGAGGCTTTAACCCACTGAGCTACCCAGGTGCCCTGAACAAAATGTATTATTATCGAGCCCTACCTACTAGACCTCAATATCAATTTATAATAATAACTATTGAAGAATAAGTTAACTTGGAACATCTCTCGGTGATAAAAACATACAGGACAGAGGCAAATTCCTTTACCTATAGCATAGTTTCTCTCTCTGAAGTCATCTCAGCTTCCTAGTACTTGCATTCTGAGCAACTATAAACACTTACCCAAAACCACACTGCAAGCAAAGGTAAACTGTAAACTCTGCAAGGAGGATGCAGTTGCTTTTTTTTTTTTTTAAGATTTTTATTTATTTATTTGACAGAGAGAAACAGAGCTAGAGAGGGAACACAAGCAGGGGGAGTGAGAGATGGAGAAGCAGGCTTCCCGCTGAGCAGGCAGCCCGATGCGGGGTTCGATCCTGGGTCTCCGGGATCATGACCTGAGCTGAAAGCAGTCGCCCAACCAACTGAGCCACCCAGGCACCCCCAGTTGCTTTTTTAAAACCTACATTGTTTTATTAGTTTCAGCTGTGCAGTATAGTGATTCCACAATTCCACATATCACCCAGTGCTCATCATCGACAGGTATACTCCTTAATCCCCATCACCTATAACTCAACCCCCACCCACCCCATCCTCTCTGGTAACCATCAGTTTGTTCTCTATAATAATTACAAAGAACCTGTTTCTTGATTTGTCTTTTTCTCCTTCGCCCATCCATTTCTTAAATTCCACATATGAGCAAGATCATATACTATTTCTCTAGCATTATACCCTCTAGTTTTATCCGTGTTGTTGCAAATGGCAAGATTTCATTCTTTTTTGTGGCCGAGTAATATTCCACTGTAAACATATACCACCTCTTTATCCGTTCGTCCACTGATGGACACTGGGGCTGCTTCTAGAGAATGCAGGCTTCGTTCCTGGGCACCCAGAGTCAAGTGGTTGTGGCACAGATACGGGAGCCCTACTCTTACAGATTTCATTCCAAGCTCCACCAGTTACCCATGTGCGATCCTAGGCAGATGACTAAAGCCCTCTCTGTGCCTTGCTGCTTCTTCTCTACCATGAAGAAAGCAATGGTACCGATCTCACGAGACCATGGGAAGAAGGGAGTCAGACTTACAGTGCTTAGAAGAAGACCGGGCATGTGCCCAGCTCACCAGGTGGATTAGCTAAGACCATCACAGCCACAGCTGCCTTGTCCTCTCCTACCTCGACTGTCCCTAAGACTATTCCTGCTATATTCTAGTTTTCACGAGTTAAGGAACCCAGACATTTTTATGGGTACACGCAGTTGTGAATAAAAATATCCAGACAACAATAAATTAATACCAGAGCTTAGGCTGGGGCGGTGATTCTGATTTGAAGCTTTTTACTAGGTTAAGCCAAAAAAAAAAAAAAAATCACTCCAATGGGCAAATCAATGCTGATTTCAGAAAGCAACAGTTTATTGCTGCATGAGAATCTTGATTCCCCTTCAGAAGGGCATCTGTCCTTCTGTCAACTACAACCACCATTTCCCCCACAACGGCAAGCAAAGTCTGCCCAGTGTTTCACAGATTCTCAGTAATAAGTCAGACCCAAATGGACGTGTCCATGCCGTGTGCTCACTTTTTTGCACAGCTCATCCACATAGCTGGTTCTCAACTGCCCCACTCAACCAAGGTTTCTACACCTTAAAACAAATAACGGGTAACTAGAATGCCTAACCATGTGTCCCTCTGAGTGGTGTCCTCATTTTACACAGCTAACACTAGACCCTGGCAGACAGCAGACATGGGGAAAGAAAATGACTAAAGTGACTAAAATGCCAATGGTGATGTTTTATTTGCATCCCTGAATACAAAAGAAGTTTGGAACTCTAAAATTAAAGGAGAGTTCATAAAGTAATAAAAACTTCTTTCTATCAATTAATCTTTTTCAAAGAAATTATCCAGGTCGGGGGATAAAAGTCTATTACTCATTCACTAACAGATTATGAATGCATTACGTGCTTTGGGACATGTGTGTGGGGAAAAGTGAACAGAAATGAATCACGGGTTGGAAACTCAGTGCTGAGAGTCTTCTTTTGCTCAAGAGAAAACAGGAATATTCTCACAATCGTTTCTATTTACCAAGACGGCCAGGTTTATTTACGAAATCTTGGCCACAAGTGGCCAGAATAAAGGCATTTCAATGGGGCTGTCTTTTACTTTCTTCCTTATTCTCTGCTCTCTTCTCATTCATTCTCAAGAAGCGTCTCTGGTGCATGCTCGGTTTCTAAAGGTCTGATGAGACTATGGATGCTACGGTGAATGCTGAAGTCTGAAAGAAATATCTCTCTCCCTCTCTTTGAGTCAGAAAATTCCGAGCACAAGAGGATCCATTCACGGCATGATGAAGTGCCTCACAGAGGCAGCAATATGTTCACAGCTGGCGAACAGGGATCTGTTCGGACAGTGAGTACAGCCATCCACTCAGCAAACATCAGCTTTCCTATTAGTTCACAGCAGAAAGAACCAGACATTGGCGGCCCTTCTTTCAGACTCCAACACCACTTTGGGACAAGCCTTTGGAACAAAATGCCTTTGTCCAACAGTCACAATTCAGTGGGTCCCAACGGCTTTCCTAGAAGCTACGTCTGACTATTCACAATTGCATTCAGGCCCAAAAATCATTTGAAAGGTCTGGAGGAACAAAGTAATGGGAAATACCCCAGTTCCCATTGGCCATAATAGACTAGGGATGACTGAATTGGTACCAATCATCAAGAGCAGCAGCTGGAAAGGTATGAAGTGTGTGATGACGGATAGGCTGCCTCTCCCCTAAGGGTTCTTTGGGGAGCATGGATATTATTGCCACTGCAATCTGGAGGAACACCAAAGATGGCCTTTCAAAGAGAAGTCAGAGGAAGATGGAGTAAATCATGCAGGTGCACATGACAACCCCTCCCATAAGGTTTCAAAATCATAAGCTTATGCAGCTTAAGAACAGTCAGTCCTGAAAGACACCGTAAGTCATTAAGACATCTGGTTCTGGGCACCTGGGTGGCTCAGTGGGTTAAGCCTCTGCCTTTGGCTCGGGTCATGATCTCAGGGTCCTGAGATCAAGGCCCACATCAGGCTCTCTGCTCAGCGGGGAGCCTGCTTCCTCCTCTCTCTCTGCCTGCCTCTCTGCCTACTTGTGTTCTCTCTCTGTGTCTAATAAATAAATAAAATCTTAAAAAAAAAAAAAAGTCTGGTTCTACCCAGATTTTCACCAAATCCTGCCTAAGTAGGAGAAAACCCTAAAGATAGAAGACAAACTCACCACCTATCTTGCTTTCTCCCACTTTGGCAATGAACTTGCTGTATGATTACTTATTCCTACATACCTGATAAGAGAAATCTGCCAGAATGTCACTTGGCATAGGATAAATATGAAATCAAAGGAAAATAGGAGCATGATACAAAGTCCTGGAGAAAGCCAGAAGTAGAGGGGGCAGTGTCCCCCAGGATGTTACACTGCCGATAGCTCATCACCTATTCTAAGTATTCATCTGTACCTGATCCCCCCACTGACATCACTTCTAAATATGTCAAAAAACGAAGGGTGTATCTCAGAACCCAGAAAATTCTTCATGCAATCGCTTTGTAAAAGTAAATATACTCTTCCTTAGGAAAACTATGGCCAGCCTGTGACTTGTTTTTTTTTGTAGGAGCTAAAAATGGTTAAAAAAAAATTTTTTTTTCAAGGTTGTACAAGAATTAAAGGGGGAAAAAAAAAAGAATTAAAGGGGACTGCGTATCACAGACCATATGAGTACAAGATATTGACTCTCTTGTCCTCTATTGAAGAAGACAATCCTAAGACTTCATAATAAGACAAAATCTTATCCTTTGGAAATGTACCTAATAAATCATTCAAGCTGGGAGAATTCCTAACTTACAAACTTAGGAATAATAACAATTTGCCCTTATAAGAGAGTTTTAGCTGAAAGGATATGGGGCTCCCTGGTCTTCTTGTAGAATGTGCCAAAGGAAATATTGAACAAATAAAAGAAAAAGGCAGAGGCTTTCCAAAACTTTTGTTTCCTACGTGCACAAACACAACTTCAGAGAGCCAACTTCTTCCAGTGAATAAGGAAAAGAGGTTTTCTACAAAGGGAATGCTTAGAGAGCCTAAATGGCTCATCTACAAGCTGAAGAGTCATTAAAGAGAGGGAGGAATTAAAAGATAACTAGAAATTCTGGATACTCTAACTTCAAGTTCCTACCTCAAGATGGCTGACTTAACTTTGTCTGGGAATCCAGCAAATGTGATTTGCCGGCTCAAGTGCAGTTCAAGTTGCCTTTTAAGGAGGGCTAAGATTAAACCTCAGATTTTTATACACCCAAGGGCTTATGTGTGAAGGCTGCCAATTTTTTTGAAACTGAATACACACACACACACATACACACAGATATATGCATATATATATTTCTTTAAGTACAGCTTGGATCTAAGCTATTGCACCATGCAAAGACTCATGAGGTAGGGTTGCCAGATAAAAGGCACAATTAGGACACACTCAGTTAAATTTGAATTTCATATGCAAAATAATTTTTCAGGTAACTATGTTCCAAATACTGCCTGGTTAATACACTAAAAATTATTTGTACATATGAGGTTCAACTTTAACTGGGTATTCTGTATTTCTATTTGCTAAATCTGGCAGCTGTCCATAAAAATGTGCAGGGAAACCCAGTATCTGTTACACGGCAGCCATTTGGTAATCGTCCATAGGCTGAAAGGGGAAAAACTCGTAAGGATGAATTAGACTCTCAATATGTCAAGCAAGCTGTGAAAGAATGCTACAGAAAAGTAGTTTAAAGACACAGCAGGAGTCTCGCTGTCATACTCAGACAACCACAGGGAAATAAAACGCCCATGACTGGGACGCCCTCAAGAGGTACACACTTACCTTAGTGCTGCTATGAGTTCTCATAAAGTCACCCTCACAAGAAAAACAGTGGCAGAAGAGCACCGCCAGGGAGCCTGGTAAAAGGCCCACCCTTCCACCCCCTACCCTCCCACCCCCCGGGCAACACGATGCTCACATCCCTCATGTATGCAAGTAGTAATGTTACAATATTTCTTAAAGGGAGAAAGAAAAGAGGAGAAACCTCACAGACACTAAAAGGTCTGGAAAGCAGCCAGAATCTGGGTGGAAAAACTCCACCCTACACTTTCCCCGCTGGGCCTATGGCTTTCTTGAGAGGGGCACCCAGCCAGAAGCCAGCCCCTGTGCTAGGTTTCCAATGGAAGCGTGAACAGAGCTTCACTGTAGGAGCCCTTAGAGAGGCTGGCTGGAACAGGGAGCTCTGAAAACATGGTTGGCCCCAACATCCACAGGGATAAGATCATAAGCATAAAAATTCTGAAGCATTGTTCAATAAATCCACTAAGAAGCTGGTTTTAGCTAGCACGTGCTGTTCAAACTCGAACTTGTGCCTGCACAGGCATATGGAAGCAATTATGTTGACAACAATTGCCACGAAAACAGCCTTTTTATTAAAAACTAAATAAAAGCAAAGGTACTTAAGTACTTTCTTGAGAAAAAGATAGCACTGCTTCAAATGCTCCTCTCTCCCCTCCCCAAACTACAGAATCATTTCTACCCAGTTTTCAGGTAGAGTTTTAGGTTTCAAACTAAGCCAGTAAACTGAGGACACTCCACCAAGCTCTACTTAGATGACAAATTACAATTACTAGTACTATAGTGTGGTCAATAACAGTGTTGTCAAAAATAAAATATTCCTAATAGTTACCACTCCTTCACTCGGCAGATCTAAAACATGAAAACAGCTCTTCATTTATTTCTTCGTCTTCCTCTTCCCTATCTGCATGGCAGGCATTCCGCGGTCAGGGGGTCAGCCCAGCATGGGGAATGACAGCTGGAGTGGGATGAGGAGGATGTCCAGGGATGGATGCGGCCAAGATGGAGTGTTCACGTGAAAGGGCAGCCCAGCATGGGGCTCTGGAGACCAGGATGAAGAAAAGATGGAGCATGGTGGCAAATGATCCCTGGCGTCAGAGCCTGAGCAGGACGAGGAGGAAGTCTGGCGTGTGGCATCAGGACCCAAGGGGTGAGGCAGGGGAAGCATCAGGAGACTGCTTACATATGAAGGGAGCCAGAGCTGTCACCATCACAGAAAAGTTTTATACGAACACAGTAAGGAAAATAAAAATGAACTCTTGGTTTTGGGTTCGAACTGAATATATCAGAGCAAACACAGACTTCAACGTATGTATTATAGTGAGACGTCAAAATCAATATAAAATGTGTATGTAGGTCTATGTTTTTATGTACATTTATACTGATGTCACTGTGTAAGTCTATACATATATACAAATATTCTCCAGTTCTGTCCACTTGTCCACAGTCTTGGAGAGGTACAACCCCCACAGTAACAGACACACATATGACCCAGATATTGGCTTCTAAAGACCATTTTCTACTAAGAGAATCCAGGATTTCCTAGGAAAATGTTAAAGTCGGGACTATGGCAGGCAATTTTCAGATAAGCCTGGAAGATCTTTTTCTATCAGAAAAGAAGTATTCAAAGAATGATGGGGATATGTTAAAAGGACAAGGAAGAAGGCTGGAAGAGATTTTATTTGTGCATCAAAACAAATGTTACTAATGGATTATAATCCACTGAATTAAACTAAAACCATGAGTCCAAGGAACTCTTACTCTCACGGTTATGAGTTCAAGCCCTATATTGGGTGGGCATGAAGCCTACTTTTAAAAAAATAAATAAACCAAAACCTTGAGTCCATACTAGAATGAATAAATGAGTACGCAGATATTTTGACACACTGACTTATGCACTTCCCTTCAAAATACTTATTACAATGCAAACATGAGAAAATATCTAATAGAGAAGACTGGCAGATACCACCACCTCCGTCAACTGATCAAAATGATCGTCATCAGTAATGGGACAACTCAAAATCTTAACCACCTGATAGGAGATGAGGAGAACACAACATCACTTCTGTGATGCCCTGCTCATGATGGATAACCTAAATCTAAGCTGTATTAAGCAAAGAAATAGAAGGACATTCTACAAAATAACTGGCCAGTATCTTCAAAAGTATGAAGTTCACAAAATTCTAAGAAAGACTGTATAACTGTCCAGTCCCAAAGAGGTTAAACAGATAGACCAACTAAAGGCTACATGTGATACTGAACTGAATCCTTCACTTTTTTACACCATTCGATCTACCCACGCCCGCTCTCAGCAAAAACTGTGGGTTTAGCCAACAAGTTCTACAACATATTATATACTGTACTTGCAATAATTCTATTAATTGTGATATTGTTACATAGATTTTTTTAAAAGATTTTGTTTATTTATTTGACAGAGAGAAACACAGCTAGAGAAGGAACACAAGCAAGGGGAGTGAGAGAGGGAGAAGCAGGCTTCCCGCCAGGCAGGAAGCCCGACGTGGGACTTGATGCCAGGATTTTGGGATCATGACCTGAGCTAAAGGCAGTCACTTAATGACAGAGCCACCCAGCCACCCCTGTTTCATAAATTTTAAAGAATTATTTTTTAAAAAGAGGAAAAGTGATGGTTTAAAGCATATATTTAAACCAAACATGTAAAAAGAATGTCTACTTACTGCTCCTTGAGAGCTCTTGCTGCTTTCTTAGGGAAGAGAGAAGAGAGAGATGCTCTTATTTGTGTGGCCCATTCTGACCTTACCAGACATTGAGGCTGGCCTTACACTCTAAATCCCCTTCTGTTCAGAAGGAACTGCTCAACACGCACTCCCAGAGTTGGGATCAGAGAGTTAGGCATTATCAGAGACATCAACCAAATCCCACCTCTACTCTTCCATTTACAGCTGAGAAAATAGAGGCCCCAGGGAGACCAAATGCCAGGCCAACACCGAACTCAAGGAAAAAGGGCAAATGGAAAGCAACTACAAAAAATAAAACTTAAATAAACACTTGAAAATGTGAAAGCTCTTCTCACCAATTAAAAGCTTTCATGGAGGAGGCCTTATCAAATGCCACTACCTTAACTCTTTCATATTTGAAGAAACAACTCAAAGCCCCCTAAAAATGTCCTCTGTAACCGTAATTAACATTGTACATTCAGGAAGGCTCCTAATACATGCCACAAATCATGCTAAGCATTTCACATAATCTCATTTAATCTCCACAACCCTCTGAGGCAGATACTTATCCCTCTTGTACCATGGAGGAAATTAAGGATTAGGGTCATTATATAACTCATTTCAGAAAATCAGAGGCAGAAGGCCCAAAACTGAACCCTGACAGGCTGACATCTAAAGCCTGGGCTCTTAGCTGCTTGCGCCCCATCCCCAGTCCCGGGTGCCTGTCCCGCCTGCCCCCCTGCGCCACCGCCCTGGACTGCGCCACCACTACCCGGAGGAGGCTGGTGGCAAAGGGCAAGGGAGGCCCTTCGGTATTCCCCAGCCGTACAGGGTGCAGAACAAGGGCTCTCAGAACTCGAGTTGCTAAAAAGGAGCCCAACAAAAATGCAGGAAGAAAGCAGTATGAAGAAAACCAGAGCTGCCCAACCATGGTGAACATCCTACGGCACAGCTTCTCTGATCCTTCCACACGAGACCGTGGGCTGTGAAGCCCAAAGAAGCTGCAGTGATGACAAACTTAATCGAAGAGCCTTTTGCCATGGAGCAAAACCAGCAAAACCAGCCAAAGCCAGGTCCCTGCCCTGAACAGAATTCTTCACCTAATTAACAGGTCTTGGCACATTTTTTTAAAAAAGCTATATAGTGTGGCATTTGTTTTCTCATAAACTCATGTCATAGTAAAATAATGTCACATTTTTTTTCTCACAGTCTCAATTCAAACACTCATCCATACATACATTGTAAAGGCACTGCCAAGAGTCACTCCAAGAAAACAAAAATGGAATGCAAAGTTGAAGAGAAAGAGAAACAGGCACCATTCGATACACAAATGGCTCTAACCTAATACTAGTATGAGGAGCTTTGTACTTTGGGTCACAACATCTTTAAAAAGTAACTAGAGGTTTGATTTAATTTTGCATAACTTAGACTTTCTTCTGTGTCAACTTTAAAAGATCTAGGGTTGGTTCCCTTCCTGTTGAAAAATTAGTTATAACCTGGGAAACAAATTCTATTGAGGTCCTTCGTAGCTCTGATTAACCGCCTCCCAGCGGTGCTAAGGAGGCCCAGAAGCCATTGCTTCACCAAGGCAACCTGATAACATAACAGGTTTCCTAGCAACACGGTAGTCACAGTAACCATTCACGGGGTATTAGAATTAGGTTACCCACCCTGGTAGAGGCCAAAGGAATAATTTAAACTCATTAAATCTATAGGCCCAAGGTAACAAGAAAAACACCATTTTTTAAAATGCCACTTGTGATTCACCTATGAAATTGAGCTCTTCTGTGACTTGTCAGTGCCAGACTGGATGAGGAGATATTTAGAAACAGAATTCCTAGTAAAAAAAAAAAAAAAAAAAAAAAAAATCCTTAGTGTTTTAATATTTTTTTTAAAAGAAATCCGGAGTCAGGGTATATGATATCTAGGTTACAATTAGATTCTTCTCAATAGAGTATTTTCACCAGAAGTGAAAACTTAACAGTACAATATATAATTTTGATGAGAAAATGATTTTAATGAAGCAGAAAGTTATAATTCGAACACAAAAAAAATAAAACTTTGGCTGTATATGAAAGTATTCTAAAACTCTATTAACAAAGCAAAAAAAAAATGATTTCCAATTATTAAAAACATCCATGAAACAAGAGTAATAATTGCTTTCAAAGTAAAATATTTATATAACCACTTGTTCACATATTACAGAAGGTTAATAAACATTCTATAGATGGAAAGAAATGCAGAATTTATATAAATACCACTTTCTAAAACCTACAGCAGACATTGTGTCAGGAAAATACACATTTAACACTACAATAAAGAATGGCATGAGCTAATTCAATTTTCAATTTTTAATTTTTACTTGCAACCCCAGTCATTTCCACTGTACCTAAGATCACTTAATAATTCATAAAAACAGAACATTTTTCATGAATGCTAGGCTTTCACATTACAAGCTTTTCAGTCTCATCCCACCCACTGGAAGACTATGCCACAAGAAATAATAAGCCTGATTATCAAATGGGACCATTATCTTTAATAGTGGCACATAACCTCACTCATAGTTGTATGGTACAGATCCTGTTTCTGTCATATTTCACATGGCAGGAAAGCTCATTTGAGGCAAGAATGGTGCATCTCCCTTTTGACAGGTCTCTATCTACTGGAGTACCTGGCAAACATAAGGAGCTCCCTAAGGGCTGCTGCTTGGACAAATACTTGAATCAGGACTACTCCACGACAGGGGAACTCTTAATACAATCGTATACATTTTGCTTGTTCACCCGCAATTAATGTATTCTTTTCACCACTCACTCTTCAGTGTGGGCATGTCAGTTATTATAAAAATGATGCAATTTTTCAAAAGCTTGATCTGATCTTCCTTCTGTGACACAACCTTGAGTTTCTGCGGTTTCCTCACTCATTTCTAGGCATCAAAAACATCTTCCCTTCCAACTGAGCATCCCAGCATGAGAAGGAAGGAACACATGGGAGGTCAAGCAACCCTAGACAAAATCCAGGCATCCCAAATCCTAGATGAAGTCCAGCAGAGGTGGTGAATGGCAGAGCTGCACCCCCCCCACACACACACACCCCAGCCAGCAACCAAGATGCTACCGAACACGAGGAACAGGAAACACCACCAGGCCCAAGATCACAAGCCAACAAAAGCCATTCAAAATAATCACTCCACTAAAAACAAGAGTAACATGACCCATACTCTGCATTTGAAGAGAATTTGCAGAAGCTTTTAATATATTTGAGACTCAGAACCCAAATATCATGGGGAAAAAAAGTGATAGTACAAGTGAGAAAGGAGGTCAGAGGGAGAGGACAGAGAAAATACAAACTGCAGCCTAATATTTAACACTGGGAACACAGCTGTATGGATGAGGAGTGGACAGGCAATCACAAATGTACACTGGAGACAGTCACTGTTCTGCAAATAAACTGCGTTCTTCTGGGTTCTGAAACTCTAGAGCATGAATTCTTCCAAAGAATTCTCTGAGTTTTGAAGACACTGCTGTTTCTAGCCCAGAATAAGTTGCACTTGACACATCCAACTTTGACCGATCCTAATTTATACCTCCAGAGCTCTGCAGTTAGGTCCTTGTTACTATAACAAGTACATCGGGGGCTACTGGCTCTTTATAGGGAAAACATCAAAAGTAGGATGAAGTCAGAAACTGTAATGACCTATTTAGGAGGTCATAACGGTAAATAGGAGATTTAAATAAAATAAAATAGGAGATAAGATACTTACCAAAATGATCCTTCCTGAATAAATACATGTGAGCATATCCAATAACAGAAAGGCAAATTACTGAACTAGTACTAGCACTTAAAAAAGGGTCTTCTGTGAATTTCATTAACAGGAGTTGGTTTTCCAGAGCCTGATCACAAACCCTATCTCCATCCTTCCATGTAAGCCTAAAATTGATTTTGTGATCCTATGAAGCCAAGAATCAGACTGATATATTAGGAGAAACAGTCTGGGAACGTATATGTCCCATGTAACACCTTGGATCCCAACTCGATGAAGCTAAGAACCAGACTGTTATGTTAGGAGAAACAGTCTGGGAACATATACGTCCCCATTTAATACCTTGGACCCCAACCCAAGACCACAGCAGACCTCAGCAAATATCGCTCCTTTCCTGCTGAGTGCACAGGCTGTTTCTGGATCCTACACTCGGCACTCACATCAACTACAATCAATCGATCAAGAGTTGGCAGGAAAGTGGAAACCTCATTTTCCTTGCTGCAAAACAGACAATACTTGAAAGTCTAGAATTTGAAACATCGAGCCACCGCTTAAATGGCCTGTTTAAGCTCTGAGAAACTCAGGCCTTCTGACCTCGAGAACGGGACTAATGGTGAGGGCAGCGATGACCACCATGTCAGTTCTCATAGCATAAACAGTGAAGGTTAAGATTAAAATCTGGCAATTGTTTACGGTATGTTAATCTCTAAGACACTCCACTGCCCAGAAAATACACCACTGTGTTGAGATTCACAGTAGCACATAGACCAAATACCGATACAAGAGTAAACGAGTCTTAAGTTTAATAGTAAGGATGAGGACTAACTTAAAAATAGTAACTATACACACATACACAGGAGAAAACTCAGTGAGATGAGACCGAAAGGACTCAGTCTCCAGTTATCGTCAGCTGTGTGCTGTGTGATCTTAGGCAAATGGCACAGCTTCTCTGAGCCTCAATCCCTTCACCTGGAAAATAAAGAGGGCTGGTTATGTTCCATGGTCTCATTTACTTCTAACCTTGTGTGATTCCATAAGTGAAATGAGAGTATAAAGAGAATTTCAAGTGCAATGTCTTATCATTAAATGAAATCACTGGTTATCCAATCACAATCCAATTTTTGAGTATTTAATCTTCCACCTCCCTGCACCCAAGATGTTACACTGAACAAACTTAACCATCATGGTTTAGGTTAACCTATTTATGCTTATTTCTGTTTATAGGGATGAAACTGATGAGATGATTACAGAAACAAAGGAATTTCACAACAAATGCTGTGTGCAACAGATGCTGCCATCAGATCCCTACCTTACTGCTTTGAAAAACACCGGGAGCATCTCCTCATTCTCTGATAACTCCCAGTTTGCAGGCCATCTGTAGCCTTTGCTGAGAAGGTTATATTTGAGACTGTATAATTTTAAAACTCCATGACAGGACAGCTCACTACGTGAATTCCAAGGTGTCTCTCAACTGCCACCATCCCCACAGCCTTATGCTCCTTGCCCTTTATTCTGCTCACCCCAGTCCTGTTCGCTTGGGGCCACACACCTTCTAAAGCGACTGCAGCTGAAAGTAGGCTGGACTCACAGGAGAGAAACAAGGCTCCAGCAGGACAGTGACATTTTGGAGGAGCAGAGCTTGAGGTCCGCTGCCTGAGCTGACATTCCCCTTCCTTTCTGGCTAGCTCTGTGCGTTTGGGCAAGGTGCCCTAACTTTACGGAGCTGTACTTTTCCCATCTGTGCAACAGGCATAAACAAACAGTATCCTGTCAAGACGCACTGAGCAACTAGTTAGCATCAGTTGCTAAGTATCTGAGAATAATAAAGGATCACAATTCAATCAGCTCCCTGGTATCTCCCCATTCCACACTATGTAAGAAACTTGACTGAATGATGATGTGATTTTAAAGGAAGCAAACAGCCAAATTTATTCTAAACCCTGGCTTTCTGGGACTATTACTTATGATTAGATTGAAGAAGGCACTGCTTTCATACTCCAGAAATGGAAAAGGCTATCTCCTTGTGCCACGGTGAGCACGTGCAGAGGTGGGAACACCTTGTCATACAAAATTTGAAAAAGAAAGCAGTTGATTCTCAAAGGAGGGTGTTGTAGAGGAGACACCAGCAGAAAGCTACAGGAGGTAAGGTGCCCTCTAACAAACCTGCCTGAAGTGAAAATTTGTTTTTATGACATCCAGGAAAACAAGAGTGTGTAAATGACAATATTTTAATTGAAAAAATTTTTAAACAAATTTCCCCTCTAAAATGGCACTGTGGTAGAAAGCAAACTGTATCTTACAAATAACAGAACATTACAAATTGTGACTATCCCACTATTATGACTGAAGTTTACAAAGTTTAGGTGACTTCACTATTCTTTGGCAGCAAATATTAATGCTAATATGTGGTGCCTGGGTGGCTCAGTTGGTTAAGAGTCTGCCTTGAGCTCAGGTCATGATCCCAGGGTTCTTGGATCAAGTTCCAAATCGGGCTCCCTAGTCAGCACAGAGTCTGCTTCTCTCTCTCTCTCACTCAGCCCTTGCCCCTCCAACTCATGTGCACATGCTCGCACTCTCTCTGAAAACTAAAATAAATAAATAAATAAATAAATAAATAAATAGATACTTTTTAAGGGTCATCCCAGGGGCAACTGGGTGGCTCAGTTGGTTAAGCATCTGTCTTTAGCTCAGGTCATGATCTTAGGGTCCTGGGATCGAGCCCTGGATGGGGCTCTCTGCTCAGCAAGGAGTCTGCTTGTCTCTCTGTCCCTCCTCCTACCCATGTTCTCTCTTTGTCTCGCAATAAATAAAATCTTTAAAAACAAAATCAAAACAATTACTCCTCCAACATGTACTGAGTATCCAAGTGGCAGGTTATCACTCTGCACGACATGGAGGTGAACAAGATCACCAACATCGTTACTCACAGGAAGCTTGCCTTTTTTGCATGGGTGGGTGAGAGTGAGAGTGATCAGTCAGTAATGAAGTTATTCTGTTACACATTACTACTATGCAATAAATAAGTAGAGGTCAAGTAATGTTTTCACCAAAGATAATGGCATTCATTTTTCAAAACAAATAGGATTTTCTATAATAAGATTTTAAGATATGGTTTTAGAAGGAGCAACACAAATGTTCAAAAGGAAAGACGTTTTGCAAACATTTCTGGACGGATGGACATACACAGAGCTGACCACCTCAACGTTTCTACTTTTTGCCATATTCTTCTGATACATCTGGAGAAGCAAGGGCACATGGAATGCTTCCGCAAAGCGAGCCACTGTTCAATAATCCAGAAGACTTCCTTTAGAAAAACCAGAAGTATTATCACCACCTTCAGCAATAACAGAGACAAGATTTTACAGTAGTTTCCAACCTCCAGCTGATAAATAAAAATTACTTAAAAAATTTTAAAAAATAAGTTAACTCATGTTGTCAATGACAACTCTGATTTTAGAACTCCAGTTAGCCAAATTGTGGGCCATGTTACCTATCCCCTGTGGTTGTCGATGATGACACTAAAAAGCCAGAGGAAGGCGCTTGTATGAATACGTATTAATGCAGCTCACAAAAGTTATGAGAGAGGACAGGGGAAGGGAGAGAAGGCGGAGACAGAAAAATGTTCAACCTCAGCCTCTCCCCACCACCTCATCTGTTAAAGACAAAAATGACAGGGGAGATGCTAACAGAGGACACTCAGAATACCCATTATTCTCTCCTCCCATCTATTTCATTTTCTCATGCAGGCAGAGGATTTGTAAAGTAGGAATAAAAATAGCACAGTGCCAAGGCACTAGAAATCAGAAATTTGGGGAAATGTCATGTGCATCTGCCCCCTTGGTTAAGTTTACGCATCTTGGCAGGCCTTTCCGAGACGGCGGCAGGTGTCAATGAGTCTGGGGGTTGTTTTCGGGGGCAAAGGGGGACACCCATAAATGTGTCCTACCTATAAATCTTTAAATTCTTAACTGATTAAAGCAAGCATTTCAGATGCTTTTCAAAGGACTCTACCACAATGTTCAAATCCCAAATTTGCAGTTTTGTGGTTTTGGTGGGTTTTTTTGTTGGTGGTGTTGTTTTGTTTTTTAATAAAATATTGCCATGGAGGTGAGAAGAGCATATGCAACCCTAAATTTTATTTAGACATCAAAAGAAACAGATGACACTTTATGAACTCAACTATTTACTTTTTCCAGTTTCCATAAATTAAAAAGCTACAGCAGATGGAACATCACAGAAAAAGTACCATTGCTGGAGGAGGGCAGTAAGGCAAGTAATTCTAAGAACACTTACTTCATGGA
This sequence comes from Spilogale gracilis, assembly GCA_004023965.1. NCBI lineage: Eukaryota > Metazoa > Chordata > Mammalia > Carnivora > Mephitidae > Spilogale > Spilogale gracilis. The sequence goes on from PITA01000227.1 coordinate 232,958, forward strand.
AATTCTTGAAGCTCCCCAACTTCCGACAGCCCTACTTGAGCTTTCACGGCTCTCTTCCTCTTCCAGCCTCAACAACTACAATTCACTCTCCATTTTTTGTTGCCTGGTCCTAAAAAATCTTAGTCTCTGAATAAAACAGAAGGTATGGGCTCCAAAAGCTGTGATGGCTTGCAAGAGTGGGCAATTCAGTAAGAATTCAACATACACTTATTACATTTTTTCAGAGAGAAGCAAAGGCCCAAAAATCTACATTAGAGCAGTATAATTACTTCCTTGTAATTAAAGAAAACAGTGCGACATTAGACAAATTACTTGTTTCTGTAAGGAACTAAATTACCAATACAAAGTTCACGGAGTTTTGTGGCAACAGTAGCTAAATTTTCGTGCAACTACGATAAACATATTCTAAATAAAATGGTACAAACAAGGTAACATGACATACTGCAAATGGAAAGGAATTAAGTTTTTTTCACGAGTTTTTAAAATAAAACATTTCCTTTCAAATCTTGTAAGGAACAGATCACTGCAAAAGAACGAACTCCATCTTTAAACACTTGAAAATAAGATAAATATGTTCCGTAAAAGAACAGAGTATCTCCAACTTTCCCAAAATAAGAATGTGAGTAATGAAAACAGAAATGTTTTTGCCTTATTTAGCACAAATAATTTTTCAGAGGTGAGGCTTTACACAGATTGGGGTCTTCTGTGTCTATCTGGATTGCTGGTCTATGAATTTCTAGGCTATCAGGCCAATCAATTGGCACAGTGCAGGGAAGAAAAAGGCCCAGAAAGTGGGCAGGACATTTTTTTAAGTCTACCTAATGGAAAGAAATGGGAAGTCCTTTTTCTGACCTTTTATAAATAAAAAGGTTATGTGTTACGTGGAAGAGGCAAAAAAAGTGACAGAATCTACTAGAGAAGAACCAAACCAAGAAGACGATGGAGCTAAGTCTTCTGTGACAGATCAATGTTCCTGATAAAAGTCATTGATAAAAGTCCACAACTTCAAAATGGCAAACATTAATGGCCTTTGTCTACCATCCCGGGGAGTAGAGGAGGAGGGGACCATAGCTAGTCTTTCACTGCTTGGACACCAGTTTCCAGAAGGGTAACAACATGCATCCTTAGTATCTGAATTTTGGGGGGTTTTTGTTGTCTTTTCCTTTAACTTCTAAATCTTAAAAAACTTCATTTGTGCAACAGGTGGTCGACAGTGCTTATGAAGTGATCCAAGCAATCCAATGAAAGGCACTGGACTGTCTGCAGCAATTTGGGCAGAAAGTATTAGAAAGATTCTGAGGCGGGTGGGCCCAGCTTCCACCATGATAAAGGATTCTACAGAATAAAAGAGGACTTCCTTGGTGTTGCTTGCATTGTGGGACAGAGTGGACTCTCAGATTTTGTGAGGGGGACAGAGTCCTGAGGAAGAGGCCCGTCTAAAGAAAAGCTCAGAACATCTAGAAGGGTCCGAACAGAGCTGCAGTTCTGAAGCCTCTAATGTCGTGCCCCTCGCTGTCTAGGCTCCAAGAGGACTTTGGTTGGTGTTTCTGCATACTGTCCCTTTCATATGATGACCAACTCAAGGAGTAATATGAAAAACGCCTAGGAAAAACACTGATTTCCTAATGTTATAAACAGGGAAGGTTCACAAAACCATGCAGCGATATCTGCATGCTGGGTGGTACCTCCGTTGTGTAGACCTACATTAACTACCGTCAAAGAGCTCCACCACACCTCGGACGCACCATGGCCAATGTTCTAGATGCCCCAGTTGCTCTTCAAACCAGATGTGTGTTCACCGTGTGTTTAGAGAACTTCCGGTTTCCTCACCCAACATACCTAGTCCAATGTTGTCCTCCAATCACATCCTCAGATCCGATGTTATCAACCCAATATTGCCTGTGTTGTGCATAACTGCTCTAAATGGTATTGATTTGTGTATCTTATACATCAGAAAAGTGTACATTGCCATATAATGTAAAACGAAAAAATCTGCATATAAACCATGCAACCAGCTATCCAAGTGTCACACCAATTAAAACTACTGAACAGTGAAGAAAAACATTCATGAGAATTATCAAAAGGTCTAACAGAGAAGATCTGCTAGCACTTCCTAATGAAATAATTTTAAAATAGTATTTCCTAAAGAAAAGGAAAATAACCCAGGAAGAAAATTTCTCACAACCTAGTATCTGAAAGACTCGTCTTACAGCTTGGGAATAACCGGACTATTGGTGCTCCCAGCCTCTAAACCTTCGGCTCCTTCCCACTTACCGCCCCACTGGTCACATCACCCTGGGAGGTACACAAACAACTCTCCCTGCCAGTTCGCAGGCTGCTGAGCCAACCTGCCAGTAAGATCACCATTTCATTTAAGATCTGAAACTGTACTGATCCTGAATTGTTTTCAAGGCTTGATTTTTTTTTCCTTGCTTTTGTTCATACCATTCTAGGATGCTAAATAGAACCAATGACTAGAAAAGTTCTCTTTTATTTTTACAAGTTTAGCCAGAAAGCATAGTCCCGTCATCCCTCTTACCCAATGATATTTTCTTCATAGCCATTACCACTTCTGGTAATGGTATATCCTTACTCATTTAATTCTTTACTGTCTATATCCTCTGTTAAACTTGCTGTGGTCTTCTCAACACAAAGACCCATAAATGGCAATTGTCAGAGCTCATTAGTATGAGCTGAATAAAAGAATAATGCAAGAGGTGGCAGAGACTTAAAGTCAGAGCTTGGAGGTCAATAGAGACCTAGGTCCAAATTTCTACTCCATCTCTTAATGGTAATTCAATGAATTACTTATATTTTCTATGTCTTCATTTGTATTTTAAATAACAGCACTTATCTCAAAGTAATCATGGGGATCAGAAGCAAGTTACAGACCTAGGCACAGACCAAGCAACACACCTAGGACACACCAGAACAAACAGAAATTAGCTAGTAATATTAATGCAAATCACTATGCCAAAATGGGAGTGTGGTGGTTGGGGGGAGAACCGCAGGAGAAATCCTTAGTTTCAATGTAACTGGATGCAGTTTTGGAAAAGTTACCACACTTATGAGATGATTGGACTTCTAGCCTTATATCTCCACAGTGGAGGGGAGGCTGACTGAGGAAGGAAGAAAATAGTATCTTTCTTACAGTTTAATAATCTTATAATGTAGTTGAATTTATTAATACTGAAAGGGTTATCTTAATCAAGAACTAGGATAGACCAGGCACATAAAGTGCTAAGACTAGCAAAGCTTGGATGAGTGGAAATATGAAATGCCACTGAAGACAGAAAGACACGTAATGCCATCTTAAGACAAAATAAGGTTTTCTCCAAAGTAGACAGGCAGAAGATGGATAAAACCACTTAACTATATTTCCAACAACAATCAAAAGTGGATTAAAATGACAAACACTCTGAAAAAGCTCTAAGAACCATACTGCACCTATAATTAAGTAAAGCAACTCACTTTAATGACACGACGAAAGAGAGAAATCAGTCTTCCAAATATATTGTAAAGTAGAGGGGCAATTCTAGGTTTCAGTACATGGCAATTAGGAACCTCTGGAAAGGAAATTGGGAGCAGGAGGGCAATTTTTATCTCCTACTAAATCAGACATTATAAATGTAAAGTTTGTATAACAAATTGTGTTTTTAAATACTCAAACTTAAAAGCTATCAGACAGAAATTCTGAGTCACTAATTAGAAAGTCTCACTTGTTAAAAAGCACAAAGAAGTACACAAATGACCTGAATCTGTCCACACAAATTCCAAAGAGCAACCGCCCAGGGGCTTCTTAGTTCTTATATTTAGAACCTCCATGTCACCAAAAGTGAAGGCCATCTGGAATACCCATCTTTTAGCTCACTGTATCTTGCTTGGACTTGCCAAACAGACAACACAACCAGCTTTCCGTAATTTCTCTGCAGCTAGTGGGGCAAAAGGGTGGGGTTTCGGAGCAGAAAACTGGATCACTCTGCGTTCCTTTTTAACCCTTTCTTAAACTGATAAAATACTTCACCTCTATTTCTCATTCTCACACCTGAAGTTCATTACATCCTGGCACCAAATTAAATAGATTCTGTAAGAACATTTAAAATTTATTCCAAAGATCACCCGGTTTTTACTTGCACTGGCATTAAAAAAAAAAAAAAAACCCACAGATGACATCTTAAGGTAGAGAAACTTCCTCAGGATCCCACGTGAGAGTTCCTGTGGAGAGAGCTCGGGCATTTGGCTGCAGCTTGAAGAGTACTGCTGATTGTGTTAAACAGAAATCACATCCTGACCACTCGTCTTGCAAATACCTTTAGCAAAAGCATGCCTGGAACTGCCACCAAGCCCTGCCTGGGCTGACCCTCTGGACAGGACATGGATCACAACCTGCTGATCGCTGGTTCCCCACAAGAGGGAAAAGCCCAGGGAGCTCTGAGGCTCAGGAAGTCCACTTGGAGTCTGGCATGCCCTATCCACCCCCAGCCCCCTCACCCAGCCCCCTCCCCACCATGTGCTGTCCGCACCTCAGGCCAGGCAGCTCTGACTCAACCTTCGGACCGGCTCTCCAGCTGCTGGTGTGAGGAGACCCCGCCAGTGACCAGCGTGACTCACACTCCTTCCTGACTCTCTCCATCCTGTGACCGAACTGGCATCGTGAATTGTTCTCTGCGCTGATCCAGCCTTCGCTTGCTGCCTCCCCGTCCGGTTGGCAAAGGATTTCTCGCCATTGACCTTGCTGATTCTGACAGGTCAAAGGAAGTCGCTGCCCTAAGTCGAAACCACCTCCATGCTGAGTCACTGCTGTTGAGAAGGGAACGCACACTTAAAACTACTTCTGGTGTGGAAGCTCGAGACCCTTTTAAACTCAACAGGCTACTGCGCCTCACTCTCAGGCCAGAGTAAGGAAAACCCAATCACACACACCTTTGATTTGTTTAGCAGCCTGGGAAAACACTCTGAGGCTACCCGAGGACATCCACTCAGTGGGTGGTGAGCAGTGGTGTGTTTCCCCCCTGAAGGCCCTGACACCGCTCTCTCTCTCTTAGCTTCAGGAGGGCGGCAGGCCCTGAGTGATTATCTTAAAAGAAGACATACCAACACGACTTGACCAACCACAGAGAGCACACTCTAGAAGCATTTTTTAAAAAACATCAAATCTTATTTCCAGCTTGCCTGGTAGCGATCCAAAATCAGTTAGAGATCACAAATGAGATCTGCTTCTGTCAAGACGGAGAGGAAAGGTCACCCCTCACACAGCGTCTCCCCGCTCAGTATTTCCCCCTGACCTAAACCACAGCCTCCACATGGTATCAGGTTTTCCCACTTCGGAGGAGACTGAACAGGATCTAGAAGATAACCCCCCAACTCTGAAGATACCGTGAATCTACCAAGTAGACCCAGTTTTATAACTGGTCCCAGATGCAGGCATATTTGACCATCACCCTACAGGATCACATCTGCACAGGCATCTCCTCTCCCAAAGCTGTTCCTGCGCTCCCAGTACCCTTGCTTTGCTCAGTGGTACAATTAGATTCCCACACCCAGCGAGCAACCTGCTTTGACCTCTCCCTCATCGCATCCCATCCCATCCGTTCTGGAGCTCTGTCCTGCCTCCACTCCCACAGTGACTACACAAGGCTTTGTGTAAAGTAAGCATGCCAATATTTGTTACAGGAATGAACAAACCAGATGATTACAACTTATTCTCAGAAGTTTTATACACACACACACACACACACACACTGCTGTTTTCAGGGAATCACCGGTTATATCTGATGGCCACGGCATATACTTAGAGGGGAATAATTTAGGCACTCCAAGTGTAGTGAGCCCGAAGACCTCTTGGGAGGCTTGTTAAAGTACAGACTGCTGATGGCTTTACCTCCAGGGATTCAACCTCACTAGGGACTTGTGGGGTCTGGGAATCTGCATTTTTTACCAAACCCCCAGGAGACCCACCATCCACATCTGAGAAACACCATCAAGCTTGGGGGGCGGGGGCAGAAGCACAAAGGGAGCCAAGGGACAACAATGCCTGCCCCCACCCACTTCTATGTTGCTTCCCAGGAAGATAAGCTTGTTCTGCCTGTGGACCCACCAAAGCCGAAGGAACAAGTGTCATCGAAACAAGCTCAAGTGAAGAGAGGAAGACAAGAACTGTTTCCATAAGTTGCGAGGTCAAAATGGGGCCAGTCAAGGCTGCCACAAAACTGTGGTGGATGACTCTAGAATGTAAAACCCTAAAGAGGTCATTCAGTCATTCCCCTCATCAGAGGGATGAGGACTACAAAGCCCAGGAGACAGAATCACCTCTCTAAACCCTTACATCTGGGCACTATATGTATGTTGCCAGCAGGGAGGGTATGGCACAAAACCCAGGTAACCCCACCTCATACCCTCTCCCCATGAGTGTTTTATTTTTAATATAGATGTTGTAATTGCCGCAACATAATTTCTGACTTTACATCCTGTATTTACCTTGATCACAACTGTCATTTTTACGAGACTCCTTGGTCCACTAGTCCCCAGAGAACATTAAAATATAAAGTAAACCTTTTCAAAAACTATACATTCTAAGAACAAACCAATTTTCAGACCAAACACTAATATTTATGGCATTCATATTTACCTCAGAAGACAGAAAGATGAAAATCACAAACGCTTACCCACTGGCTGTGTGAGGGAACTGAACTTACCGGGCAGTATGGAGTGGAGAACCCGGGGGGTTCACAGAATGTGGCACATGCTTTGACCCACAAACAACTTTAGACTTCTTCCAACTTTCCTCATCTGCGGACTTCTATTATAATTTGCACTTTTATCCCTTTTACCATCACTCTCTACAGGTATCTTTGGTTCTAAGACATATAAAATGGCAAGAATGTGGAATCACAGGGGTATCCCAGCTCACTGGGCTTCTACACATCAAGCTTTTGTTGCCTTCTGTCCCTTCCATTTTCCTGTTATTCCCTCAGCTACAGCCTTGACCCCCTGCCTAACCTTAGCCCCTTTACTCTTACCAGTCTGTGTCTTACCAGCTGCCAAGGAAAAGCATTATGAGTGTCGACTTTAAAAGCCTCATACAAAGTTCACGGGCAGTTTTAAGTAAAGCTTGTGATTTTCTCTTCCCACCTGTTTTAGAAACTCAGCATGTGAGCTCTGGGGTGATGAGGCAGCCAGCTTCTTTAAGAATATTTCCTAGGCCTCAAATTCTCCCATCGGTACATCACGCCCAATGGGTGTGCCAGGATATTGGCTTGTCTGGCTTCCCTGGGCCAGCATTCCAGCCACACTAGCCTATGGCTGCAGTGGTGCGTTAGCGCTCTGCCTGCTTCCCCTCACCCATCTCATCCCCATGCCTGACACCATCCACACTTGGCAATCCAGAATGCGCAGAGGATGAGGGTTTGTGCTTCAGACTCTGATTAGATTCAAGTTCAGCTCTCTCATGAGTCCTATGCAAGTTACCTAGCCTTTCTGACCCTCGGCTTGCCCCTGTGCGAAATATAGGGGTTATAAAATCAGACCTTCCTCAGGGCTGGTGGGAAAATTGTATCATATAAGCAAATTACGTAGAGCTGGCTTTCAAGAGGAAGGTCTTTGACACCTATTTCCAAGACAGAAGAGCTGTTTGAGAACCCCTTCATGAACTAACACTATGGTCAGCTGTGAGCTACAGTCACACTCCCCTGCTAGCCAACAGCAAAGTTTCACAACTGGCAACCTCATACTTCAAAAGGCTTTAACTTCTAGTGTTAGTTTAAGTAGCTCTGGTGTAAAGTGCAGAAGGGATGCCCAAGGAGTGTGTCAAAATGCAGATTCCCAGATCCCTGTCCTCAGAAATTCTGATTCAGTAGACTCAAGATTAGGCCCAGGAAATTAAATATCTAACAGGCACTATAGGTCATTCAGAAAAGTAATATCAGTCACACTTTATAATAAATACTGAACTAGTTTCAGATAAACTCCTAATTCCTCTAGCACTTTCCAACTATAAAGCACTCTTACATGATATCACTTGACCATCAACATCCCAGACAGTAATTCTGAAGGGATGCACCAAAACCATCCCTAATCCCAGGACCATCCCTCAGCCTCCCCATGGAATCTGTAGTTATAGCAGGAACTAAGTCTTCTACCCCAATTTAGAGGTTATTTTTATTTGGCTCATATTTAAAGGTGACAAAAACATCTCATTAACACAAAGAATGAGTTGAGATATTCCATGGAAGGTTAAGTCTCCTAAAGTATCAAACTTTGAATAGCAATCTCACTGAAAACCACTAGGCTCTCAGAATCCTTGTATCCACTTATAGGTTTTCAGTCCTGTTATTACTGTACCTCTCTGTCTCTTACAGCTCCCCTTCCTAAAAATTTGCTGATTCTCATTTCACTTGGTCTGAGAAACCAAAGGTTTTAGTGTGACCACAGATAAAGCAAACACTGCTAGGCCCCAGTGAGGGAACGAAGGGCTCTTCTCTGAATCTGAGGTACGCTGCTTTAGTGTCGATCTATCCAAAGTCTGATCAGCTAATCAAAGGCTTTTCAACCAATTACCTGGCTTGGGATCGGTTTGGGAATGGAGCACAAGACTCTGTTCCTTTAACCAATATTCAGCTAAGCAGGGCCTGATTATCTATATTAAGTGCTCACATGATGGGAGAAAATTTATATTCTCTATAGACATTTAAAATACAAAAACGGGTTCATAAAAAAATTATCTAATGGCACAAGAGTTTTCATTCCCATCCCCTCAGTGCAGAAAAGGACTATTAGGGCAGAATTTTTTTTACATCTCTACGAACTGTAGCCCCCTCCCTGGGAGAAATAATGTCCTCTCAGGAGAGCCCTACCACCCCATCCACGCTCAACAAGTTCCTCACCCAATTATCATAATCAAGTGTTTATGTATTGGCTTTAGACTTATTTTCTGTGTAGACTCTTCTCTTAGATTTATGAAAACCTCTTTAAAGAAAGAACATAGGTCAAATTCATCTTATATATATTCCACAGTACTCAAAATATAAAAACAACTCAATAAATTAGGCATCTGCTAAATGAAGAACCAGCCGAGGCTGTTCTTACTGTTGTAGCTGCAACTCCATCCCGAAGTTGGACTTTCCTCACATAAACATACTCTAAATGGCCCCTTTCTAATTACTTGCCTTTTGGCTATGGGATGGAGAAATGTCCAAGTAGAGAAAATGAAGGGTGAAAAGACTATTTAAGCATTTAGCTATAATGACTGTAAAATTCTGAAGAAACCATTTAAAAGAACAGTTCAGAAATGTTTTGGGGAAAATACTTTTTCTACTTGGTCTCCCCTCCGTTACCCCATAAAACACAAAGGTCCACACAGGACGGGAGGAGAAACAGGGGTGGCAGACATCATCATCTAGAGTCTTCCCTAACAATAACTAGCTTGTCACAAACCTGAGATAACTAAACCACCAAAGTGGCAGGAGACATGTGCCTTGGACCGTTGGGTAAACCCAGAGACCATAGCAGGGAAAGAAAAGCAGTAGGGGCCTGAGAAGGAAACAAAAATGAAAATGAGGAGAGCAACTGGGAACCCCTCTGATAAAGCATGGTGAGAGAGAAAATGAGACCAGATGGACAACAAATCGGGGGAGGGGATGTTCCGCAGAGGAAAGATCTCCAATGTCCATAGAGAATCAGCAATTTGGCCAAAGCATGTATGAATAATTGGGAATTAACTGTATACGCAAAAGACTTCACCTCATTTCCCACAGCAGTTAGATAAACAGCATACTAAGTCCTGTAGGACGCTGCTGGGCCACAGCCTAACGGGGACCACTTGTCCTCGCTCCCTCCACAACTGTACAGAAACTGCGTCATGCCTTTGCAGTCACCCTCTGATTCCGTGTGGGCATGAGGCTTCTGTTTTGGAAGAGGCTGGTTCCACTTCTCCAGATTTTGGTCTGAACGGGACTACATTAAGCCAGATGCTCTTTCTAAAACTCTTCAGAATCCCACCCATTCAAAACATTAACATAAAAATAATCAGAGACCAGCTGTTGCAATTAACAAATTGTTTATATTTTCCCTTCCATTAGCTTAAAAGTACTAGAAGGAATTTTAAGCAAGATGAGAATGCCATTGGGCTCTGGGAGTTTTAAATACATGATTTTCAGGCTAAAAATAGTAGTCCCGTCTATCAGTTCTTCGTATTGTATAAATAGGGTTCAATTCACAAGAATAAACTAAATGCGGGTCTCATCCCGCAGTAGAAAACAAAGCAGGCAGAAACTGAGCTATTTCGGGAATAAGGTTTAGTATTTGGAAACTTCTGGTCTTTTAGAATTTTCCCACTAGAACACAAGAGTAGTCTTCCTCAAATATGTTCCAATGTTTTTGGTCATAACGAGTTGATGAATCCACCCTCTGGTCAGGGAAAATGAGAGTCTTTCTGCAACCTAGAGGTGTGAAAGCAGCATGGCCTTCTGGGCCCTCCCCAAGAGCCTCCGGATTCCCCGTCAGAGCAGGTGGCCGAAGAGCACGGAAACATTCCCCCTAAAGGGCATCTTTTACCACTTGCATGAATGGATGCTCAGTTCGCTGAGGGGCTCAGAGTTTTCCTTGTAAATAACATGTTGCCGAGCGAGGCTGTATCAACACTGAATGAATCTCACTGGCAGCTCCTCCAGATCCCATCTCAGCCCTCCTACCACAGCAACAGCCCCTCTCCTAGGGCAGCGTGAGGCTTCTGGCATCTTCAGCGTGACTCATGCAGTCACTCCAAAACTACACATCAAGTCTTCTACAGACAGTGGGTTCAAAGCAGCCATCAGAATTGTTGTTTACCTCTTGTATCTGAATGCAGAAATTCCCATCAAGTTGTGCGGTAACCCTTTGGACTTAATTTTAAAATAGTCGATTCCAGGTTCCGGACCCCTGGGATAAAAAGAATGCGATACAAGCCTCAGGACCACCACCAGGGAGATAGCCAAAGGAAGAAACAGATAACCTTTATAATGGAAAGAAAAGGTAATTCTCCAAACTCCCGTATCATTTACCTCTGAGCAAAAGGCTTATAACATTCCTCCTTCATTTTACTGTATTGCAGCTCCTTTTTCTCTAACTTAATGCAAAGGGGAAGAAAAATTCCCTTAAAAGACTCCTTAGGAAAAGTTAATTTAACTTTAAAGTTTTCTAAAAGACTTTACTGGGATTTTCTCACAACAAGCTAAAGAATCATTTCAATGCCCACACGCTATGGATGAAGATAGAAGATTAATTACAGCTGTAGGAAAACTGACGTCACTCAGACAAGAATAAACCCTTAGCAATCCACTCCTGGATTTGCCTTTCATCTTTCATTGAAGAATTTGAGAAAATGAAAGAAAGGAAAAGAAAGAGGTTCCTTATATTCAAATCGTGATTGTTTTTAAAATCATGACTTCATAGAACAACTGGGAAACAGAAGACCTGGGTGATATAAAAACACACAAAAATAGGTATTGAAACAACAAACCAGTTTGTCTAAACCTGTGTTTATTTTAAGCTTTTTGACATACAAGTTTTCAAAGATTCTAGGAATTCCCCAGGCGAGTCTTTGGAAATGTATTTTTGCTGTTCCCATAGAAAGATTCCTCTTCGATACCAGTTCTACTTCATTTCTTCCCCAGGACCCGTTTAGGGAAATGCTCCCTTCCTCCAGGAATGTATTGCTTTGGGAAAAAAAGGAGGAGGAGGAGGAGGAGTAGAGATCTTTGAATTTTCCCTCAGATCTGCAAATTCAGACATCATCAGCCACATAAAAAATCCAGAAACTGAGACCTAAGAACTCAAGATATTCCTACTTCTAATATGAAATATTCCTTATTTGGTCGCTATTTTTTTTTTCAATACAGAAATTGAGACGTAGGTAGTTTTTGATCATGGGTTCAAATACACTCAAACATTAAGTACAGAAATTCCCACACGCATCGAAAAGAAAATGTCCATTTCCAGAAATGCCTTAGAAAACATGTATCAAACTGTAGATCCCTTAAACTATCATTTACCGACAGCACTGAAAGCTGCTAAATGATTTAGACCAGGGGGTGTCTGAATCCTGATAGTAGAGCATATTTTTGCAGACACACAATGTGTTCTTTTTTTAAGAGGCAAAGGAGAAGGAATGGAACTAGGGGCCAGGCCACAATGGCTCTCCTTAAAATAATAAACCCTAAAATGTTTCTAGTCAACCACAACATACCTATTTTGCTACAAACATATCTACTTTCACCACATGTCTACCTCTCAAATGCTGGCTTCCATTTATATCCCTGAACAATGGTGCTATAACACAGGGCAGACCCGGGGTAAAACCCCTGTACACATCTGGTATTTATAGGAGAAAACACTACTATTGGATTTTTTTATTTCAAAGTACTTTCATTACTAATGTATACAGCTGTTTTTTCTTGGCTAATAATCAGAACTGTAACACACATACACACGGGCTCCAGGCAGAGCTGTATCAAGCTGTCTGTCCTCAGCTGTAAAGAGCTGGAATTCAGAGTGTCAGGAGAGATGCCCTTGTACTTCCCTCCCCACCTCCCACCCCCGCACTCCTCCCCAAAAACATGGGGGGGGAGGTGAGTTAATACAGCTGTTTTCCTCCCAGAAATGCCCAAAGAATGCAATTCCTCCCTCCAAGCCTCCCCCAAGCCCATCTCCACCAGAATTATGTTCCCTGTTTCTACTAATATATGAAGAGAAATTTAAAAAGATATCCCAATCTTTAATAAAAAAAAAAAAAGGGAGGAAAAATGCTGGGCATCCAAGTTTCCAGTAGTAATATGTGCCACATCTACAGCAAGGAAAACACAGAAACCAAGCAGGATTTTCTACTAAGTAAGACTGTGCATGCTACATCATACTCACACAAAATGGCAATTAATTTCAGAGAAGATGAATGAGTGTGGGCTTCTGAACCACGTGTTTTTGAGTTACATTTTAAGCCTGTCTTCATATAATCATACGAAATATGTTTATGTACTTGTCTGGTGTGTCACTTTGTTTTCTAAATAAAGGAGCAACTTCATTTGGAAATAATGGACACAGGAGTTTCAGCCTTGCTCTTCTGCAGCCTTCCTCTCTCAGCTCCGCTTACCACCTTTGTAGAGCCACGGAGACCCAGCACAGAAGGCCTTTGTGTGTAGGTCTGAGCCACAGATCTTCATACAGCCACTGGCAAAGGCCTCCAAGGAGTCCTTTTCTTTTCCAACTAAACACCAAGGTTTTATCTTACACTAAACAGAGAAGACTTTTAACATTAGAGCAATACTAAGGCGCTGATGGCATACAAATAGCTAAACGATTTGCATAATGAAATTCTCTTGTCTTGGTCTGAACTCAAAACTAGCTGGTAAAAACCGAGAGGGAGACACAGGTCAATAGTGGGAAGAGCAGGTTTTAATACCTGAAAACGGCATTTACAGAATGTATTTCATTTCACCGGCCCATTTCTGCTGTTTTTTCTAGGGAGTGTGGAGAAGACCAGGCGAAAGGAACAGAAACTATACATGGCCCTGTTTCTATAGGGCATTCCCAACCACCTCCATCCATCCACTTGGCTTCTGGAGTAAAAGGGGAAAAAATCTTATAGCCTTCCTTCCTCTCTCTCCATCAGCTGTGGACGTCACTGTGGAATGGAGACTGGGGGCAACTTCCAGGAAGAGAAGAAATGAATCATAATCTTGCTCACCTCCCCAACCCCAATTATTACTACGGCAAAGGTCAAGTTTTGGTGTCTGCCCTGATTCACCAAAGGCCTCTCTTCTATGTGGCGCGTGTGGCCCTGATGGGGGGTGGGGGCGAGAGGAGTGGAGATGGGTGACAATAAATACAGGCTTTATCTACAATTCTGAATATTCTTCACCCAACTGAAGAGAGACAGAGAAGGCACTGCCAGCCTCTTGGAAGGAAAATGCCGTAGGAATCTACAGGATTAGGAAATAATTTTCCCCTCTAGCCTTACAGTTCTTTTTTTTTTTTTTGGTATTTTATTTATTTGACAGAGACAGGGAGAGAGGGAACAGAAGCAGGGGGAGCGGAGAGGGAGAATCAGGCTCCCTGATGAGCAGGAAGCCCAATGTGGGGCTGGATCCTGGGAAGCCAGGATCATGACCCAAGACAAATGACCCATCGACTGAGCCACATAGGTGCACCTACATTTCTGTTTTTAATAAGAGTCATGGGGGAGGGGGGAGAAGAGTGGAACTTGGCCAATATTTTGAAACATATCAATTAAATAACAAAGAAAATGAAATTCAAACAAACAACCAAAAAAACAAAAAACCTAGATGTGAATGTTAAGGATCCTACTTGAACTGGCAAAGCTCACCAAGAAGCCGATCTGTGTCAAACAGCAGGAGCGGGACAGAGCTAGACCATTGAGGGCTTAAACTCATGGGCTGAAGTCAGAGTGGCTTCAAGGTCCCTTCAGTTTTTAAGAATCCCATTTTTAAGTCTAATCAAGCAATGAATTTCCTTCTTTGTGGTAAGCATAAAATGTGGGATACTATGTGATAATTTTCATCAAGTGCTATTTAAACAGGGACGGTAGCAGTGAGCTTTCAGAACTGGGAACAAGGTAACTCATCCAATAAAAGTGCATGGACCAAAGCCACCTCTGTGGCGCACGTGCTGCTTTCACCGCTCAGTGCTACGTGGCATGCTTCCTAATAAGAGCAAGTCAACCTCAGCCTACTCTTCTCAAAAAGTGGGTATCATGAAGTCAGTAGCTGCAGAAAGTTCTTCTGCCTGCATGGCCCTCTCCAGGAAATGGTTCTTTCTTACCTGATATTGGCTAAGTAGCCTGGAAACACATGACTCATCTCTACTGCTCTTTCATGTTGTTTTCCAACAAAGTCCCCTAATCCCCTACACAAAACCATCCTGCTTTAAAAAAAAAAAAATATATATATATATATATATATATATATATATATATATATATATATATATATATATCCCTTTAGGAAGTATTTAACCCTGCATTTATTTTAATATTTAGCAACTACTTTGTGAGCACACACACAAGTACCAGTGCCCACTCCCTTCCCCAAATGCACCAATGGGCTTCATTCTACCAGCAGGCCTCACACTCAGTAACATGCATTCAGCAGAAGGCTGTATGACGTTCCAGAGCCCTTCCACTCGCTCTTGTAAAGGACTGTTGTGCACCTGTGGCAGCATCGATGAGGCTTTCAGTGTTCTATAGGTGTTCCAGGACCCTGAGGAACAGGAGGGGTTACGGGTGCCAACAAGGGCCTGCTGGTGAAGAGCCCCAAACATCAATGATGCATTCTGGGATGCCACTTGAGAAGCTATGGCTGTGTGGCATAAGAAAAAGCATCTAGCTTAGCTGTTTCACAGTGAGGCCCATATACGTGTATCTACATTTATTTACATTTATTTTACAAATATTCTACATATATTTAAATTATGAAATGCTAAATTATTAGCTATACACCGCCAACACCAAGTAACTTAAAAGGAGTAAAGATACCAAACTGTGTCTCAAAAGCAAGCCTGACTCTCTGGGTTCTCAAAGTTCATGAAATGGGGCGCCTGGGTGGCTCAGCTGGTTGAACATCTAACTCTTGATTTTAGCTGAGTCATGATCTCATGGATTGTGAGATCGAGCCCTGTGTCTGGGTCACACGCTCAGCAGGGAGTCTACTTGAATATTCCCTCCCTCTAACCTACCTTCTGTGGTGCTCTCTCTCTCATAAATCAATCTTTAAAAAATATCTTACTTAAAAAAAAAACTAAGTTTATGAAAATATTCTAGATCTGTTTATGTAACATTTATGCACAAAAAATCTAAATAATTATGATAAATGGTTTTCAGCTAAGAATGAGATATTAGGTAATTACTGTTTTACAAAGCTGTATCTTTTTGAAAGAAAATTTTCTAAAAATAACCTTTAATGGCAGTGAAGAAAGCAGTGCAATTTTACCCCACACATCTATCAGTTGGTCCTATGTTTGCTTCTGTGCTAAGTTGTGCCTCTGTGCCTCAACTCTTCCTTACTGTTGCCTCCTCATCTCCTAGCTGCTCGTTCCCTGTGACTAAGTATCATCCAGAGAACCAAACAAATAACACAAAAGATGACAGTATCAATCTCCTTCCCGTTTCTAGGCATCCCACTGAGTGTGTGATTGTAAATATTTAATAACAAATGGCTCTCCAGGAAAAAAGGGGGGAGGTATGTCCTGGATTGCAGTGTTTGCCAATTTCCTCTGTATAAATAGTCCCAATGTGATCGTTATCAACCCACCCACATGACACCACTGAATATGGACTCGAAAAGACGAGTACAGCAACACAATGCTACCAGCATTTCCGCCATGAAGATACAACCGACCTAAAAAACCTCGAAAGCACAGATCGTATCAACACGGCGTAAAATAACCAGGAAGTGAGAAGTTCTAAGTAATTAATATGTTTGTTATTAAGTATCATTTAAATTGTGTGTTTGTAGAATTTAATGTTTAATCACAGGAATGTTTAACAACAGCTCACAAAATGTCTGAAAACTTGACAACGAGCTCTTACGAGAGGGTTCGCGCCATCTATGGCACTCCAATGATGTGGTCTGCTCGGTCCCGTTTCATCATCCTGGGCAAAGGCACAGTGGAATGATAGGCAAGTATCAGGACCTCCCTGGTTCCCACAACTTCAATAGAGCAGGAATCGAAGAGTAGAATAAAAGAAGGACTACTCTGGCAGAAAACCATGCCAGGATATGGCAATATGGGTCACAATAGCCAATATCCGTTATTTTCTATCGTCACGGACTGTAACAACGTGAAACTATAACTTGAAAAATGAGGGTAAATAGTGCATTACCTAAGATGTATCAGTGAACACACCCCAAGTAGTCAACAAACAGAGGCATGAGCCTGTTCTGTGTGGGGAAGAGACGTATGCCACAGCACGAAAACAGGTGCTAGGCCAAAATCCTGCCCATATTGGGAAGTACCAAATAAGCATGCCACTGGAATATGACCACTTTTTTCAGAAAGGTATAACTCAAAATGGTTTCTCAGAAAACTTAAAAGAACTACAGGGAAAGGAAGAATATCCTGTAAAATGCAAGAAAACTACATGCAATCTCTGTTGCTTCCACTAACTGTGTGATCTCACACAGGAGTAAAAGCCAATCAGAATTTACCATGTACCAGACACTATACTACAAAATGAGAGAACAGTGGTGAACAAGACAGACCCAACTGCAGGCTTCATGGAGTGTATATTCTAGAGTGCACATAGCCAAACATTTGAGAGCTGTGGTTTACTGATCTATAAAATGGGCTGATCACTTTTCCAACCTTGCAGAGCTACTAGAATAACTAAATGAGATAATGTAAGTGGCACAAAGGGTACTCTTCTTCTGTCACTATCTAAACGTGTTCTTTTTGTAGAAAAGTAAATGACACCAACATTTTCTATCTTTTTTATGATCTTCTCTGGGAAAAAGCTAAAGAGAAACAGAGATGAAGAGACCTCCAAAATTCTAAATTATCTGAGAGGGTATATAAAGAAATGACTATTGTGACCTCCAAGGGTTCTTAAAGATTTTGATTCTTTAGTTATTACTTTGGACTGTCATAATTATTCCTTTTTTTAAAAGACTTTATTTATTTGACAGAGAGAGACAGTGCACAAGCAGGGGGAGCAGCAGAGGGAAAGGGAGAAGCAGGCTCCCCATTGAGAAGAAAGCCCATTGTGGGACCCTATCCCAGGACCTTGGGATCATGACCTGAGCCCAAGACAGACCCTTAACGAACTGAGCCACCCAGGTGTCCCTTTTTTTTTTTTAAATAAGATTTATTTATTTGAGAGAGAGTGTACAAGTAGGAGGGGGAGAGGAAGAATCTCAAGTAGACTCTGCACTGAGTAGGGAGCTGAAAGCAGGGCTTGATCTCATAACCATGAGATTAAGACCTGAGCTGAAATCAAGAGTTGGATGCTTAGCCAACTGTGCCATCTTGGTGCCCTGTACCCAGGCATAATTATTCTCAAAAGAGAAACGAACACAGGAGAGCTATGGATCTAGATTCTAGAGTGTGTAGACAAGCAGATCATGACGAGAGCACATGCATTCAAGTGAATTACTTCTGACTATACCCACAAGAACTCATCTCAATGGGGAGAGACCAAACAACTCAACATACCTTACATGCTCTCAAACAGTCAAAAAAGCGCTAATAATCATTCTCTCACTCACTCATTCACTCCACAAAATCATTCAGCAAAAATTTAGAGGGCATACTCTGAGGCACTAGAAATATAGCAGTGATCAAAACAATCTAATACATACGGGAAAAAAACAGATTCACAAGCTTAGCTGTAATACTATAATCCTCCTAATTCAGAATGAAATAGGTAGCTTTAATATGCTGACCTTCTCCCCCAAAGTCCATATGACACACACTCTGATCTAGATTAACTAATGTAGGATATAAAATCTAAAATAAACTTCAGAGATACTTACTCTGAAATGGACATGTTTTAGCCCCTAGATTATATCCAATTTAATCTCTTTCATTTCAACCTCAACAGTCTGCAATGTGCCTACGATACCCTGCGCCTGGCAAGATGTAATATACCTTAAATAAATTATTTGTTGAAATAAATTAAATATCATTTCCTGAAGTGTCAATCTATCTAGTAATATAAATCAGGGCATTTTAAGCTCTTTATGTATCAAGTAGTATGGAGAAGACATCTTCGGACACCCACAGCCTCAAACTTCCACAAAACTCAGTCCTTAACCTGGGAAACAGAAACACCCTCCAAGCAATAAAAGCACATACTTCTCAAAAGAACAGAACAAAACAATCTGTCCTGACAAATGAGTTATTTTCTAGTACAAACAGATGTATGTTGAAATATTCCTGCATTTCTTGACCCAATGCGATTCATGAAGATTACAGCAAAATTCAAGTCTATGAACACGCAAGTCATATAAGTAAACAATTTCTGGCAGTTTTTCATTGATTTTGTACCTATCAGCACGATTTGTATGTGCTGTTCTACAACATGGACATTTTTATGAGACAATTTATAAAATAGGATTTTACTTGTAGAAAACAGAATAAATATTTATATGACTTTAGAACTGAAATTTAGTGCAGTGAAAAACAAAGACTACTTCTGCTCTGTATGGTACAGTACAAACTTTCAATCTAGAGTAAGTCTGTTAAAATTATTACAATTGTATACATGGGGAAACAAACTATAAGTTGGTCAAAAACATATTTAATCATAAAAACAAAAAAAGTGAAGTGATTCAACAGTCTTACTGAAATTTCCAATATCATTGAGGGAAGAAACTACTTGAGACTACCCCTTTCCACCACATAAATTCATTGAAATTCAGAATTTACTTCCGGGTAAGCTTACCACACAATGCAGTATTCCTGGAATATCTTGAAAAATACATAATATGCAAGAGTAAAGTATGAAAGTAATTTATGGTACTAACTGAAAACTAAATAAAATACTTGATATGATGGGGCAGAAAATATTTTCACCCAAGTAACCACCTTATATTTACCTGTATGTATCTATATTCCAAGAACTAAAAGTAACAGCAGTTAATTCATTATTTTTTCTCTCTTAAAGCACTATGCCGATACCCCCAACAAGATGATGCTCACCTCGTTACTTTTTTTCAAATTCAAAACACACACACACACACACACACACACACGAACAGCAAAACTTGAGTGTACTATAATGAGATTCTCCTCCAAGTCATATTCATAATTCCTTTTTTCTTAATTTCACACCAAAAAAGTCAGCTTTCAGCCCATTTCCGCACATTTGAAGTGATAATCTTTTTCTCATTATATTCAGCAAGATTAGCTGTTAAGTTTTCAAATTATTAGTTTTCCCCTTTGAAAAAAAAACTTCCTGCCTCTGGCACCAAATAATAACTGAAGATCAAAATGCCCCATTTTTCAGTACTTCCTTGCACACACACACACATATACACAAACACATGTACACATACTAACACATATCACACACAAAGTATTATTTCCTAGTATCTAGAATCTTTTAAACTTGATGTTGTGAATTCCTCAAGTGTACGTTCTCCATTTATCATTAAAAAATGACAATTTATATAAAGTGGACTTAGGAGCCCCTGGGTGGCTCAGTAGGTTAAGTGTCTGACATGTGGCTTGGGCTCAGGTCATGATCTCAGCGTTATGGAGCCTGCTTGGGAGTCTCTCTCTCTCTTTTTCCCCCTCTGCCCCTCCCCTCTTTAAAAAACATTAAAAAAAGTTTTTTAATAAAGTGGGCTTAGAATAAATATTGGCAAACCACAGACTTACTGCCTATAGTTGCCTATAAGTTTGGTAAAGAGATATCAAGCAACTGATAAAGAATTACACAGATTTTTAACTTATTTACATGGCAAGAGAGAAATCACTGGACCAAAAAAGAAATCTGATGGCGTTCATCTAAGTGATCTAGTTTTAAGTTATAATATATATAAGGAATATACCCTCACAATGATTTTTCGATAGCATAGATACAATTTTCATGTAATTCAATGTTGATCTCCCTTTGAAGAAGAAAGAAGAAAACATAATTGCACCTGTATAACTGGTGAAATTCTGAAAGCAGTAAGACACTTAGAGATGTACCAATTAAAACCACGATGAGATACTATTATACAACTACTTACTAGACTGGCAAAATGTATATACGCATGTTCATTTATTTTCTTAGTTTCTAAGTTGACTCTACACCCAATATGGAGCTTGAACTCATGACCCTGAGATCAAGAATCATGTGCTCCACTGGCTGAGCCAGCCAGGTGATCCTGGAAAGCACTGCAGCATTCTGGGGAAAGTCTGCCATTATTTAGTAAAGGTGTAATTCCATTCTGTGGTAAATATTCCAGAGAAACTCCTATAGACCTGGAGACACAAATGGGAATGTCTGTAGCTTCACTGTTCATAATATCCAAAATCCAGAAACAATCCAAATGTTCATCAAGAGAGGAACACAGAAATAAGGAAATCAAACCCTATATGATAATCAAAGCATTAATGAAGACCTACACATCATCTCTGAAGTTCATAAACTAATATTTAGCAGAAGAAGTCAGGAAAAGAATGCATATAGTATGGTTTCATTTATGTAAAGATTAAAAACAAGCAAACTAAGCATTTCTGAGTCTGTGTTCGTGTGTGTGTGTCTGTGCATACATGTATAGTTGTCTATGAGAGCTTATGTGCATACAGTACAGGTACAAAGAAAAATAAGAAAAATAATTATCCCCAAAGGTAGGTGACTGGGGGAAAAGGGGGCTGGGGAGTGGGGGACTGATTTGATAAGGAAGGGCAGAGAGCAAATTTATTTGTTAGTGACTGATTATTCATGTTTACAGTACTTATATACTTTCTCAGTCATCTTCCTTGTTTACTGTTGCCCAGAACTGTAGGTTTCTATTTTATGATCTAAGTGGGTGATATGGGTATTTACAACACGTATTCACATATAAACACGTATTTTATGTATTTTTATGCATTCTCATGTATGTCTGATAGCTGAAGATTATATTAAAAAGTTCAGATTTGAGCTTCTAAAAAAGAATGACTTTTTGTGGTACCACTGTGGCTTAATCAATGCTCTGATTTGGGGTCAAGGTCAGAAATAAGGAAGCCTGCTGTTTCTGGCACAGAGCTTCCTTAGAGCCCAAAGCCACTACAGGTAAACCACACTCTTCTTCCTTTAGTATGTAAATACCTAGCCCCCTAAAGGAACAAATGCTAACAATGCAAAGGGGGGAAAAATGTAAAATTGCACTAAAGAAAAAAAAACAAAATACCCGATAACAACAAGTGCTGGTGATGATGTGGGGAAGCTGGTAAAGCTCCTACTCCGGTGAGAATGGAAACTGCTGCAGCTGCTTTGGAAAACAGTCTAGCAGTTCTTAAAAAAGTTAAATATTGAGTTTCCATGTTACCCAGCTAATCCCACTCTTAGGTATACACTTAAGGGGAATAAAAGCATCTATCCACATAAAAACTTATACACAGATGGCTCCTAGGTCCATTATTAATGATAGTGCAAAGTGGAAACAACTCAAATGACCATCCGTTGATGGATGGGTTAAAAAAATACAGTATACCTGCATAGCGGAATATTAATAAATTTAAAAAGAATGAAGTGCCGATACATGCTACAAAATAGATGAAGCTTAAAAACTACACTAAGTGAAAAAAGTCAATTGCAAAAGACCACATATGATACAATTCCATTAATATGAAATGCCCAGAAAAGGCCACTCTCTAGAGATAGAAAGTAGATTCATAGCTGCCTATAGGGATAGGGATATGGGGAAACTGGAGGTGACAGTTAACGGGTAGGGGGGCTTTCTGCTAGTGATGAAAATGTTCCAAAATTCATTGCAGTGATAGTTACCCAACTGTGAATATACCAAACAAATGAATTATACACTTTAAATAGGCAAACTGTAAGGCATGTGAATTATACCTCAATAAAATTGTTATTAAAAAATGCATTACAGGTGACCCCTGCCATAAATAACAACAGTCTTTAGAGGCTGTCAGGCTTTGGTAAACACATGCACGTGTCAAATGAACTTCTACAACCTCCCCAAGTTGGGAGAAATCAGACTAGTCATAAACCTACACGCTGCACAGAATGGCTTTGTTTCTGATTCTTGCTACGGTAATCAATAGGTTTTGATTTTCTCCATCAGAGGTTGGGCAAGAATCCCAGTAGCCTGCAGAATGCGTAAGTCTTACATACCCCAAAGCAGTTTCTTCTATAAGTGACCCATCACCCCTTTCTGAAGTGATTTTCCAGGACTCGCTGTGAGAGGAAAATCTGAAACTCAACTAAATTCGTTAACCAGAAGGCTTCCTTGTGCTTTCTTGACTTCATATGTAGAGACTTTTTTTTCCCCCAAACCACACTGGAAAATAACAGGATTGGAAAAGTGATCATTTAGTTCACATTCCACCCCACCAATATCCACCAGCCTGCCCCAATGCAGACATGAAAGTGAAACCCTCCATGCCGTGCTGCGCTACTCCGAATGAAAGTTCTAACAGTTAACAAGGCATACAGCTGAAAATGTATAGAAATACTGTACCAAGATTTATCAGTGAAAGAAACAAGACTGAGGTTTTTGAGCACTTTGTAAAAATAAAAGTCAAAAATCACTCTTGCCCTCCTCTTTGGTGGCCTTTGAAGGCCTTATTTTCTTGACATCCCCCTTTTTTCCACCTCTTACCCTAGATGTTAACATAAACCACAGCAAGGACCAGACTCAAGCCACCAAGCTGGTGACCATAAAGAACAAAAAACATAGAGAAGAACCTGAGCAAATATCACATGGACAGCTACAGGACACAAGGGGAAGCTGCTCCCCAGCAGGTGGAAAGCCAAATCCGCAACAGGTGGCTTCCAAGGAGCACAGCCCAACTTCCACCTAATTGCAGGCAAAGGTCTATGAATGGAGCTTCCATTCAGGGGGAAAGGCTGGGGGCTGGGCGTTGTGCAGTGTGTGGGACTGCAGGACTGTAGAACAGCGGTGCGCATCTCTACACCTGGCTTCGGGACATCGGATGCAACAGAACTTCCCATGAGGTGGAAGGCAGGCATTCCTCACAAGGTGGACCCCAGTCAACAGCCATGGCCTCCCCAACCCTTCCACCTACCCCCTCACCCCCAACCCCCCGGCCAGAGACCCTGTTCACAAAAGAGTCCAGGGCGAGAGAAGACCCATGTACTCAGTCTGGACCCCAATGTCCATTTCATACATCCACAACGCAGATTCAAGATGGCACCCACATCCAGGCAAAAGCTGCCTTAGAAAGCTGTCCTTCAGGCCTGTGGTCCTCGGGGTTTAGAGCCACAGAAAACTATTTCAAAACTCTAAGTTCAGGAGGCTATAGCTCCTTAGTCAGTTTCCACAGCAGGTTCCCACATCAACACACAGGTTAGGATTCAAGCGAGAGGAGATGGGCCTGGGTTCCAGCAGGGACCAGTGGGCTGGCCACGAGTTTTAGTGAGTGACAGGTAACAGCAGTGTGTGAGCAATGGGTTGCAGGAGACAGAGACATAGACTCGCAAGCCACAGAGCAGCATCCTTCTCTTTTTTTGTCTGCAGCACATTCTTAAAAGAAAATGTTTCCGCTGGGCCCAAATGAGGGGGCTTCCGTACGTAATGGCTGGTAAAGCCAAGGTGTGGGTGTTCACACTACACACCCAACTGCCCTGGCCCAAAGCGCTCTCCCCACACGGGCAGGCTATCTGCCCCGCATGAGGTGCCAGTCCCTTCACAGAAGGACCTAGTTTCCGGCCTGTAAAATGTGAAGGTGAAACAAACTGACCTCTACCGCCCCAGGCCCCCTCCAAGTCTGAAATGTTACAGTATCTGTGCTCTCGGAAGATGACAGAACAGAGACGGCTGAGGTGCTCGTGTGGTACCTAAAAATAAGGGGTGAGCTTTTTAAAATGGACTTGAACCTTATTTTTTAACTTTCTACTGTGGCTGTTGTTTTGGTTATCGACAGTTGGTATTTCCAGCCAAAGAGAACCAAATATCTGGTCTTCACGGTCCCTCTGGATTTGAAGTCGGTCAGGGACCTCAGTGAAGCTATACAGGACTACAGACCTACAAACCCATTATTATTTAACCTGTCTTCATGTTTTTGCACACTTCCTTTGTTTTCTTACTCGCTTTCTCAGCTGAACCAAAACTCCTAAATGAGAACCAATACTCATATATACAAGTATTTTAAGAAGAACTGACGTGGCTCTTTGGGTCCACACTTCACCACAGATACCTAAATCATTTTTTTAATCATTTTAAAATAAACACCATTTTTAAGAATATCAATGTTAATGCTGACTATACACAGCAACAGTAGTGAAGACAGTATGGTATTAAAGAAGACATAGATACATAGATCAGTGGAACAAAAACAGAGGACCCAGAAATATACCTAAGTACGCACAAATGAAATGATTTTATTTATTTTGAGAGAGAGAGAAAGAGAAAGAGAGCGAGTGAGTGAGAACAAGCACCGCCTAGGGCCTTGGGATCACCAACCGAGCTGAAGGCAGATACTTAACCACCTTAGCCAGCCAGGTGTCCCTACCTAAGTGATTTTTAACAAAGGTGCAAAAGCAATGCAATGAAAAAATTCACCAAATGGTGCTGGAATAACTGAACATTGATTGGCGGGTGGGTAGTGATAAGACCAAATGCTGGAAAGGATGAGGAGAATCGGGCCAATCATACACTGCCAGTAAATGTAAAATGGTCTAGCCACTCTGAGAATGTTTGGAAGTTTCTTATAAAATGAAGTACGAAATTACAATACAACAAGGCACTGTACATCCCAGAGAAATGAAAAGCATGTTCGGGGCGCCTGGGTGGCTAAGTTGTTAAGCATCTGCCTTCGGCTCAGGTTATGATCCTGGAAGTTCTGGGATCGAGCCCCACATCAGGATTTCTGCTTGGCAGGAAGCCTGCTTCTCCCTCCCTCACTCCCCCTGCTTGTGTTCCCTCTCTAGCTGTTTCTCTCTGTCAAATAAATAAATAAAATCTTTTAAAAAAATTTTTTTAAAAAGTATGTTCACACAAAAACCTGTACACCTAGGTTCACAATAGTTTTACTTATAATTGCCAAAAACTAAAACCAAATATCCTTCCACACGTGAACTATCATACTGTGATTCATCTATACCAGGGAATAACTGCTCAGCAATAAAAAGGAACTATCACTACACACACCTTGGGCGGATCTCAAATGATGCTCAGAGAAAAACGGCCAATCTTAAAAAAATTACGTACTGTACAATTTGATATATTCTTTATGTAAAAAGATCGGGGAGATGGAGAACAGGTAAAAGGTGGTGAGAGAATAGGGGGAAGCTATAATATAACACAAGGCAGGCTTTTTGTGAAAGAAATACTGGATTGTGGTGAGGACCAGACCAATCTACACACACACACACACACACACACACACATACACACAGTCCATGTAAAGCTGGTAAAATCTGAATTTAAAAAAATACATGGAATCTACCTGCTTCTCCTCGCCCCAACTTCCTGTGACATTCATAATTATTTCAAATTTTTTAAAAAAAAAATTTTTTTAAATACCAGGAGCTTTAGAATCATCTGGAGCTCAAACTGCAGTTCTGCTACTTACTACTATGGAGAAATTATTTGGCCACTCTGAACTTCTGTTTCTTCATATTTTAAATAAGCTTAATAATATTCGCTGGCAGCATACTAAGAATTAAAACCTTGGTGGGGGGATATATTTCATCTACAATAAATGGGACCACACGGCAAAATATTTTTCAAAAAGGTTCCATACATGGCACTGTTGATATGATTAAGTCACACAGTGTACCTACAACTTCTTACAATCCATTTGTAAATGTGACTTTCCTTATTTGTAAACAAAATTTGGTTTACACTTAAGAGTATTATAAGAGGAAGAGCCATGCCACCATGGAGATTAGAATATTGAAGACAAACTTTCAATAGTCTATGAGCTGATGAAATAAACCTTGAAAGGTTAGGCAAACATTCTACAAGGGAAAGCGATTTGACCTGGAATTTGATATGGTTCATTTCCACATGAAGATCAAACAGATTAATTAGCAGCTTTTTAACCAAATAAATTCCAGTTGCTTTGGAGAATGAGCATGGAAATAAAATTTCAAAAATCAGCAACAGCCACTGTTCACTGCAGATCCCCCTTCTACAGCAAGGCTTTCCAGATGGGATCAGCAAACCATGCAAAGACCTGTCCCAGGTCTGGTCTGGCAGGGGGACTGTCCACCCACCCATTCCCTCCCTGAGACGGTCCCTTACTGGCAGTCCCCCAAGGGCCCACCCGCTAGCAGCCACCCAGCCTCCCAGCAGCGCTCCTGCATCCAACCCTGAACGCTTCCTCCAGCCTTCCTCCAACACCAGGCGCAGCTGCCACTCAGGCTGGGTGGCTAACGATGGTGACAACAGCAACTCATATCGAGACTTAGGTCAAACTGTATTTGGGAAAGAGATGGAAAAAAAGACGAGACACAAAACAAATGAGGGCCTAAGTTCTTTTTTGCAAAATAACTGTATTAGTTGATGCAACTGATGACAGCAAAACATATGAAATTAATAAAGACTTTTTTTTTCAATAAACCAAAAAGACTCACTAATGCAGCTTTGCAAAGACTCCGAAGTTTCATTTCAACAAAGAATGTCCTGAAAATTTGTAATGCACAAATTATCTCATTACCATCTCACAAAAGAATGATCACTCCCACTGCCCTGGCTTCCTACTCACAGTTGTATTTGAAGAACAGATTTACCAAGAACATTTGGAAATAGGAGTCTCTGGGTATTTTTTTTTTCCTCCACAGTATGAGCTGCGAGGAAAATTAAAGCATATAATTACATATACAGCACCCCGGCCACTCAGCCAGGATTAACAGACAAAGCGGTTTCTCTGTGCCCCGTCCCCCTAGTCCCTTTACAAAGTGTAAGCCCGGCCTGTAACAGCAACAAAACACGATGAACAATTTGGGGTGACTTTTTAACTCCACCAGTGTATGACCTATGCAAAATAAATCAAAGCCTAGTCAGAGGAATCCAGATGACCTTCCTGAAAACGTAAGTACACCCGTTACTATCCATTTAATAGAATTATTATCCATCCTCTCCCTGCCACGCTTATCCGACTTGCTTTTCCTGCGAATTAATTTGCTATGGGCAGAGGCTTCTGTTTACTGAGCTGGGAGCAACAGAAGAAAGGCTTACAGGGAGGAAGAAACACTGGAAAACATGGCCAATGTAAAGGACTTCCAGAAGGTACCCCAAGGACTAGCCCACCTACAGCCAACACTGGAGCAAGAATGAGATCATATGCTAGGCCTGAATCTGCCTCCATTTTATTCCATAAGTGAGGGTACACGAGCCCCCAAACAAATCCCGGTAAATGATATATGGAACTGCTACCCTGGGAACTAAGGGCTACACCTGAACCCAAAAGCCACCCAGCAGCAACCCCACGGGGATGCTACAACAATAAAGAAAAGCAGGAATCAAATTGCTCCACCCTCTCCAGAGTCCTCAATCAGAGGACTTTTTGAAAACTGAGAGTTTTCCCAATCTCTGTAGCAGATGGGCTCCACATTCTCCCTATGGCTCTGGCTGAGTTGGTCATCTCCGTCTTTCCCTTTGTAAATTTCCAATTTCTGTAATTTAAACCATACTTTAAAAATTTAAACCATGCTCAAAAGGTGCTGATGGGTCTTCCCTTCAAAGGCTTCCTTTTATCTGCAATCTTGCTGCAGCCCACATTCACGTCACACCTAGAGCAGCGACACCATCTGGGTCCTATGCCGCAATTTCTAGCTCTCTAGCCTCCAAATACAGACTGCTTGTCCGAAAGCTGTGCTGGGGGCTGGGAGGCCAGGAGAGGCTTTTACAAGAGCTGAGAAATGATGAGGGCTCCAAAGCAGTAGACTTCTATTCTTAGACACCCGGAATGTCTCTACAGTATTCCCTAACAAACTGGCTTGTCTGAAAGGCAAATTTTCTTATCTATAAAATGAGAGGGCAGATCGGCCCAGGGGTTTTTCAATGTATGTATGTGAGGAGTGCAAGGTGGTCTGGGGAGAAGTGTTAAGGGGCACTACCAGGAGAAAGATGAGCAGGTGTCCCCCAGGCCTCTCCGCCCCCGGTCTGCCCCACCTGCATCTGTTTTGGAGAACAGAGTCCCATTCAAGACTAATAAAGAACTGGGGTGCCTGGGTGGCACAGTCAGTTAAGTGTCTGCCTTCGACTCAGGTCATGATCCCAGGGTCCTAGGATCAAGTCCTGCGTCGGGCTCCTTGCTCAGTGGGGAGCCTGCTTCTCCCTCTGCTTGCTGCTCCCTCTGCTTGTGCTCTCTCTCCCTCTCTGACAAATAAATTTAAAAAAATTAAAATTAAAAAAAAATTTTTAAAAAAGACTAAGTGAAGAAAAGGTTCTATAGTAACTTAGAAATAGTTAGACTAAAGATCTCGATCAAAACAGAAGTCCTGTGTCAATCTGAAATGCCATGCTAACTTGACTTTTGCCCTAATAGAAGGCAACAAGGAGCTCTCCTTGGACCTTTTCAGAGAAACAAACAAGCACCAGGCAGTGGATGAAACAGGTCCA
Source organism: Spilogale gracilis (assembly GCA_004023965.1). NCBI lineage: Eukaryota > Metazoa > Chordata > Mammalia > Carnivora > Mephitidae > Spilogale > Spilogale gracilis. The sequence goes on from PITA01000227.1 coordinate 262,192, forward strand.
CAGTGAGCGGATGCGGGCACCATGGAGGGGAGGCAGGATTCGCTCCTCTCTGGTCTCTCGCAGCTGTTCCTCCAGGGCCTACCCAGGGGGAAAAGAGTGGCTTCCACCAATACACAAACCACAGCTTTCCTGTTTTACTGCAGATGCCTCTGTCCGTCCTCAGGATGTGACCAGGAGCCCACTCCCCTCCAGTCCCGTGCGGGAGTGCGGCCCATGTAGGCCGCAGGATGGAGGCCAGCCTGGCCTTCTGACGCGTCCCCTCAGCTGTCTCCGGCATGCTGGGTCTCACCCCAGAAGTTAACTCCTGCTGATAAGAAACCCTTCCTACGGCCAAGCACTGCTGTTTTTCTTCCTCCTCCTCCCTTCCTATAAAAGAGGTGTCTTTTAAGTATATCTAGAAGGAAACCTGAACAGCTAGACGCTTTCCCCTCTGAATTTGTTCCTTATCCCGCTGGTGATTCATGCCCTCGGCCGCTCCTTCCCCAGCACACTGAGGCGGCTCTGTTCTGCTCAGTTGTGGGAGGCCACGTCAGCAGGAAACAGAGCTGGCTGCCAGGTCACATCCAAGACCGTCTGGAGCAAGTCAGCGCCGAGCACCCGCAGGACAGAGGGGGCTCTATGGTCTCTCCCAAGGGAAGGAAGTGCTGAGCCTGGAAAAAAAGGCCAGCCTCTGAGCGCCACAGCTACACAAGCTTAGGGGGGCTCCGAACACTACGGGCTGCCTGCCCCATTTCTAACTGTTCCCCAAATACTTCCAATTACAGTTATTGGTTTCCCTTCTCCTCCTTTTCTCCAAGGACTTAATGCACTGCCTCCAAACTCTGTTTGGAAAAGGCTGCCACAAGCCAAATCAAACTTCATCGTGGCTTTCTGGCTCCCCAGGCCAACGGAGGAAATTCTGCACACCCGACCAGTCTCAGCAGCCCCGACATGCACTAGATCAGGACGGAAAACCTGACCTAAGGGGCTGACACACAAAGGGGTCACCGCGGGTCTTTTTCCTTCCAAACACACACAGTAAAAACAGTAAACAAATAAGGTGTGCCAGATGTCTTCATGACAGCTCCCAGGAGACATTTATGACAACCAGCCCATGAATCACCCCGACAGAGAGACACGATGAACTACTGACAACACTGTGCTTCCCCTTCTCTGAGGCTTTGCTCAGCGGACTACGTTAGCCACAAAGCAGATGATCCTCCCTCTGCCCTGTCATCAGAAGGTCACTAGTGGCCTCACACTCCGTCACAGTGCCTGCGTCATTCACTTCATCTCATCCTGTAGGCATTTTATCATCTCACATCTTCACAAGAAGGATGAGTCCAGAACAAGACATTCTAAGAGACCACATGCACATAACTTCTGTACAGGATATTATTATAACTGTTCCATTTTAGTATCAGTCATTGTTGTTAATCTCTTACTGTGCCCAATTTATAAATTCAATTTCATCACAGGTATGTATGCAGAGAGGAAAACACGCAGTATGTGCAGGGTTTCATACTATCTGAGTTTCAGACATCCGCTGGGGATCCTGGAACGGAGCCTGTTGGATAAGGGGGTGGGGGACTACTGTGCCATACTTTATGTAGCCAGTCTAGTAAGTTCCAAAATCGATCTGCTCAGGTAAACTAATAGGATTAAGGTTAACATGCTAAAATAGCAGGGCTCCTATGCACCTAAGATACCTAAAGTTTATTGATTTGTGGCAAATGAGAACAGGGATTCTGTAAAAAGAAGAAAAGTCACAAGTTGAGGGCTTTCCCTTCTTGGAAGGTCTTCCTAAGCAGACAGCCCAAAGTCAATCTTTCTCCTCAGAAACACCATGTGTGCTGAAGAAAATATCCCTTCCTATGGAGAGTACTCATACAAGAAAAAAGAGAAAAGGAAGTGAAGGCAGAGTGGTTCAGGACAAGGAGGAGGGTGTGTTCATGAGAGAAAAGGCACAGAATGGAGGACAGAGCGACATAGTCAACACTGCAAAGGCACAGGGAAGGTAGTCTGATCCCATCAGTCTGGCCGGCAGGGAGCTGCGTTGCAAAGAGAAGGTGTTAACTGCCCCCCCTCCCAGAGCACGTGTGTGCACACGCAAACCCAAATGCAGAAGCGATGATGCAGCTGCCAAGGGGAATCCATAGAAGCACTAGGAACAAACCAGAAAAGGAAGAAAACCATACAGAGCCGGAGACTGCATGTGGCCACAGCCCTCACGTCCCCATGAGGAACTGGAGAAACAAAGATCAAATGTTACAGGTACTGAGAGATTGAGTGATACAGAAGGTCCTCTTCTCATCTTCAGCCATTCAGAAAATGAACACCTATAACACATCTAATCTGAGCAGCCCCTTCAAACCTGGTCTCCACACAGGAACTGAGGATCTTAAGCGAATTTCACCAGCACCTCCTTAGAGATGAGAAAGAAAATGCAAGAATCAGCTACGTAATTAATTGGCTGAAAACCAAACAAGTATTCTGAGTTTAAGTGGTTACCACAGGCTTTACATAAATCCAACATTGTCACCAAAAAAAAAAAAAAAAAGAAAAAAAAATACTAAATGCCTCGATAAACTATAATGAAGCTTTAAAAAGCATCTCAAAAATAAAAACTACCAGACTTCATACACTGCTTGTACACCTGGAATAAGTTTAAATTAGCTCTTACACAGGAAGGTATTTAGAGGTAGATGGTCTAGATCCAGAGGTAATGTATTTCTTGGTTACATTGTAGGCCACCAAAAAGAAAAAAAAAAAAAAAAGATGAGGGGCAGGAATAAGTCACAAGAACTACATATTTTCCATGTGAATGTTAGAAGCACACAATAAGACTGCTGGACTGGGTTCTACTGTTTTTTTATAGGATGAACCACAGAGAAGCCCTGAAAATTTTAAGTAGAAACCCAAAGTGAAAATCTAACCAAAAGTTTTAGACAGAACACACACAAGTGGTAACACTGGCAAATGAATACACACACACACACACACACACACACACACACTCTCTCTCTCTTAAAAAAAAAAAAAGCCTTTCGGCATAATGAGAGCGACATTTAGCGAGAAGTTAAAATGAACAATAATGAGCATCACAAGACTGTGATTTGTATATAAATCCTCCAGGATATATTTGGAAGGGATAATGTTTAAACAAATGAATCACACATTTCTACAACTGAAAGGTGGACAGAACAGTAAGCTCTTCCAATTTTTACACACACAAGAATACATGAAATGATGCAAACAGAATTAGGAAAAACCCATATCAACCTGTAATTTTTAAAGACCTAATTAAATATGGAAGAGAAATTAAAAACTAAATCAGTGTACTGTATTGAGTCCAAGTAACTTTTTCCTTCCTAAAATTGGAAAGCGCTTCACATTAAAGGCAAGTCATTATCTGAGGCTAGTGTCTCTTTTGTAGAGGCATATAAAATAATGGTGCATCTTAACATCAGTGGCATTCTAGATCCGATAAAATGAGAGCAAATAATCCTGTGATACCAATGCAAAAAACCAAGCAGGTGTGCTGTTCTGGAGGTGAGAGACGAGTAGCAAGGCAATGCCCTCCAGTTCATGGAGAAGAGGCAGGCACAGCGGGAGCCAAGACACATATATGAACCCTTTCGCTGAGGCAGGACACCTAGGATAAGAAAGCATCACTTTTTGTGCTTTTATGAATTTTTCCACTCAGAAATAATACCTTAAATAGTAGATGACAAAAACAAAAGCCAAATGTTTTACCAAATGCAATGTAAACTAACGACACTTAGGACAATTCAATCTTTAAAAATATACTGGGTACCAATTACACCTGAATCTCTGGAGGGAGGTACCCAAGCATCACATGTTTTAAATTGCAGGTGATTCAGCTGGACAGCGAGGGAGGACCACCAGTGGTGTAAAGCATCTAGCACAGAGCAGGTGCACAGATACATATTTTTTTTTTTTAATTTTATTTATTTGAAAGAGAGAGTGCTAAGAGAGAGAGTGCTCATGCGCGCACAAGCAGGGTGAGCAGCAGGCGGAGGGGAGAGGGAGACGCAGGCTCTCCGCTGAGCAGGGAGCATGATCCGGGGACCCTGGGATCATGACCTGAGCCAAAGGCAGATGCTTAACTGACTGAGCCACCCAGACGCCCCCACAAACACATCTTAAAATGTGTCAATTACTGACTCAGAAGCCAATTAAAAAATGGTGCCAGGTACCACAACAGTAACAAAATTTTGCTGTTTACTGGGGTTTTATTTTTTTACTTTTTAGTTTTTTATTAATGGAGTATGCTGGGTGTCTCTATAATTGTGTTCAAATGACTGCAGAGGTAATGTATATCTTGGTTACATTGTAGGCCACCTCTCCCCTTCAGAACCTGAAAGCTATTGCTGCTATTGATATGTAACATACTGGTCTTTTTACATTCATACATACATACATACATACATACACACACATATATACATATACACACATTATATAATTTGAATTTTTGGAAGCTTTAGCTGTGCTGTCCAACTTTAGGAAAAGTATCCCAGTTATACCGAGTTGGTTTGGCACTGTACAGAAATTAACAGCCATACTGGTCTAGAAATGTTACACATAATTTTTTCCATTTGTACAGGGGTAACACACTGTATTAAATATGTAAGGTAAAGAGATTTAAACTTGTATCAGGGGATTCTTGCTCTAATCAGAGCCACAAGGGTTTGTCACGTTTCTTTATTTAAAAGGGAAGAGGAAAATTAACAATATAATCAGCTGATTTTTACTTCAGGAGTTCAAGTCCAGTGACCTTGGATGTGAACCTAAGTCAACAACAACAAAAAGCTGCACAAAACAGAGGGTGTGCGGAAGATGCAGAGTATCAACAAAGGGAAACACGCCTGACATTAATATTTGAAAGAGGCCACGTTAGCAAGGCTATTTCACTCTTCCTGTTGAGCCATTCCCTAGGTCTCCTAAATATATTACCTAGTGCCACTTTTCAGCACTCTGGCTCAAATTCGAAAGACTCTCATTTTCTCCCAAGTCTGCTCTGCGCTTAATTACTTGCCTTCTGACTACCCCGGGAAAAGCCAAGAAACAGGTAGAATGCACCTGTTGTTCTTGAGTTCCATCTGAGACGGACGCTGGCATTCTATTCACCTCTGAGGAATGTTAATTGCTGATACCAGCATGACAGGTGCAATGAGGAGTAGAAAAATGATCAATGAATTCAAGCCACAGAACAGCAGCAGAACTAGAGACCATGAGAAAACTCCCAAAGAGCTGTAACTTTAATTACTAATAATAGGTCTGGAATTCAATTTGACCCTTGAAACAGATTTTTTCAACAGGGCACAAAGTTCTAAATTTCTACAATGATGCCCTGTCCCCAGGAGGGGAAAAAAAAAAAAAAAAGAAAAGAAACAACATGTGTAAGCCTGTTTTCCACATTACTATGGAGTCATTCACCAACCCCAACAGTCTCCGGTGGCTCGCTTCTCCTCTCTGCCGTAGGCGCCATGCTTCCATTCCAGATCCTTACTGGTGTGGAGTCCTATCCATTTTGAATTCTGAGTCACTTCCTTTCCCCCTAGTTTTATGCCCTAAAACCTTCCTGTTTCTTTGGAATGCACACGCTGAAGCCAATTTCTGTATGGATCTACCCAGTTTTTATCCTCTCCCCTTCTGACTTTTTCTTTTACTATGACACAGCTAGCTGGGGAAGGAATGCACTTACTGATTACCTGCACACAGTGTGGTTAATCCGTAGAAGTCTCCTAACTCCATGACCCCCAAATACATAGAAAGTTATTCACTCAATTTCAAAATATTCCTAAGATATCTTTGCCAATCATATTTACTCTCATTACGTGGGAACAGAAGCACAAAGAGGAATTCCTGATAAAATGGCAATTGAGTCAAAAGATGGAAACGTGAAAGACTGTGTACAAACAAATCCTTTGAAAACAGAGTACCCGATTCAAATGTCAGTTTGTTAAAATTCTAGAAGAGGAAGGGGAAAAAAAATTCAGACCAAGGAAAAAATTCTATCTTTGAGCTAATGACTGAAAAATTTGAGCCAATTCTTTCTTATTTTTCTGCATTCACAGGGATTTTTTCCCCTTTTGTCCGATTTTTGACCAGACTGAATCCCAAGAGTTCTCTCTTTTTTGTTTAGGAGCACTACTTGTATAAATCCCATTTCCTTACAAGGGCCCCTCACCCTAGTAATCTCCTACTTCACTTCAGTTGTCGTCAAGCCTGGTCCTAGAACCCAGAACATTAGTATTGCCTGGGGAACTTCTCAGCAATGCAAATTATCAGGACACCTGCACCCCAAACCTGAATTAGAAAAAGGGAGGTGGGGGGGGGTGTACATACACACCAGCAGTCTGTGTTTTAACAAGCCTTCTATGCTGAAGTTATTGGTAATTATCAGCCTGGGTACTTACCCCTTTTTCAAGGTACCAAGCAAAATCCAGAATGAAGAAAACAAAGAGGGAAACAACAGTGCCAGCCCAATTTCTTTCCTCAAGTCAAGTAGAAAGAGGCTAAAAAAGCAGCTTCTGTGAACACCAAGTTGTATGATGGTTATTTTCCATCTCATTCCTCAACTCCATCCACCCTGCACAATCTTACCTGTAGTAATCAGCTCTGAATTACATTAGTTTACAACAGAACAGGTGAACAAATATTGTGTTTACATCTAAATAAAGGTAAAACAAATCCATACTCTGGGGAGAAGAGCAAACTCCAATTTCTCTTTGATGACCCTTGTCAAGGACTTACAGAAGTTTATAACAAAAACTAAATAGCAATTTCAATTAGTAAGTTCAATAAAGACAACCACCATGTAGAGGTTCTTTAATAAGTATATGAATGCAAGATAAAAGATCTTTAATCACTTGGAAAAACTGCAAAACCTCCTGAAGAACACCAGCCTGAATGAAATAAACAAAGGTCTGCAGCAGGGGCAATGTAACGTCCTGGGAAACGCATGGCTTCGGAGTTTAAGCTAGCCTGAGGGTCATGTGAACCAGAGATCCTCAATCTCCACTGCATATCAGACTCAGCTGTGACACGTTTCCAAACTACCAACACCCTAACCTTACTTACCCTCCTACAATTTGGCAATTTCCTAAAATTAGCCTAGGGATCAACTGCGTATTTTTTACAAGTTCCCCAGGTAATTTGACGTGCAAAACTTACAAACCACTGTGTTAGCACAACCAGTTTTAAAATCCTGAAATAAACAAACAAATAAAATTCTGAGATGTCAGAGAGGTTATCTTAAGCATATGATGCAGGAACTAGGTCACTCAAAATGTGAATGCTTGACCCACAGAATAAAATCTTATCTTGATCATGAAGAATAAATTAACCAGGGGCGTCTGAGGTGCTCAGTTAGTTAGGCATCTGCATTCGGATCAGGTTATGATCTCAGGGTCCTGGGGTGGAGCTGGAGTCTGGCACCCTGCTCAGCAGGGAATCTGCTTCTCTCTCTCCCACTGTCGCCTCTCCCACACAAATCAATCAATAAAATAATTTTTTAAAAATTAACCAAATTAACTCAGATCTTGATTTCTAATTTATGGGATAACATGCCATGCTTGGGTTATATTTTATTAACATTTTGTGATTATTTCATGCTTATATGCAAAGACAATTTAAGTACAGGGAAGTCTGAGTGGCTCAGTAGGTTAAGCCTCCCAGTCTTAAGAGTTTCAGCTCAGGTCATGAGCTCAAGGTCCTGAGACTGAGCCCAGCACAAGGACCCAAGCTGGGAGTGGAACATGTTTAAGATTCTCTCTCCCCCTCTCCTGCTTAGGCTCTCTCTCTCTAAAATAAGTCTTTTAAAAAAAAATTATAATTTGCTAATAATAGAAGCTTTTTAAATTAAGTAAAAATGTGGAAACTCCTATAGCCAGAAAGTTACCACAAAACTGGTGTTACTTCTGGCTCTATAATGCAGCATATTAAAGCATCACATTTAAGGTACTAGATGCTTCCATTTTAACTCAAGACACAGAAAGACATAAAGAATTGAAAAAACTTACTCCCCATTTACCCAGCTATCTTCACATCCTCAAAAATAGTGTGCAAAATACCTTCCAAGTCACTGAAAACTGATTCAGAGAAGCAATATTCAAGTTGATAAGCAGAAAAAAGTATTTACTTTTTTTTTCGGGGTGCCCTTTTTTTTTTATCCTTTTTTGTTCATCCCTTGGCTTGTCCAATTAGGATGGAGTGCAAAACGTTCACTATCAAAGGACAAAAATTTTTCAGAAGACTACATTCCACCTATCTTAGAGAAATGTACAATTCAGTTAGTGCCCATAGCTCACCCCATCTCTTCTGTGTGTGTCCCTTTGCCAGCAAGTCATGAGCACCTTCTAAGAGCCTCTGATTTCTGTTCCAACTTCTACAAGCTGCCCTCTACACTGCCCTCACCCAGGCTCTCCTGGCCTCCTGCCTATCCTTCACCCATCTCATCACCTCCCTCGCCCCCCCCTCCACTTTGATCACACTGGTGGTAGAGAATAAAACTACTCCATTTGATTCAGTAACCAGGCTCATTTATAATTTAAAGTATACTCTATCCATTCCTAGGTCTGACTTGAGTTTGAGAGCTTACCACTAGATAAACACGCTAATTTCTAACTGCACAAAAACATTAATAAAACATGAATGAGTGGGTGCCTGGGTGGCTCAGTTAGTTAAGCCACTGCCTTCAGCTCAGGTCATGATCCTGGAGACCCAGCATAGAGTCCCACATCCATGCCCACATCGGGCTCCCAGCTCCGCAGGGAGTCAGCTTCTCCCTCTGACCTTCTCCGCTCTCATGCTCTCTCTCTCTCACTCACTCTTTCTCTCTCAATAAAGAAAATCTTAAAAAAAAATAAATGAGTAATCTACATGAAAATATTTGCCAAGAACATAAAAGATAAAAGTTGGTCTACCTTTTACTTATATTGAATAGCCTTAAAAATATTTTCCAAGATGTCCCCAGCCTACTCCTCACAAAAGGAAAAAAGTTATCAAAAGAATGAATAATCATTCCCTCATGCTTTTTATAGGTAGGCAGACCTAACCCATATAATGGGCTTCTTCAGAATTGCTATGTGTTTTTAAAGAGCACTCTTACCTGCATTCATTATCCTAATTTGAAAAACTGAGAGTAAATATAATTAAGTACAATAACAAACAAAAAGAAAAAAGAACCTCTGTGAAGTAACTCAAAATTTTTCCATGACTATGCCATGAGTTTTTAGCACTTTATTAGTGACTTTCCTTTATTCTGGACACCTAGTAGATGCTGGATAGGCTCTGGGATGCAAAGATCAGTAGATATGACCCCACTCTTCCTTAAAGATACTTCCAACATGACGTTTTCCATTTTAAGTTCTAAGACTAAAAATACAGAAAGAACAAAGCAAGACCCCAAAGACAACAAGCTATGAAATGTGGTAGGCAAATGAGGTAATGGGACACTGTTCACTCTTTGGAATTATCAGGCATGCAGAGACCTGTGACATTTACTCCAAGCAGTGGTACCTTCAGAAATGATATTTTAACCTTTTTCAACAAGTTCGAAAGGCAAAAGGGCACACAAGCTAAATTCCCATTGCCTAATTTTTGAAATGTTTTATTCTGAAGCATTATGACAAGAATGTGAAGACATCTAAAAGAAAATCCTAATCAATCTCACAAGTTCACATAGGCTCTGCTGGAATGCTTTAAAAATGACAGATAACAAAAATGAAGAGTCATTCCGTGTCTGGCCTAACATGGCTCCTATTTACTGGAGTTTACAAGGACTCCAAAACTTTCTACATACAATGTCATTTAATGCTCAGGGTGACCCTTCAAGAGTGATACTGTCATTCTTAATTCTACAGATAAGGAAACAGAGATGTGGAGAAATAACTAATTCTGTGATATACAAGGAAGACGTAAGGAATTTCTAAACCAGGTATTCTCACTCCAAGACCCACCAAGATCTTACCAATGCCTTACAGCCCTTCAGTCATGCCAAAGAAGGTTAAAAGTTGTATGAAATTTGGATCCTTTGGCTGGCTCAGCGGTAGAGCATGTGACTCTTGATCTCACAAGCCCCACACCAGACATGGAGCCTACTTAAAAAATAATGTTAAAAAAAAAAAAAAAAAAAAGGCGAGGAATTTAAACAAAATGTAAAAGGCAAGGCACACCCAGAGGAACTTCTTTGTAGGCGTATCTCAATATAGCTGCTCAGGCCTGCTGTGAGAATTGACTACTTATTACCCCAAAGGAAAGAAACAACTGAAGCTTGAACCACCACAGAGCCTACTTTAAATGCGTAGAACACTGGGCCTGTGGTTTCATCCACAATGTGCATCTGAACAATATATACATTCCCATAAACCTTCATCAGAAACACCTGATCTGCTGCCATCACCATCAATCCCAGGGAAGCAAGCCTAGTATAGGCAGTGAAATGGAAGCCGGACCTTCTTCCACTGATGCCCAGGAACAGGATAATCCCATCATAGCCCACAGTTTATCATGACATCTCCTTAGAACAAAAATAATCAGCTGTGTCCATTACTAGATAATGGTGATGGACAATGGCTCTTCCAATGGACACCTATTAGCTTAGGAGAGAAAAGGGAGGCTAAGAGGCACAGCAAGCATTAGCTGGCAACTAACAGGGATCATACTACATAGCACTGGCTTTCAAAACACCATCTTTATAACTTCTAACAAATCAAATCACTAAAACTTTACTTGGAGAAAAAGGACGACATCTGACAATGTAATGTTGGCTGGCTTTTTTGTCTGAATTACATAAATGCAAGAGCAGTTATAAACCAGCATGGTAAGCAGCAAGTGCAGGAGGAGGACAGAAAGCAGCAGACACAATGGGGACCTCCCCTGACAGGGACTTTACACCTCCCGGGAAGCATAGTCTGCCACTGATGTAACCCAGTCTTGTGACATGACTCAATCCCAGCGTGATGACAGCCACAAGTCCCATCACAGACCTTCCTCCCAGCCCTGCCAGAAACTGGACTTTCTGCTCCAGGCCCATTAGCACTTACCAGCCCTTGCAGAGACCACGCTACTGGTCAACTTCTAGTTGCTCAGCAACCAGCTCGGGTCTGAAAGAGGCCTCTGAGGTCTACCTACAGAATGCCTGCTTGCAGCTTATGGCTGTACATGTCTATGTATGACAGAAAAGTCAAATTATCGTGTTCAAAATAAAGCTCTCAAACATTTCAGGGATCAGGTGTACTCCAAAACGCTGTGACCCAATATTACACACACACACACCACGAAAAGACTGCTTTGTCCTGAAGCTACCATTTAAGGGCTATAAAATGAACTGGCAAATTGATGGAGTACTTCAAAGTTTCCCCCAAAACGCAGACCCTCCCAGCTTAGAACGTCACTGGAGGACTGTGAGGTAACTCTCAACAACACAGTTTGGATCAGTCAGAAAGACAGGCAGGATACTGGAGCTAGCCTGGGCAATTCTACATGATTTTCACAGGAGCCTCGACTCTTCACAGTAACATTTCAGATGAGCCATCAGTCCTCAACCACCCTCCTCCCCACTGCAAAAGAAGTTGAGTTCTCAAGGCAGTTTCTTGCTTAGCAAAAGAACCTCTCAAAATCCTAGTCTTGTAATAAGAAAAAACTATTTCCACTTATAAGACATTCTACAAATACAGTCAAATAACAATGTACTGAAGACTTGCAAAGATTCAAAGAAGGTTCAGCACTCGAGCAGAAACCACCCAAATATTTCTGATGAAAAACTTGTTTGCAGGTGTAAGCCAACATAAGATTTCAATCAACCCTGGAAGTCAGGCTTCACTCACCACAGGTCTTCTCCCTTGGTTTTAACCCAGTAAAACAAGAATTTCTTATTTCTATGCAGAGTCTGCTTTAAAGGATTAGACCACATAGAAGCTTTGCTTGTGAAATTATAGTCTACCTCAGCTTGTAAACCTTTACTCTGGCCCCGTTCATGTCATTTCTTGATACACAAAGCAAGAGATGAGAGTTCCCCAGAACCTGTCATAAAATTCTTAGCAAGAATGGCAGGTCAGTGTTTTAATGTGCCCAACAAGTCTAATAAATGCACTTAAAATACCAAATGAGGGAATAAAAAAAAAAGAAAAAAAGTTACATTAAAGCCCCCGTGACAGCCCTGGTGCTGAATCATACAAGGGGAAGGGGAGGGGGGGACAAACAAGGAGATTCAGAAATGTGGAGGGTTCTCAATGGTGTCATTCACAGAGTCCCTGAGCAGAGCGTGCTGGTCATTAATGATATAGTTCCCACTCAGTGGGGCAGGAGGAGAATCCCACACAGATCTGAGGAAGGCTTGTGGAGAATAAGGAGGGGAAGGAAAAGTGCCACACTCTAAGGGCAGCCAAGCTATAGCCATGTCAGAGCACGGGTCTCCTCGAGCTCCCTTCCTACAACACAATCTGCTATCATTTCAAGGTCTCACCCCTCTCAACACGAGTGAGCAGAGTAAACTGTAACTGTAAAAGGCATCTACTTCTTGTGGGCAAAAAGCCATCAACAATTACATAAATAGTATTCTTTATTAAAATAGTGGTGCTTCCCAAGCATTTTTTCCTTAATCTTTTTTCTTCTATTACCACAACATCCACCTATTTTCTTCAGGCTTACCGCTTGTATACAGGTCTTAAAATACGAATTTACACACACACATAAAAATTGCAGTTTTAGGGGCACATGGGCAGCTCAGTTGAATAAGGGTCTGCCTTTGGCTCAGGTCATGATCCTGGAGCCCCAGGTCGGGCCCTCTGCTTAGCCAGTGGGGGAGGATCATCTGATTCTTCCTTTCCCACTACACCTCCATTTCTCTCTCTCAAAATAAATAAAATCTTGTTTAAAAAAATATATTGGGTCAATATGAAAGTACTTTAGATCCTAAACATGTTTCTCTAAAGGAAACTGATTAGTTTCAATTATCCGTTTTGGAAAAGTGAAAGTTCTTCTATGGAGACTTGAGAGACCAAAAAAAGTAATGAATTAAACATCTTTAAGGTGCCAGCACAATGATAAAAATGTAAGAGAGAAAACATCACACCTGAGGGGATGCCAGGATTAGTTAAGGACCTAGTTAGCAATTATTAAGAGGCTGCAGGGGCACCTGGGTGGCTCAGTGGTTAAGCCTCTGCCGGGCTCAGGTCATGATCCCGGAGACCTGGGATCAAGCCCCACATTGGGCTCCCTGCTCAGTGGGAAGCCTGCTTCTCCCTCTCTCAATCCCCCTGCTTGTGTTCCCTCTCTGGCTGTGTTTCTCTCTGTCAAATAAATAAAATCTTAAAAAAAAAAAATAATAAGGGGCTATAGGGCTGCTGGATAGAGTGAATACTGGGTCGCAACTGGATTCACAGTCTAAAACAAGAACGCAACAGAGGTCCCCACAGAAAACAAGGCAGAGGTGCCACCTGCTCAACCAGGAAAGAAGAGGTCGGAATGGAATGGAGTGGTCCAGGAGGGCTTCTGGAGGAGACAGACCTGGAGCCCTAAAGGAAGTGTGGTTATTTGTTTTGGCTGAAGGATTTTACAGGGAACAGAGAAATGGCCCAGATAAAAAGATGGCATGTGCAGACAGGAAGGAAGGCTGCGTTGCCAGCACCTCAGCCCAGACGAGGATATGAAAATAATGGGACAGACCCGCAGCTGCCCTCTATTAATTCCTGAATTTAAGCAAAGGCAAGAATTCATATTGATTGCTAAGATTCCTCTTTTCCCCCCCAAACAATTGGCTCTTTATACTTTCATCTGGTCTAGGAAAGAAAAATCTTTTGTCTAGGATGCCATAGGTACAGTGCTGCCTCCAAGTGAGAACAAACTATGACCTTCTGTGGCCCCTTGAAGACCTATGATTCATGATTCATGGAAAATATTGAGAAATATTCCATTAGAAATAAATCTGCTTTCGCAGCATATTATAGGTTTCCTGTGTTTTTCTTCCTTCATTATCACCAAGGACATTCTCATGAAAACAAAATCTTGTTTTTCCCTCAGAGTAACCATATTCTTTATATTGATCTGCTTTGAATTTCCAAACTGCCTTTTCATGGCATCACAATGGTCTTCTGCTGTCTTTCCAGTCACGTCATGAAGGGCCTATAGACAAATTCGACTACAAGTAAAGAGAGTTGACCTCAAATGGTGTAATTTCAAAATTTCCAAGAAGGCCCGGCCAGCAACTCGGCTCCTTACCCTCATCTTCAGCCTCCACTCCCAGCAGCAATCCCTAAGCTGCTGAAATATCAGTATTGAAATAGCCAAGTTATTAAACTGACAGTTTCAATCGTGGTATAAGCAATGGTTACAACTTCAATATTTCCAGAAAGGCCACTTCGAACCACCACACCTCCCACACACAGCCCCCCAATACCACCACCTCCCCACCTGCTGACAGGGGTTGAAAGAGCACAATTACAGCTTCCTTCTCTTCACTTCATCTCCAATAGGAGGCAAATGCTTCTTTCCCAAGTTCCCATTACAACAGGACTCAACTTCAGATCCTTTCCTACTGGGTTTTTAAAAGGTAAGCAAGAAGACTGCCTCCATTAGCAGTCCTCTCCCCCTGGACCCTTCCTCTTCAGCAGCTGGAGCTGGAAGCCCACCGAGAAGCACAGCCCACCCCAACTCTGGGCCCGTCCTAGCTCGGGGCAGAAACAACTTCAGGAATTCTAAATCAGCTCTCCTGTGTCACAGCATCCGTGTTCTGTTAGTTCCGTTAACAAGACATCTGTCTTATCCTGAAGACCCAGTCTCTGAAAACCATCTCTACTTGATCCTGACCATCTGAATAGTCACCCTGGTACCCTGCTCAGAATCCTGTTATTCCAAGAATAGGAACCCACTGTGCTCTTGCCATATACCCAAAGGGAATGGAGTCCTCCTACTGGAGTTCCCTGATGTAAAGTCACAGAGCAAGACAATAAAGAGCTCATGCTCTCAAGTCAGACAGGTATGAAAACTCAACTCTGCCTCTACATGAATTTAGGTGTATAAATTAACTTCCATGGGCCGCAGTCTCATGTTTATCTATCATACCCATTAACTGAGAGAATACAAAGCACTGCATAACAGCTAAATCGGTATCAGGCAACAGCAGGGATGTGAATCACAGTGAAAGGATAATAACATTACAATTGGAATTTACAAATATATTGCCTATTCCCACATTCTATGATGATACCTGGAGTGAAGCATTAACTTACACTGGAACTCAAGGAAGGGGGCGGGGTCACACTCAGTGACTGCCTATGTGACAGTCAATGGGCCTGGACTCCAGGTTCCTTCCAGCTCCTGCAGTTCATTCTGTTGCCCCAAGGCTTCCCAAGCCCTAGCAAACCAATCAGCACCCTGTCCCGGTCCCTTGCACCCTGTCTTGTCATTTCAATTAATTGGGCCAGGTACCACCATGCCTCAAATGGAGCTAACCATAGTATCTGGGTGTTCAGAAGAGAACAAAGGATAGAAAGACTGAGGAAGCCAAAGATAAATGGCTCCCCAATTCTGCTTTAGTCAAAGGCATTTCTGAAATCACTGGAAGGGGTGTTAATGTCACATATTTCAAAGTATCATCATGAATAAATACAAAGCTCCCATTGTGAACAGAGAGAGAGACTTGCAGCATTCCCTGCAGAATACACCAGTTACTGACATGAACTCAAAAAAAATGTGGGAGAGAGGCTAACCTGAGGAACACACACATGAGTGCACTCCAACACACACCTATGCACACAAAATAAAAGCAGGTGGCATAAAAAAGTGGATTTCACATATGTAGATAGATTCAGAAACTTGCTTTTATGGATTCAATTACACATACTCAGTTGTAGAGAACACAGTCTACCTGCCAGTTAATTCACGGGGCTCCAATGTTCCCATGATCAGAAGCTCAAATGCATTCTTACTGAACTGAAAATACCAGGTTCATTCTACATAGGTGAAACGACTTTTTATCTAATTTTTCTAGCATGCTTCTTTTTAAAAGTAGATTCTGAGATTTTATTTGCTGACAATATTTGTTCATTATAGACCACAAGTAGGCAGAAGATTCTATATCCCATACTATTTTAAAATACTTATTTCCTCTCTTCTTTTACCTAAAGTTTCTTTGCATGATTCATCACCAAAGACTAGAGTCAATTTTTAAATGGCTCAGAACACGAAAGATCAATTTCAGGAACATAATGGTCAGAGAAATGCAATCAGTAAAAATCATTAATAAAATGGTGAAGTCATTTTAGATTATCTAACTGTAATTAAAATTCACTGGGCTTGAATCTTTGAAAACACTCATTTCTCTAAAAGTTTTTTTTCCTAATTTTTGTACCAACAGGAACAAATTAAGTAGCAAAACTACAAAGCTGCATGCTCTGCTATTAAACAAAGCAGTAGAAAAATTACCTTTTTCAATGCAGATCATTTTGAGAAACTAAAACTAAAGGGCATTTCCGTTCATTCATTTCTGTATTGGTGAGCAAGTCCAGAAATTAAAGATGAGAGCTCTGATCAGATTCTTGGTCGATCACTAACTTAGTATTGAACTCCATTACATGCCAATTTGCCATTGGCATAAGAATCTCCCTTAGTGCCAAAAAGAACTACAACAAAGTGTCTCCCATCCCCCCACTCCCGACACAGCAGTGTTTTCAGGCTAACTACAGATCTGGGTCAGAGTATCTAAGTCATTTCTTCCCAAAGTGAACTGCAGAGAGGAGGCCCTGGATCATACAACGGGAAGGCAAGTGAAATGCCCTAGGAGCCGCACTTCAAGAACTATACCCAAGGAGTGTCACCGGCACCTGGAACTTATTTAATGAAAAGATTCTGCACTGTGAGCTGATGCTGGAATGGAATAAGACATTTAGAGAACTTTCGAGGGAGTCTTCCGTATATGGAGGGCCATGAATTCTGTGAATTGTTAGGGACAGAGGGTGGACCATGATGGGCAGCTTTCGAAGATGGCCCCCAGTGTTTCCCACCTGTTGGTGTTCCCACACTGTGCAAATTCTCTTTCTCAAGTGGGCTGGACTAGTACCGCCCCCTTACCCTCCAGTTGTTGCTCTGATGAAGCCATCTATGTCGTGGAAAAGCTACTTAGCAAGGAACTGAGGGAAACCTCCCGCCAATAGCCCACAAAAACCCAAACCCTACCAACAACCCCTCAAGCAAGCATGGAAACAGACTGGCCCTTAGACATGCCTTCCAAGGATGACAGCTCTAGCCCAGACCTGGACTTTGGCATTGGGAGAGGCCCAGGGTCGTGGGACACAGCTAAGCGGGGCCTAAATTCCTGACCCACAAAAACCATGAGATAATACACATTGTTGTTTTAAGCCCCTAAATTTTAGAGTAACCTGTGAATCAGTAACAAATAACAGATACTTAATACAGATTTTACCTCAAAAAACATCACCTGGTTGGTGTCACATTATATATTTGAAACTTTAAACTAATTTGAAAAAGTTCCTGCTGTCCTCAATCGAAAATTTAAAGTCTTTCAAAATCTCAACATTTTCGAAATTCCATAATATATTAAAAGATACTGCAAGCCTTCCCAAGTAAAATTAACTCATTTAAAAGTCAACAGAATACTAGAGATATTTAACTTTGCCGCTTTATCACAGGCCTGTTTTATAGGAAGAATACAACGTTTTTAAAAATCCAAGATAAATAACATGAAGACACAATGAACAACTTCACTTCCTTAAAGCAAGAAATAAAAGAAAAACTGCTCTGATCACAAGACTCACAAGACTTTCCTTACCTTGAATGCACTGAAGAGTTCCATCCTCCGCTCTTATTGTGAAAGTCTCACCCGGATTAACTTGAACGAGAATGACCTGCAAAAGAACACATTAATTTCAATTTAATACCAGAGCACCTGGGGTTTCTCTTCCATCGTTTTATTACCTGCATTTATGTACTGGACAGGATGTTTGTGGCACAGAATCCTGTATCCACACCAAACTCTGGTTCAGAGTTGAGGGGGTTCAGGACATGCTTTTGAATTTACCTAAGTGAATTCTCCTGTGTTGGTTATGATGTTATGTACCTTAAAAGCTCAGCTTTTTTTTTTTTTTTAACTTTCACACAACTCATTTTTTTCTTTCACTAATTTATAAACAGGAAATCAAGAAGAAGGGAGACCAGAAACTATGCTTTTAAGGGAAAATGGCATAGAGCAACATGGCTCTGGCCAAACGTTGTGGTGCATACTCTTCCCTAATGTCCATTACTGACTTGGGTTATAGGACTCCACTGTGTAACAAAAGGCGGCAGTTTATAAGAAAAATGTTTGGAAAATAAAGTATTTGTGTACGTTCTGGAAATAATCATAAACACTAAAAAAATAAAGAAATAATATTATAAATAGACCTCAAACACTCAAAAAATTTTTTAAAGATTTTATTTATTTGACACAGAGACACAGCCAGAGAGGGTACACAAGCAGGGGGAGTGAGAGAGGGAGAAGAAGGCTTCCCACTGAGCAGGGAGCCCAATGTGGGGCCTAATCCTGGGATTCCGGGATCATGACCTGAGCCGAAGGCAGAGGCTCAACCACTGAGCCACCCAGGCGCCTCAAACTCTCAAATTTTTAAATCTATTATCTAAATGTCAGAGAAGATAAATATTTATTTATTTTAAAACTTTTATTTATCTAAGAGAGAGCGTGTGTACGCACAAGAGCACCCACGAGGGAGGGACTCCTTAAGCAGACTCCCCACTGAAGCAAACAGCTTCGCAGGGGGCTCAACCCCACAAGCCCTGAGATCACGACCTGAGCCAAAAACCAAGAGTCAGACACTCAACTGAATGAGCCACCCAGGCACCCCTAATATGTAATAAAAGTAAACAATTTCCAGGACTAGACCATCCAGAGCCACGGCAAACTATGTTCTTTCAAGAGCCTCAGTTTTAGAACTCATCTAGTTCCTTTAGGTGACAAAAGGAAAAAAAAAATCACTAATTTACATCTAAATACAAATCAAAGGATCAAAGGATACAAATCAAAGGATATAATCTAAGCTTGAAAACTGAGGTGAATTATCACACCATGTGCAAGGTTAACACTATTAAAATAATGACATTTCTAGAAATTGGAAGGTCAGTGTCACATTCATCTTAGAGTTCTTGGAGCAAGCCTTGTCCCTCCCTACATCAAAACCATCGGGCATACTGTTCCCTGTCCTTCCTCATCTCTGCCTGCCACCCACCATATTCCTTCCCAGATGGGTGACCCAACCTATTCATTCTTATCAGTCTAAGAAGTGGCATTGGCCTCTCAGGACAGGCCGCGTCCCCACCAGGTGTGGTGACACAGGCACAAGTGCCCTCACACCTGTACTTCTCCTTCCCAGAATTTACAATTCCAATGAGTTCCGCGATTATTCTAGGGTTTGTCTTTGCTTCTTCAACGTTGACTCTAAGGCCAAGGGCTGGCATAAAGTAAGGGTTCAAAACTGTACCCAACCTAGAGTAGGTGCTTAATAACTATTTCTACTCAATGAACCCAAGTCGGAAAAACACAAGGAAAGCCAGTGCAAACAACATTTTAACTTAGGAATTAAGCTTCCATAATATTCAATTTGAAAAGTCAACTTCTTCTTGAAAGTCAACTTTATTTACTGTACGTACAGTAATTTCTGTTCTGTAAAAATGTTTGAGATCAAAGCCGTTTCATCTTTAAAACCTAAACCTTTAATAGCCACGTATTTTGCTTCTTCTAATAATTCACCACAGGAGACACTGTTGGGATATTAAAATTATTTATATCAGGAAATGCATTAACTGGAAAAAACAAGATCATTCAGGAAAAAGCAGTCCAAGCTTCATCCCTGGTGCTTCTCATTATCTTGAATTATAACGGTGGTTTCAAGGCAATTTATTTTTCCTGTACAGTAACTGTGTCAATAATCTTTCAGTCGTAAGTATTCAAATTCTCACCAATGTAAACACACTGTGCCATTTTAAGAACTCAAAAGGAAATCCCTTCAGATCTCTACAGTGATTAAAACATTTCAATTGCTTTCTTGAAACTGAGCTTTTAAAGTCATTCCTAATATGAAAATAGTTTCAACTTTATTCTTACATAAACACAGAGCATAACTCAACTATAACAGAATTCTAAAAAACACTGCAGGAAAGAAAATTATCTGTGTCTTTTTAAAGTCCTTAGACCAAGTCCAACAATACCATAATAGAGCAGAAATCATTTGCTTGTGCTGAAACCTCTAGGGGTAAGACCTATAATACAGACCTGTAGAATTAATTAGTTAGGGGGGGAAAAAAAAGAATCAAAGGACACCAAGACTATGCCCCCGATAGTCTCTGACAATACCAAATTCATGTTGTCTCTCTCCTCCACCATTCTCATAATTGTCACACAACATGCCCTGAATGCAGGTCCTGAAACGACAATTCATGAGTATTATGGAAAGTCCCAGGCAAGAAAAGGGATTTCTGAACTGGGGTACGCTCCAGATTCTGTCACACTGCTTGTGCCTCACATGGCATGAGAAGTGTACGGAATGGTTCCTCAGCAGTCCCTGACACCAGGCCACAATTCAAAGCCTCTAAGAACCATTTATGCCAACCTCTCTCTGCTTACCGAGGCCAATTCCTGACCCCCACCCTGCTTCTTCAAGGGGAAAGATGATAGGTAAAGAGCTTTTAAGCATCCTACTAAAATACCTCTCTTCAAGTGTTTCGTTCCTGTAATTTTCCCTGCTGCTAGGTTGCTGTGGCAACCAGATTATAATCTACCAAGTTACCTCAGAAACCAGGCAAATTTCCTGCGTCCCACTATCAATTTTTCTTAGTAAGAGTAAAAGTCATTATTTGAGCAGCCCGCATTCATCTTGGCACCAAGTTATTTTAAAAGAAAGCATTTTCTTACACTGAGGTCAACTGACCACCTTGTTGTTTTCACTGTCAATAAAGGAGAGATAAAAAATAAAGTTTTGGCACACAGCAGCCCAGGGATCCTGTCCGTGACAGGAGACATGAATGAGCCGGCAGAAGCACCTCTTGCATCACCCAGCCCTGAGGCGCTTGAGTCCCACCCCAGCAGGCTCCCTGGTGCTTAACCTTTCCTATCATAGCAGCCTGCCCCCACCCCATCTTTCTCCCCCTCTCTGTGCCCCCACTCTGTCTCTCTCCCTCCTTTCTCTCTCTAGCCACAAGGCAGACATAACTGTTACAAGTTCTCATAAATGCAAAACGTAAAACATCTTATCACTGTCCAAACCTCCTCGTTATTTTGTCCACTCGCTAAGCATTTCCTGCTTTTCAAAGTCAGTATTCAAACAATTCATGCCGCACTCTGTGTCTTGTCAGAGGAAGAAAGATTTTACCCACTGATAGATTCTTCTCCAGAGATGCTAAAATAGAAACGTGTTGATCAGATCACAAGAGCCTATGTCAGGCCATGCTTGCTTCATTAGGTCAGTTTCAAATCTGTTACAGCTACAGGAACTAAGCCCAAAAATAACCAGAGGCAAGTTTGTCAAAAATTAATGACAAATAAGTGACCATTCTTCCAAAATCTTAAACAATAAAACAAGAGGTAGAATTGATATTATTAAGCAAAAGGCTAAAACAGCATCGTGAGAAAGCTTTGCCCAAAAAGACTATGGAAACAAGTGTCAACAGATCTTTCCTTAAAGGTATTATTCTAATATGGTTTCTTACCCAGCAGAGAAAAAGGAAAGCTACTACTGCAATTTAAATTGTGGGTAAAGCTGATTCACCAGATCAATGGTATCTAAGATCATTCCTGAAGGCAAATTCCTAATTTATGCCTCAAAAAAATTCCCAGCCCCCTGACCAAACCAGCCACTGCCCTGTATGTGCCCATCACACAATTCTGCTGGGAGAACAGTACTGACTGACCAAAGATGGAATGTTACATTTGCAGTGTCCCTGAAAGTTAAATCCAATAGCCAAACACTCAAGATATAAACTGCCAGGAGAGGGGATACTGTTCCATTCTGGGAGTTTCTTCCACTTGCCACACTCTGTGAGGCTTGTCTTACTCTTAACTGTGTTAAGTATAAATGAACACTTTTCACTTGCACCCAGCATTTATGATTGTCCAACAGGTATCTTTAGGGGGGAAAATGACACAACCTAGGAGCTACAGAAGAGTTCCCCCTAAGGAAGGATTCTGTCTAAGGATAGCTAATAACTTTTTTTTAAGATTTTATTTATTTGAGAGAGAGAGAGAGAGAGCGAGCGCACATGCAAGCATGGGGTGGGTGGGGCAGAGGAAGGAGAGAGAGAGAGAAAAGAGGCCGACTCCAGCTAATCAGGGAACCTAACTCCGGGGCTTAATCCCAGGACGGACGCTGGGATCATGATCTGAGTGGAAGATGCTTAACCAACTGAGCCACCGAGGTGCCCAAAGAATACCTAATTAACTTTTTAAAAGTGACTTCTGATTACACGAGAGGGATAACAGGACTTTTTTCCAGATACACACACTCGCTCTCGCTCTCCAGATTCCTAAATTCCAGAGAAATCCTGACAAGCTCCACCCAAGCCCTAGAAGACCCAAACCATCCATCAATACACAACTTTGAGAAGCTGGTGCCTGGGCTAGAGACCAGAGCTTGTCTCCAGCAAACTGAAAAGTGGGCATCACATGTTTTCCTCCCTTTGCTCCAAATCAGGAAAAGGGACAAGATGGACTGCAAATACCAATAATTAGCCTTGTGGTAATAACACACACAAAGAAAATGTCCCAAGATTAAAATGTGACAGGTAAAATAGAAAGGCACTGGAAAATGATGACAAAGTATTGACTATCTCATCTGCTGACCTGTCCTACCTGAGCCTGACTCCAAAGCTGGCAGGAAAAACACAGCCAAGACCAGGAAGCTTCCAGAAGTACTTACACTGGGCCAAGCAGGACACACATGGTATTGAAGCTGTTGCTCAATCTCCCAACACTGACAGGACAAAATCGTCTTGTTTTGTTTCTTCCTGGGCTTTAGGACTCATTCAGTTTCTTTTTTTTTTTTCTTTTTTGAAGATTTTAACACCCAGCATCAGGCTCAAACTCCCAACCCTAAGATCAAGAGTCACATCCTCCACCAACTGAGCCAGTCAGACACTCCAAACCTATTCAGTTTAAAGCAAGGAGCAAGAAAATGCCAATGCTTCCAAAACTGTTAGTACTCTGATAAGAACAGAAGGTTCGTAAGTTGTCTCCCCTCAACAGACCATCACGTATCTCTAAAACTAACTCAGAACGATGCAGGCTACTTTATCAACTCCTTATAACAGCTGTTTTGCTACAATGATACATACACAGTTATTGTTAAACCCCTGCCATCCGCCAGGTATGCATTATTAACTGGATTATACAGATGGGGAACCAAGGCTCAAAAGTACTGGTAAGTGACTCATCTAAAGTCACAAAACTACAAAATGACGCAGTTAACACTGGAATCCAGCCCCATCTGACTACAATGCAGGCCCTCTATTACACAGATCACCCCTCTGATAGGCATGGCCTTCCCAAAGTCAATTCCTTATAAAGATATTTAATAAACAGCTATAAGGACAGAAGTCACTTCAGTGGGTCAAGGGCATATCTCCAAGATATGCTCTGAGGACAAGATCTGTTCTAGAAAATCCAAGCCCACCCCCTAAAGCCAGGGCCCATAACTCCCCCAATATGACAGTTGGATGGTAAGGGAACCCTTAACTAACAAGCAACAAGTGGCTTTTATACCGAGTAAGGTTTATTTTCATCAACTCCTTGTCAAGTCCTTGATTCCGCTCGATTCCTGAGACGGATCAAGGAGCTAATTGTGGGCTCTCCCAATCATTGTGGAATCTCACAATCTCACGGCCCAACAGGGGGCATAAGAAAAGTAAAACAGGACTCCTGGGACAATGGCATCTATAGCTTCTATGCTTCCCAAAGTCACCCATGATTTACAAAAAGACAGGAATGGATTCAACAGGTAACCAAGGGAAGAGAAATCAGAGAAACCAAGGAGGATATTTTTAAGCACTGAAATCATGCCAGTGCCTGCTGAAACTCTATATATTCAAAAGAGTTCAAAAAGCCCATTTCATGAAATAAGCATCCTCTGAAGAATTACTATGATATCTCTATTCATTTAGCAACTATCAATGAGTGACAAGAATAGGTCAGGCATTCCTCCAGGCACTGGGAATAGAGCCTTAGATAATACAAAGTTCTGCCCACCTCAGGGTGACAAACAGGCAGGATGAAGAGAGGCAGGGAGGGGGTAGAGTTAAAACAAAAAGAAAACATTTATAGATAGTGGTTAAGGGCTATAAAGAGAATACAATGGCAGCTTGTAAGAAGTCATACATTTCTACTCTAATTGTACACTGCCTTGAATAAAGAGATTCTATTACAAAAAGAGCTGCTGTTTAAGAATAAAAACATAGCCTTAACTTAAATGGAAAAAACGCAAAATGTTAATATAGATGGCCAAAACTAGGTTAAAAGCCTCTTTTAAGAGAGCCACAAACGCCGAAGTCTAAGGTTTCAACTACAGGACTTCAAGAATATAAAAGACCAAAATTTATTCAAGCTTAAGTATAGTTTTTCCCTGGCTAAGAGCCACCAACTACTCTCGATGCATTTGAAGCACCATGACGTTTACTTAAAAATTTTTCATTTTATTAAATACATTTTTCTCATAGCTCTCAGAGCCAGAACTATAACTCTTCTTCCTTTAGTTGAAAATTATGCTCACTGTGAACAAAATTTGGTTCTTGTCAACACCACTTCCGGTTAATCCTTGTCAAAAATGTCCCTCAGGTAAGATACAACCCCCCCTCTACCCCTCAATTCTATCAACACATCCCACATCCAGAGGCTGGGCTCTGGCCACACTGATGGGGAAGGAGCAGTTCAGGCTAGTTTTCACCTAGCCAGTCCTACCCGGCGTCTGCTTGGCACACTGACTCTAAACTGTCTCCCACCATTCAGATCCAGCTACCTCATGTCTAGTTTTGACTGGCTGAGGACACATAATATGATCCATGTTAATGTGGGACTTCCTGTCACATACCTCTGGTAAGCTATGCACTGAACCTAAACGAACAACTCTACTATCAGAATCTCAAGCCCAGGTCAGGGAAGAAACATTTAACTGCCTCTATTCCCCATATTCTAATATTTTTTAAACCTATTCAGTGTTGGCCATGTCACTCATTTAACACTGTTCTTCTCCCGAAGACATAAGCAAGAAATAACATATCCATGAAGAGTGTTCTCACCCTTATAACTGACAGGAAATCAGGCCCTACTATTTTGTCATTCAATATTCTGGAGCTGACTTTTCTGTATTACTATACTTTTTCAACTGTTTAAAATTAACACTCCTAGGGCACCTGGATGGCTCAGTTGTTAAGTGTCTGCCTTCGGCTCAGGTCATGGTCCCTGGATAGAGCCCCACATTAGGCTCCCTGCTCCCCAGGAGGCCAGCTTCTCTCTCTCTCTCCCTGCTTGTGTTCCCTCTCTGGCCGTGTTTCTCTCTGTCAAATAAATAAATAAGATCTTTTTAAAAAAAAATTAACACTACTGGGGCACCTGGGTGGCTCAGTTGGTTAAGCGACTGCCTTCGGCTCAGGTCATGATCCCAGAGATCGAGTCCCACATCGGGCTCCCTGCTCAGCGGGAAGCCTGCTTCTCCCTCTCTCACTCCCCCTGCTTGTGTTCCCTCTCTAGCTGTGTTTCTCTCTGTCAAATAAACAGAATCTTTAAAAAAAAAAAAAAAAAAGTAACACTACTGTTGTCTGGTAGCTTATGCCCATGAACATCCAGTCAGAAGTGAATACAGATACGTCATTCGCCAGGGTTTGGGAAGGATTATGCAGGACAGAGAGCGCTCCCCCTCCCCACCACTACACAGTATATTCTCACTTATTCAACCTTTGACTTTCCATGGATGAGACTTATTTTAGTCAATGCCTAACACAATTACTCAAGCCTTGATTTTTTAAAAGCATCTGCTGAGTAGTTACTGTGGGCCCAACACTATAAAAGCACTGGTGATACTAACATGAGAAAGAAGATATCCTACTTATTTGTGTGTTGGTACAAGGGTAGAAAATACAATGAACTGTAATAAAATAGGACTATTTGCTAGTAAGACCTATGGAAACTGAAGAAAGCGGTGAGAAATCAGGGAAGTTGGGACGCCTGGGTGGCTCAGTTGGTTAAGCCACTGCCTTTGGCTCAGGTCATGATCCCGGAGACCCGGGATCGAGTCCCATATCGGGCTCCCCGCTCGGCAGGAAGCCTGCTTCTCCCTCTCTCACTCCCCCTGCTTGTGTTTCTCTCTGTCAAATAAATAAAATCTTAAAAAAAAAAAAAAAAAAAGAAATCAGGGAAGTTAACTGTTGGGAGTGACATTTGCGGCAGGAACGGGAGACTGCAAGCGGATAAGCCAAAGACGAATCGCACGAGCAAACGCACAGAGGCCTGGACTGTAGGATGAGTTCAGAATTCCGACATGGGGGCGCCTGGGTGGCTAGCTGGTGAAGTGTCTGCCTTTGTCAGGTCATGATCCCGGGGTCCTGGGATCGAGTCCTGCATCTGGCTCCCTGCTCGGCGGGAAGCCTGCTTCTCCCCCCTCCCCCCAACAGCCGCCACTCGTGCTTGTGCACGCTCGCTCTCTCACACAGAAAAATAAACAAAATCTTAAAAAAAAAAAAAAAATTCTGATCCCTGGCCCAAAGGGGCAAAGGAGAGACCACGGAGCAGGGCCACCTAGGAAAAGCCTCTGTTCATCCCACCTGGAAGTCTGGACTTTATCCTGTGGGCAGTAGGACTGGGGAGTGGGGGGGAACAACATGACTAGATGACTCTGATAGCAGTGAGAGACTCAGGCTAACGTGGGAGACCCTGGGCACAGGGACAGCAATACACAGGTTAATGAGAAATCCACCTGTGACATAATTCAGAGACTTTGCTGTTCAAAGTTTGAGTTTTCAAAAATAACTTGGGTATGGCGAGCCAGGTCACAGGGTTTGCTGCAGACAAGCTCTGCTCTGCCTCCTTACCAACACCGAAGGCTCTAAGGTTATGGAGGTGTAATAACGTCTACAGGTCCACAAGCCAGAACTCCTTTACTTTCTCCTACTTCCTGTCACTCTAATTCTGTTCTCTGTGAGTCTACCACTTCCATTTCTACTCTGCTACCATCAACAGGCATCCAGAGTCTGACCCTGTCTTGTGCCTCCTCCTCCTCCTGAACTCTTTCTGGCCTTTATTTCTTCTCTTTGGGTTCTTGGCCTTTACTCTAAAAAGCTAAGCCCAAGAGCCAACCTGGCATTCCTTTACTTCATCAACCCCCCAAGCAGTCCCAGGGGGTTAGGGTGTCCACCTACTACAGTCTGTGCACGGCAAGCGAGAAAGGACTAGTACAACTGGTAGGGTACTGGGGAAACAGACATAATTAGGAGTCAAAGGAGAACCACTACTCATTTTCAAGGATCCAAAGTTAATCATATCCTCAAAACACCTACTTTCTGATTCCTAAATAATTCCATTTCAAATGAGTTAAATTATTATTTAACTCCTGAAGTTAAAGTTTGCTTCTTCTTATATTGTACATACACAAAAAGTTTGGAAGAATAAGTTAAGGACTCAGAAGTTTAGATAAAACCATACCACCTGCATTTTAAGTATTTTTTTAAATGAATACTTAAAAGTACATATTTCTTCCACATGTTTAAGTGTCTTTTCCTGTCATGCTATATGTTGAGATAAAATTAAATAGAGCTCAGACCAGAGCTGTCTTCTAAATAACATGCTAGACTATAAATATTGAGTAGTTAAGTCACTCTCTGCTTATCCTTATTTTCAGTTCATTTTTGACTTTTAGGGTTTAAAAAAAAAAATCAAGATAACCAAGCTCTACAGTGAGAAGAGCAAATCGGAGAGGCGGCAGGATGAGTCCAGCTTGGCTCCACGGGGCACTTAACTTCCCGATCCCCCCAGAGCCTCATCTTAGGGGGGGAAAAAAAAAAAAAAGTAGTACCTCATATGTGCATGTAAGGAAAAGAGCAACTGTAATGCAGCCCTGATTCAAGGCTAACTATTAATTCTTTTTCTTCAAATTTCTACCAGTGCCCAATCTCTAAGAAAAAATGTGGCCTCTAAGGACAGAGTATTAAAAAAAAAAGTTGTTGGGCACTTGGGTGGCTCAGATCATGATCCTGGTGTCCGGGGATTGAGTCCCACATCCAGCTCCCTGCTCAGAGGGGAGTCTGCTTCTCCCTCTGACCTTCCCCCCTCGTGTGCACACTCTCTCATTCTCTCTCTCAAATGAATAAATAAAATCTTTTAAAAAAAAAAGTCGGTTCCGTTTTTGGTTTTTTTTTTTTTACCCAACCTGCGTTTTAGCTTCTCAAAACAACAACATCAACAAAATCACAATTCTCAGCTCTGACCAGATTTTCTGTTTGGGAAACATTTTGGCTTTCCTTAAGGGTTCACCTCTCAACTCATTTGCATTCCAGTGTCTGCTGGGCTTCTGGATTCAGGCAACAAGAGTGACTTTGGAGTCACAGAAGTTCTGAAATCTAAGCCCTTTACACCTACAAAATGGTTTGAATTACTTGGAAACGCGTTTTAATTAAGATTATCATAATTAAAGTCAGCAATAGAAAGTAATAAAGTGATACCAGTATGTGGAAATTTCCTATTAACTGCTCAGAACTCCAGAAGACTCTTCTGACCCATAAGCTGCCTTCTCAAAGCACACAGGAAGAATTAAACTTGGCCAGATTCTCGAAGGAGCATCAGGCATTTGCCTTTTTAAACACTTAAGCAAGGAGCTTGGGAGGTTATCCACCATACATTCCAGGAAAACAGAATTATACAGCTGGATAGTTAAGACCATTAAAAAGTTTAAAGAAACTGTCCAGATCTGAGGTTTCAAGAGCAACAGACTGCAAACGCTCTTCAAAAATGTAATGCTTTCAGATTTTCCTCCCTAGATCTCAGTACCAGAGCTCTGTGAGCAACTACTGGAAAGCTCAGCGCGCATCTATACTCTCCTCCCCGGAATGATGATATCCCTGGGTGCGCACACATACCAATTTGTACAAATGAAGAGATTATTCCAATTCTTCCCTCACTCTGCACCACGTCCAAATTCAGGACTGACACACTAGTCTCTGCAGACAACGAAGGAAAAATGTGACAAAGATTTTCCGGCCAGCCCCTCCCCTCCTCCTCAGCCGCCCACAGCACATACAAGAACACAGCGGATTCCCTGCACGGCTCTAATTCCGAGCCCGTTTATGCGCCATGCATGACATCAGTGCACTATAATGAGCCAAGTTTAAACTCCATCTGGGACAAATAATGTCCAGGCACACTGTGACTTCTTTTGTTTATATACACTGACTAAATATGTCTTGGTGGTAAATGAACTCACTCTTAAGATTTATTTCCCAAGGCCTCCAAAACAATATTCTGCGCCCCTGAAGCAACTCCCGGCCTCCAGTTCTCTTTCCAAGGCTACGCGTAAGTGATTTTTAACAGAACACATGATTTTGAAACATATAATTAACATCTTGAGGAGAGACGAAGTCCAAACAGCCCTTCATCAATCTCAAACAAAGAAGACAAGGAACTGGCTAGCGAATGGGTGTGGTATCAGGGCTCTCGGTGCAAATACTGCAGGATGCTTAATTCTGTATTCCCCGAGAACAAGAAGCAGCCGAGGTGAGAGGCTTAAGAAATGCTCACATAGCCAAGTGGCCATTTTCTTTCTCTTTGAAGGACAGACTAAGGGTGTTTTTTCTTGTAATGTTGGCATTACTTAAGAGACAGAATTATAAATTCAGAATGAAAAACAAACAAGCTAATGGGTTCAAGTCTTACAATAAGTTTTTAGATTTCTTCAGACACAAAAACTGCGCCTCCGGGGTGATGTAATTTTTGAATGAACATGAAAGGCGGGCTTTGGGAGGAAAGGAAGGCAGACCAAAAGGTCATCTCCTAGCTCCAAGGGACAAGGAACCCCTGCTACTCTGTCTGGGTGCAAAGCTGCTGCCCTCAGAGGGAAGCACTCCCCCATGGCTAAGCACAGGGAAAGAACCACTGGCCTAAGGAAGGAAAGGGAGGAGCTCTAGTGACCTGGACCTCAGCTGACTTCACTCCAACTGCTCCTCCAAACTCGCCCAGGCCTCCAGGCCTTGGACACCGACACCACCACCACCACCACCACCACCTGGTTGGCAATTTTCGAAAGCTGCAGATCCAGAATCACTGCCACCTTCCACAGCTAATGTGAAGATCACTGAACAGGCAGAGTCTTCACAATGAGCTTTTATAATTTACTATCAGGCAAAACCAAGTCCTCAAATCTCTCCCAACTGTTTTACCTGAACGAGACAATGAGATATGTCCAACCCAAGCAACCCTACCCTTCTGGGAAGGTAGGTTCTTTTTTTTTTTTTTTTTTTTTAAAAGATTTTATTTATTTGATAGAAACACAGCCAGAGAGAGAACACAAGCAGGGGGAGTGAGAGAGGGAGAAATAGGCCTCCAGCCGAGCAGGGAGCCCAATGTGGGGCTCAATCCCGGGACTCCAGGATCATGACCTGAGCCGAAGGCAGTCCCTTAACCAACTGAGCCACCCAGGCGCCCAGGGAAGGTAGGTTCTAAATGGACTCAAATCCCAGTCCTGTGATTTGCCAGCTGGAAGTACTTAACCCTGCTTGCCTCTGGTTCTGTCTGTAAAAATGATCATCACCTTATGGGGTATACCATTACTAGATGAAATGATGTATAGAAGTTCTTAGCACCATTCCCAGCACCTCATAAGCCCTCAAACAGTTATTATTCACTCCCTCCACCACAGAGGGAACAAAGAAATCAAAATATAAAATAAAAGCCATTCTTTCCAACAACTCAACTTACTGCCCACAAATAACCATTCAACCAAAAGTGGAGACTAAAAGCCTGCCAGCGATTAGCAAGCTTACTGAGTAACACTGAGGTCTGAGGTAAATACCAAAAACTCAAGACACTTGGAATGCTTTCAATGTCAAACATCTGACCTTTAATGAATCTTCTACACTGTTAAGGCCCTGAAATCTCTCGAAGAGGCAAACCTTACAGACTCTTTTATCCTTGGTGTTAGAATGGTTAGGAAATGAGCTGCTGCCTCCCTCCAAAGAAAACAGCACACACCTGGTGTGGTGCTTACCTTCACGTCTCCTAATGGGAGGCTCTCTCAAGTTCCAAGGACCCTTGAAGAAACATAACATGCAGCGGCAGCCGATTAAAAAAAATGGGAAAACTCTTCAGTGCCTGACCCTGAGAAAACCACTTTAAAAATGAAAAAATGGAAACTCTTGAGAAGGAAACCGGATGTGAACACCAATCCATTAAAGAATAATGTCCTCTACCACCCAACTCCCTCCCCCCCCAAGGGTCTTTAAAGCAGGTACTACTGACAGACAGGTATACAGAAGCCCAAGGTCTCATTTCCCATCACAACCCCTAACAGAAATATATAGATGCCAGTCCTTTGTAATTCATATTATATTCGTGTTTTATATCACTTTTATTTTCCATCACGACTAAAGTCACCAAATTATAAATAAACAGACATTTTTTCAGGATGCTTTTTATATGGACTTTTTGTGAGGTGATGAGAAGACAGGCCTCAAACAGACCTGTCTGACAAAACAAAAATTAAAAAGGTGAAGTCGGAAAAGATGGGTGAGGTGCACGATGCTGGCCAATCCAGCCACAAACCACATTGCTAACCGAAGCACACGGTTCAGTAGGTCAAGGTTTCTTTCTCGCATGAAGTAGGACAATCCAATACAAAGACCAAAGAAACTTCTATCTGAAGTACTAATACGTTTCAGTAAGTGCTGGATTTTGTTAACTACTTAGAAAACACAAGAACATTTTAACAACACCTCTTAAAAATTAAGTCACGTAACATAACCAGGTAACAGGCACGAGTCCATTTCTCTCCAAATCTCAGGTTTGGCTCACACGATTTAATTTCCATTTCTGAAAATAATAGGAATGGAACCTTGATGACAGCTTTATCCTAGTCCACCTGCCCCCAAAGCTAGACCAGTCTGCGCGGGCTCCACGATGTCTCCATCTAACTGCCCAGGTATTTGCAAAGCAGAAACCCTCAGCAAAGTTCATTTTCTAAATGCAAGCTGTCCATTTTATCCAAATAAATGCACACCTACTGTACCGCAAGGAGGACGGGAATGGGCAATAAAGAGTGGATCTAGGAGGGGCAGGGTCAAATTATTCTAACCTGCTGCCCATAGAACACAGTCCCTCTCAGGAATGATCTGATCTGATGGTCTCCGACTAAGGAAAAGGGCCCAGGGCTGAGAAGCAACACCGACATCAGAATGAATACCAAAGGTGCACATGAATTCTGGCTTTTTCTGGAGCCCACTATAGCTCAGCTTCAACTTATTTTAAAGGTAGAGGTGGCTGGAAAATTACTAAGAGGCATCTGGTTCTGACCAATCCCAATTTAAATGGGGAAATAATGTAGTCTGAAGGCATCTAAACCCAGAATTATCTCCATACAGTACTGTGTGGCTTCAGCCACTGGCTCCTCGGCCGGCTGTTTATTTTTCGCAAAGAACTTTGGAACTTAAAGACTCATGTTACTCATTTTATGCCGCTTGCTCACTATTGTCTTGTTTGGAGTGGAACATGTATCATTTCTATATGATCCTATTTTTAAAATCAATCATTTGAACAAAAAAAGAGAGAAAAGTCTGCCAACATGAAAACTGTTATATGCAAACATATGTCTTAACACATCTAGTAGGAGAACTATCCCATCCTTTCTTCCTCTGGGTGTCTATGTATCATTTTGCCTGCGCTGTGAGATACAGTCATGGCTGTCGCATCACGTTTAACATGACAAACACACATTACCTCATCGAGGTAATACCAGGAAAAGTCCGCTTTTAAAAAACTCTATTTCAATAGGCATTTAAGGAAGTCTCAATTCTTGGAGCCTCTGAAATATTATAAACACAGTATTTGCATCTCTGCCCTTGGAACGTTGATAGCTCCCATCTGTGTTTAATGTCCCTAACCAGTCTGTAAACAGGAAAATCAAGGCACCTTCTTGTTTCTTCTGCCCTTCCTATGCTTTACTGAGTACTCAATGTGGCCCTGATTGGGGGCTCAGATTCTGTTCCCTGAAAAGCAGAAGCCCAAAAAAAGACAATACATGGGTCCTAACTTGTAAGACGTATGATTGAAACCCTCCTACTAAACCCAATGAGCCAGAGCCCATAGCATTCATTCCACAACTCATGAGGAAAAAAACTAAGAGGCTTAAAATCACTTCCTAAGTAGGACACACCAACAAGCGTGCCTGAAAAACCAAACATTTTTGCTCTATTTGAGACACAAGACACATGAGCACAAAATGCAGTTTCAAAGGTGAAAATGTTAACTTCCAGGTTCCAACCTTGGGCAAGCATAGACAGCAGGCAAGTGCAGAAACGAAGTGAAGGGGACAGAGTGGGCACTGAGGAGGGCGTCCCCAGCTGGAGAGGGCAGCTGCCGCTTTTTGCCAATCCGCTGTTGCCAAGTGGGAAGACCAGCCCAGTGTTATCAGATCTTCTGGGCTTCCCAGATAAAAAGAAAGATCCAGAATTTTAGGTAAATCTTCCAATTTTTAAGCATGGGCGCCTGCTTTTTTTTTAAAAAGCACGGGCATTTACTTTTTTTAAATAATTCTATCCATTATAAAGAGGTGGGGAGGAGGAGAAGGCCGGTCTGACAGATGTAATAAATAAATGGTCAGATTTCAAGCCCTGGTTCGGATGAATTAAATTGTTCACTTCATTCGTCCTTCAACCATTCTGAAGGACTGACCGGATGCCACCTCAGACACTAGGGACTGCGTGAAAAAGAGGCACAGTCCGTGTTCTGGAGTTTACACTGCAACTACACAGTCAAACACTGCAGTAAGTTGAAAACAAGCATGATGTTAAAACCACTGCAGAGTTTATAACTGCCCGTATTTACATGCAACTTTGCCACGCCAGTGTTTTTCCTTAATCCTCTCCCTTTTTGAAGACGGCTCAATTTCTACCATTTAAAGGCTACGGACTACAGTTTGTCTCTTATTATTACTGCCTTTGGCTAATTAAATTCTGAAGTGTCTCTCAACCCAGACAGCTCAGAGCTGTCCTAATTACATGTCATACAGTATAATTATTGTGGGTGCCAATATAACAACAGCCTCTGATAATATGGCATCAACATTTTCCTTTATGAGACGGAGATTATGCAGAGGCTACGACTTTCCAGAAGCCTTTGTAGTGAGCGGAACTGGCAAACCTAAGGCAGAGAGGATTGTAAAAATCAGACCACAGACCTGGATAAACTCACACCTTTTTATTTACAGTGAAAAGCAGGCCCTCAGAAGCAGGCGTGGCTGCCCGTGCTGTTGGTGGAAAGTAGTTCGGGGAGCAGGGGGAGGGGGGTGCTCAAAGCATCGCTATGAGATTGCTCATTCTGAGGAACAGATACACTGGATGCATCAGAGAACCAAAAAGTTTCACTAACAAGAACACGAACTAGCCACAGCTCCCTGAGAAGAGATGGCAGAATGTGCAGATATGGTTGGTTTGGGGTGCCACTAACATGAGCTCTCCATGGAACACACCAGCCCTAAACAGCAGTCTCACTACATGGAACAGAAACCAAGGGCATGATATGCAAAGCTGAGCGACCGTCCTAGACTTCACTCGAATGAGATGTCTGTGCCCTAGCCTGGTCTGTCCTCACCTCGTCCACTCCCTGATCTACCCGTCCTTGCTGCTCCCAGAGCACCGGCATCTTCTGCAATCCAAGCACTTCTCCTGTGGCTCTACATGGGTGCAAATACAGCCTTTTCTTTCTTTTTTTTTTGGTGGACCATACTTTGCTCCCCTACTCGATCACTCATTCCTTCAGGGAAAGAACAGGGTCCAATTCATCTTTGTGTTGCCAGCACCTCCCGGCACCTAATACAGTGTGAGCACAGGAGACATTTGACAAATAACTTATTGAAAGGAATAAATCAGGGGCGCCTGGGTGGCTCAGTCGTAAGCATCTGCCTTCAGCTCAGGTCATGATCCCGGAGTCCCAGGATCAAGCCCCGCATCGGGCTCCCTGCTCGGTGGGAGGCCTGCTTCTCCCTCTCTCACTCCCCCTGCTTGTGTTCCCTCTCTAGCTGTGTTTCTCTCTGTTGGATAAATAAATAAAATCTTAAAAAAAAAGAAAAAAACAAACAAATCTACTACTCAGTCCCTCATGTTCAGTCGTAAATCCTGCCCTCTTACTCCTCCTTACTATACCAAATCTCGAAGAAAAGAAGACAACAGCATCCGAACACCTGAGGCCTTTCTAAGTGTGAGTGGTAGCCAGAACACGTAAGGCAGTCTGCAGTGACCGTTTTTTTTTCCCCATCCACACAGGCTGTACACTTCTCACAGACCTTGCTGCTGAAGAATCGGCCCGAACACCAAGCTTCCCCATGCTGAGTTTCCCAAACCAACGCCTGACCAATCTAACTCTTTCCATTTTCAACCCAAGCCCCAGCCTCTAAATAGGATGCTGTCATAAAACCAGCTGTTATGTAATGCTGTTCAACACTAACAGCGATAGCCTCTATTTTAACCGTTCTCATTTGAATACCTTTTTCCTCCCAAGCAAAACTTCCCGAGAACTGTTTCTTCATTCGTCTATGCTATACTTTGCAGACCACTTTCTGGGGTCCCCCCTGACACAGTGGCTATCAGGACATTTACAGAGTAAACCTGTGTGGTGAGAGGATTTGAACTACTGAATGCAAGGAGGGAGCCATCAAGGAAAAGTTAATTAAGAAGATATCAACCAGAAGAGAAAAGGTCACTGCATTCCGAGGAGAAGCACATCTGATGTAAAAGACACACTGATGCCGAGCACCGTCTGAACGTGGCAAGTTTTAATACGTTTAATGTGCTGTCTGGAAATATGTACTCAAAAGAATGTTCCAGGAAATCTCTGGCTGTGTGCTTCTTCTGAGGTTTGGAAACAAAGCCTTTTGCAAAGAAGAAACAAAAGAGGGAAGAAACTCACTCCTGATAAAATGACATGCTGCATGCTGATTAAAAGGCAAAGACAAAGTCAAGAGAACTGTGGATGTGAATGAGGTACCTTAACCTTTTGTCTTTCAGGGCACACCTGTTCACATGCTATCCCCAGCCACTGAGAGAAACAAGTTTTCTGCTTACATTTAAGGAGATCTACTTCTAAAAAAGAGGCAGGAAGAACACTCATGAGCAATTAGCATCCTGCAAGCTTAAAAGGGGGGAAAAAAAGACCTAAGAAAATATGACAAACAAGGGGTGCCTGGGTGGCTCAGCTGGTTAAGCGACTGCCATCGGCTCAGGTCATGATCCCAGAGACCCGGGATGGAGCCCAACATTGGGCTCCCTGCTCTGCAGGAAGCCTGCTTCTCCCTCTCTCACTCCCCCTGCTTGTGTTCCCTCTCTTGCTGTGTTTGTCAAATAAATAAAATCTTTAAAAAAAAAAAAGAAAAAAAGAAAGAAAGAAAGAAATACGACAAATAGAACATTTGCTAGTTGCCCTCTGAAAAAGGTAGGACAAAGAGGCATCTATCCTCCCCTCACTGACCCCCTAATGAACATATGTATGAGAATAGTCACCAGCAATACCAGATACAAAGAGGCATACATACCACCCCCCTATAGGTTGTAAGTATCAGATGAAATTAGCAAATTTTAGTCTGTGTTAACACTTCTGTTCTTAACCTAATGGTTTCCTTATTTAAACACCTGCTGTAATTACTCTTCAGTGATTATTAAAATACTAAACCAACAGAGGAGTGCCTGCATGGCTCAGTCAGTTACCTGCCCAACTCATGATATGGGTCATGACCTTGGGGTTCTAGGATCAAGCCCTGCATTAGGCTCCCTGCTCTGTAGGGAGTCTGAGTTTCTCTTCCTCTGCACAGCCCCCTCATGCTCACACACACTCTTTCTCTCTCTCTCAAATAGCTAATCTTTAGGAAAAAGGTTTAAAAAAACAAAACACTAAACAAATAGAAAAAACTGGAAATTTGTGATGCCTGCACTTTCATGCTTGAAACTAGCGGTTACATTTCTAAACCTCTAAAACCAAAGACAGTTAAATTTATATATCATAGGATCTGAAAATGTAGGCACCAATATTCTGATTACTGATGGGCGTTTGCCATAATTTATATAGCCATACACAAAAATTCAGGTCAGGAAACCTGACAAGAATAGTACGCTGTCAGGCATATTTAGGGAAGCAGACTTAATTTAGCTAAGCTGATCTATTCAGAGGTAGAAGAAATTAAAGTGAGAGGAGCAGAGATACTTAATTTAGAAAACAATAGTTCAAAATAAAACTGTTCCATTTCACTCCTAGGTAGAGATCCAAGAAAAATGAAGACATCCACACAAAAATTTGCAAATGTTCACAACAGCATTATTCATAATAATCAAAGATTGAAAAGGACCCAAATGTCCATCAGCTGATAAACGAATAAACAAAATGTAATATATTCATGTGCTGGAGTATCACTTGCCAGTGAACAAGGTAGAACATACTGATATATGCTATTACACGGATCAACCTTGAAAACATTACGGTGAAAGAAGCCAGAAGCAAAAGACCCCATGCTGCATGTTTTCATTTACCTGAAGTGTCCAGAATGGACAAATTACCTAGAGAGAGAGAAAGTAGATTAGTGAGTCTAGGAATAGGGGAAAGAAAGGACTGGGAAATGACTGCACCAGGGTTTCTTTTTATTAGAAGGTTCTAAAACTGTGGTCACAGCTGCATGATTCTGTGAACACAGCAAATTCTATCATGTATCTTAAATAAGTGAATTACAGGGCACGTGGATGGTATCTCAATAAAGCTGTTCAGCAAGCAAAGCTGTTAGGCTGCTTCTGTCCACTCTGTGTGTTTACTCCTGTTCTTATTTATTTAGTTGATAATATATTTTTAAAAGTCTTCATTCATAATGAGAATGGTGAAAAGAATCATCCTTTTCCTGCTACCTCTATAAAATGACAAACCAACGTTTCCAAACTTAACATGACTCTGGATAATGAAAATTAATAGTGTCTCTTATTTAGAGAGCCAGAACAGAGCAGACTATCTTGGCAAGAACTCGTACTAACTAAATCCAAAAACCATCAGGACAAAACTCAGGAGGAGGTGACCTGTGGGGACTGGGGAGCAGTCTCATAACTGCAATAGTTCTTTTGCATATATGGAAATATTCAGAATGTCCTCTGCACAGCTGCGAAGTATTAAGAATGCTGTAAACACACACAAGGTAAGCTTCGCCATTTACCCTCCTAACACGAGGGTACAGGCACAGCCCTGTGGCGGGCGGGCAGCTCTTCCTAACAGTCTCATTTGGGAGGTGGCTCCAACACTGCCGGCCCCTCCTTTCAAATGTCACCCCCAAGGGTCTGCCAGAGAGTGTCCGCCGTGCCCATCATTGAAGTCAAGCCCGGGTCTCCAAAAGGTGTTGGTTGAGATGAAAAAGGTAATGTCTCAGAGACACAGGACAGGGAAGCCTCAGAAAATGTTTGTAGAGCTTTCTATGCTGATGCTGATCTCACAAACCCATTCGGCCTTCCACAACAAGTGTGGCCAGCAGCAGCCCCACAAACGGCCACCAGAAAGGCAAAGATTCTCCTTATGCCCGGGGGAAAGTGGCATTAGGAGAAGAAGCACAGTGGCAACGGTGGGCAGACGAAGCCAGGTTTCTGCAAAAAGGCAAAAACTACAAAGAAGATTATGCATGGCCTGAATGTGTTGAGCCCAACTGCAGAGCTAAGAGAAGGTTTCCTATTAAGAGATGCAAGCAGGAACAGCTGGCCGGCTCTGCCAGCAGAGCATGCTGCTCTTGTTCTTGGGGTTGTAAGCTTGAGTACCACGTTGGGTTTAGAGATTAGTTAAAAATTTAAAAGAATTTTTTTTAATTAAAAAAGGAGAGAGATGGAAGCCTTCTGAACTGGGAGGTGATAGAAGAGAAAGGGCCAAGAGATCCAGTTCTAAGTTCTGTATTTTGTTATACTGTGAAGACAATAAAATCTTGGTTATGCTCAGAAAAAAATTTTTTAAATTAAAACAAAACAAAACCCAGAAAACATTAGTAGAGCTCACACTCTCTAGTGTGTCCCGTGTGTCCTGATCCTTTTAACACAGATGTCCTGAGCATCACACCAAACAGGCGATTGAGAGCAGGGAGCAAATACCCCTCTTAGGCAAGCACCCAAAACTCATGCAGTCCCAGACTTTTAGATCCTGACCTTTGGTCCTTGTTCTTTTCATTGGCCTGCTCTCTCTTTACCTCCTCTCTGGTACTTTTCCATTGTTTTTGGTTTTACTTGCTCCTTGGGTCTGTCTTCACCTTTTGCATTAGCCCAGGTTCCACACACAAGCCGAGGATTCTACTATACTTAACTAGGCCAAAGCTAAATGTTACGGCCCAGAGGAAAAGAGCACAGGCTTGAGGAAATGAGGGAGACACAGATGGAGACTCTGGGGGGCAGAAAGAAGAAAAATGTCTGGCACAGAGGCCACGGCCTAGGTTGAGCCACAGTGACATAGAGGTAACCTCAAGGCATGATGAATCTTGGGTTGATCTGCTGGGAGAAGATCTCAAACGCACTCCGCCCATTTAACAAGTATGCCCCATTAAGAGAAATACATGACCTATAAATGTTAATGCTGTTAGCACAATCATACCTGCTAATTAGAAAGACTAAAACATTCTTTCCAATGAGAATTTTTAGAGTAATAGCCCCAGTTTGAGAAGGCCTGATATTTGACGGTGCAGAAAACAAATGAATCAGCAGATTTTCCCATTCCTGGCTTTATAGATACAATAAAAACATGATTCTATTAATCCAAACTATTAAGGTTCTACTTAGAGCTGAGGTAGACAGAGCAGTGAAATGCCACATGGCCTGACAATGTGCACAGTCTTTAGTCATTTCTAGGTGCAAGAAAGTTTATGTCTGAAGAGAGAATTCGAAAATTCTGTAACTAAGGACTTGGAGTGCTTGAGATCATAAACTACTAAAGGGTCTTCTGTGCAAACTGAATTACAGCACTGAGGAAGAAATCATCAAAACAATATAACGGTGCACAGTAACATGGACATGTGGCCTCGGGTCTCCCAAGTACAGATGCAAACACGAACTAGGTGACTGAGTAGTGGCCCAAGATGCCTTGCAAGCTGAGTCACATTTGAATACCCTGGGTTTTTTTTATCCTTTTAATCAGTGAAAAAGGAGAACAGACCCTGCACCTTAAACGGTCCCCAGCACTTTGGAGATCCTCCTGAGCAGAGCATGGGGAGCACGATGAAGAGGGCAAGGGCTACCCACAGAGGGCTGACGGGCCTCTGCCCTGCACTGGGATGTTATTTCAGGTATCACAGGGCAGCTCTGAGCAGGGCACTGACATGATGTGGATGTTTTCCAAGGTTTTATTTACGTATCTATTTGAGAGAGAAAGAGCACGCACATGTGTAAGCAGGGGGAGGGGCAGAGGAAGAGGGAGCAAGCACTTGAAGCAGGTTCCACGCTGAACATGGAGCCTGACACAAGGCTCGATCCCAGCACCCTGAGATCATGACCTGAGCCAAAACCAAGAGTCAGGTACTTAACAGACTGAGCCACCAGGCGCCCCGATGTGGGTGTTTTCGGAAGCTCTCTTGGTCGACTGCTGTGTGGCACACAATTTCTGCTGAGGCAAAAGTAAAAGCAGAGAGACCAGTGAGAAGGATTCTCCTACCCTGATGAAAGATGCTGGCCTGGAGTCCAGTGGTGGCAGCGGAAATGAAGTAGACATGGAAAATTATGGTTTCAGCACATGTTTCTGAAATGAAGCCAACAGGGCTTGCTGACAGGGCTTGGGAGAGGAGGATGAGAAGATGCAAGTGAAGACTCTGGGCTTAAAGAGCAATGGAGGGGAAGCAGATGAGGCTCTACTCAGACAACACCTACCGTAAGGGGCACAGCAACAGGAAGTGTAACTCCACAGGGATGCGGAGTCAAGGAAGAGGATCTTGTTTTGCTGGGTAGCTACTTGTGGGTCTGAGGTAAAAGATATTACAGGACAAGGATATCTGGTGGAAATGATCCAGGCACAGAGAGAGAGAGATTGAAGAGTCAGGAAGGGAGGTGCCTGTACCAGTTGTGAAAAGGGGTGAAGTTCATTCAACCAACGAACATTTACCAAACATCCATTAGATATTCTTTGTCCTTGAAAGGTTTGCAATCTAAAGCATAAGAAAGTAATATAAATAAATCAGGCAGCAAAATAAGATCCAATAGAGGCAAAGTATGAATGGATGGTGATAGATAAAGAGTATTCATGTACTGTAACAGATTGTAGGGGGAAGTAAGCACATATGGAACATCAAACGAATGGCTAGTTAACTTATTTGAATTACTGATAGAGTCTGGGCAAATATTTTTCACACAACTGTTCCCAACCCTACTTTTCATAAGACAAAGACCTTTTATTTTTATGCTCCTGAAGAACTGTGCAAGACAAAAAGATATTTATTTAGTAGAAGACTGATCAAATACTGTTTTCGCAGTCAATAAAAAAAAAAAACTATTATCAAAACAGTTCATCTAATGATTTTTTAAAGCTTTACTTACCATTTAAATTTCTTCCCAAGTGCTATATGAATGAGTTTGCAGTATCTTTTCTATTCGGTGATATTCAGTAAAACTGATGGAGATCAAGTACCATCACTTTCTGAGCAGCGGGCCCCACCATTTGGCAGGACTGTGCCAGGAGCCAGGGTGGGCTCCCGGGGGCCTGTGCATCTTGCAGTGGTCAGTCACCACTCCCCACGCCCCCACCATGTGAAATCAAGACCTGACCCACCCTCGGAGAGTCCTGCTCTGGCCAACTAGGCCAATCAGTCAAACACAATACTAAGTAAACAGACATTTTCTTCCAAAGACTTGCACATATTTTCAAAATTATTCATTTAAAAATCAGACATTTTTCTGATGCTTCATCAGCAATACCAACTGAATGAGGTAAGATTTGCTGTTATCAAAAGCCGTAATTGGGCATTTTGAAAAGTCATATGGTACTTCTACAGCAAAAACACTTACCTCTAGAACTGTTAATGTTCACAGTCACAGACCTTTGAATCTCAAACCAGAACAATGATTGGGCTAATGGTTTCCACTTACATAGTTTGACTGAAATTTCCCTCTTACTACACCAACCTGCTGAGCTGTGTCTCCATTCACCAAGTGAGGCATCATGGCTACCTCTCCGTTCAGCAATGGGGGCAGTTCCAGAGGGATCTGGTCGGTCATCATCATTGTGACGTACATTCATGGAGAATTTCCCTCAACTGGCTTCCTGCAAAAGAACCACCATTTTTTAAAAAGGACCCAGGATGCCCAGAAAGTCACCGACAACAACACCAGCAATCTAAGTGCACCATGAGGAAGTCAGCTGAAAGTCAGGTCACTCTAAAGTGCTGTGTCTTTGTGCCAGGCCCCGAATTTGGTAAAGCAAGGAAATGGCTGGAACTAGGAAACCACCGACTAGAGTCTCCAAGCAGCCGTGTGAGCATAACCTCCCAAACCTAGATTTTGTCGTTTAGTTATACATTTTTTCAATATACGAATAATTCTAACTACCCTACCCTAGGGATCTTTCTGGGGCTAAAATGAGACACTACTGTGAGAAGGTCGAGTGTCAAACAAAAACTGGTGGTATCATTATCTTTAATTACAGAAAATAAGGGCAAAGAGGATGACCCATAAAAACAGGTGTTCCTTTTCATTAGGATCAAAATCCTGGTCATAAGCAGTTAATCCAAGCCAAGTTAACAAAGTTTACACAGCAATTGTTACAATTTCTGACCCTGCCACTAATTTCGTAATTAATCATGTGCTAATTATCTCTCTCATGTCATTTCCTTGAATTGACTTTAACCGGCTGTGCATTTATGGCTTCATCACAAATCTTGAACTTCCCTGTATCTCAGACAGAACCCATG
This sequence comes from Spilogale gracilis, assembly GCA_004023965.1. NCBI lineage: Eukaryota > Metazoa > Chordata > Mammalia > Carnivora > Mephitidae > Spilogale > Spilogale gracilis. The sequence continues at coordinate 305,331 of PITA01000227.1, forward strand.
GCACCTTGTACAGTGTAGGCCTGAAAGGCAGATCACCTTGCTTCCACAGAATAAATGATTTTCATACAAATATTCAAGAAAGCACAAAGCCCATTGTCGTTCCAAAATGGTACCTGCTACTAAAAACTAGCTTTCCAATTCAACAGTGGGAAAACAACAAATTCCTTTTAAAATTATAACTGGGGCACCTGGGTGGCTTGGTGGATTAAGTCGGCCTTTGGCTCAGGTTGTGATCCCAGGGTCCTGAGATCCAGCCCTGCCTTGGTCTTCCTGCTCAGCAGGGAATCTGCTTCTCCACCCCATCCCCCCCACCCCCGCTCCTCCCTACCACTGGTTCTCCTGTCTCTCTCAAATAAAGAAAATCTTTAAAAAAATAAAATTAGGGCGCCTGGGTGGCTCAGTTGGTGAAGCAACTGCCTTCGGCTAAGGTCATGATCCCAGCGTCCCAGGATCAAGTCCCGCATCGGGCTCCCAGCTCCACGGGGATTATGCTTCTCCCTCTGACCTCTCTCCTCTCATGCTCTCTCTCTCAAATAAATAAATAAAATCTTTAAAAAATAAAAAGTAAAAAAATAAAATTATAACTTGTTCTTTAAGAAGTATTTATATATCCCTCACTTATGCCTAAAAATTTATGGCATAAAAAGTTTAATATCATGTGCAAAGAAGAGAAAACGAAGACACGCATTTTAAATCCACTCAGGAACAAATGGACATGCACATTTATCACTTATAATGAAGTCCTCCCAAATATCAAATCAAGGATATGTGATCGATGAACTCTTTAATCCAAATCACAATTGGGAACCCCAAGGTCCAAATCAGACAAAACAGTAAGATAAATCCTTCAGTGATTGCCTCAAATTCATCTCAGGTATGACAGAGATAAAGTATTTTTCTCATTCTTAACCCACCCCACCCCACCCCCCCACCCCACCCCATCTGAACATGAAATATACTTCCCTCTCCCACAATCCCACCCAGAAGAAACGCCTTCCCTGGAAGTATGAAATGACGCATAAAAGCCACCCAAGAGACTGTAAACTTCTTTATTTTAAAAAGGTAAAATTTTACACTGTTCATTATAACTCCATTTAGAGAAACTCATTATTTTAAGCACCAAACAACGAAGTCTTGTCCCAACTAGGGAAGCACATTCTATAATAACAGGTCTTATAATTCAGTGTTAATAGTACCATCCTGCTGTTTTATGAGGCAATTACTCAGTTCCTAAGCAAATAAAAGTACAAAACCCAAAGCCCAATAGTTTATCCTGATGAAGGAAACAGATTCTTTCCCAATAAAATTAACTAAGATAATTCCATTGACACGATCATGACATCGCGGTCTATCCGAGCAGGTCAAATGAGGGAGCACTGGTGTCCCTTTCAATTTTATTTCTAATATACTTAATTCTCCCAGTGCACGAGGAAAGGACAGCCACTTTGCCAGACTGTTGATACTACACAGGCTTGTTTCTTAAGTGGAATGTTTTATTTCATGTTTCTTCCAAACTGCAGGTTGGATCAACAGGGCAGTAATTTCCATCGGGGATCGGGGTCTAAGTATAAAGCCTGTGGAGTGAGGCAGCACTCTCTTCCACCTTTTCCTCACTCCTCCCCAAGGGGAGTTCCAAGGCACTCTGGAGGTTGTGGTAGGGGCTATGCCTCTGCTGAAGTAGTGAGAGCCCACAGCCCTTGGCCGCAAGAGCAGTCCCAGTCATCATCTCTCAGACAAAGCCAAGGATGGAACCTGCTCCTCTTTTCTCACCCCAAGAGGGGCAGCAGGAGCAAAGGGATGCCAGGGGCTTGCCTCTACTCTAGGTCCTTCCATCGAGAGAGTAGTAAATAATGAAGGGAGGGGTGATGCACAGAGGACTAACATCCTCAGTCAGGACCTGCTTTGGGTAGTTCCTTATGCCCCGCATGGTCCAACCCAGCTGCCTGATTTTTCAGTACTGGGGTTTGCGACTCAAATCCAACCAGCCTACTTCTCACTGTCTCTTGGCAACAGTTGCAGGAGATAACTATAATCTGAAACCAAATTCAGGCATTCCTGGTCCCCCGTGCCTAATACGAAAGAATATCGAATATCTCAACGCCAACACTGTATCTAACAGTGACAATTCCAATTTAAAGAAACTTCTGGTTGGTGCCAAGTTAACCCGTGGCACTTGCTATTAACAGGAACACTCTGAAGCACAGACATCAGGTCCAAATTATGGAGTTAAACTCCAGGCTCTGCAACTGTGGGATAAGGGGATAGACCTGAGGCCTACAGAGATCCTGGAAACGCAGGACGGGAGAGCAGGGGGCCCACAGAGAGTTACAAAAACACCCAAAGAAACCAAGCCCACCGGTGAAAGGAGATAATTTTAATTGCATTTGCTTTTGAAAACTGTACAGGCAACTTTGGGTAATGCAGCTACTCTATAGAGAGAAAAGATGCCTGAATCCCTTTTCATTTTTTTTCCCGACAACAACAGATTATCTACCTCACAGATGTACAATGGCTACTGCAGATTACTGGGACAGGGGCCAGGCAGGGAAGACAGAGGGGACTGTACTCTAAAGAAAGTCAACTATGTGACAATCACTCAGACAGCAATCAGTGAGAATTAATAAACATCACACGCTCCTCATGTCTAAACTCAACCACACTGTTAATCATGGCAGAAAGTGAAGAATGAATCAAGTGAATAAAAGCCACTGTGAACCCTGGCATGGAGCCTCACTTCTCCATAACCGAAGCTGTTGATTCTCTTGTCCCTAGGCCACTGGCTTACTAAAATCCAAGGCCTGTTTTCTAACCCCTAGGAGAGACTGGTCTAGGTGGGGCGGTACCTGCAGCCAGTAGTATTGAAATTCCCATTTCTAGGCTCTATGCCCATACATAGAATAGTGTCATTTGCCTGGAATGCAAGAGATATAATGAGTTATCTCGAAGCAAGATAACGCCCAGCTATCCAGCAAGAAAACTGCCCGCCAGGTTGCCCCTTAAAATGATCGTGGAACACAAACAATTTGGCGCCACAGATGAAGCAGGAAGTGTGGAAGGCTTATTATCCAAACAGTTAACTTTAAGGACCCAAACTGACTTTATCTGTAATGACTGTGCACAGGAAGGACACATTCCCCTCTTTATAGAACAGGCTGGCCGTAACTTGGTTTCTTCTTAGGGATATGGGGTTACTGTTCCCGATAATCCCGTGTTCAGTCACAAGGTGATGCATTAAGGAGTTACTGAAGCATTCTGATCTCACATATCCAGAGAAATTCACCCCTACTTTGAGATCTTATGGGCAATTGTTGGTTTTTTCCTCTTTCTCATTAGGCACTACTGCAAACCACACCCCCAGTCCTCACATTTCAGGACCATATCCTAAATTTGCTGTCTTACGTCTTCCCTGGGCTAAAAAGCCAGATTGCTAGTCATGTACACACACAGAAAAGGAACGGTCCCTGAGAAGTCAGTGAAGCTCCCCTAAGTGCGTTCAACCATCCCTTGATCACTGGCTGACTATCAGCTCTAAGGGAAGCAGAATGGCCAGATGGGTAACCTCCGGAAAACTGGGTGATGACTGTTTCCTGTTATAGTCAGAAAGTCCCAGGAGAAACCACCCTGACCAAACACGTACTCTCCTGGTCTGGGTTCCTTCTTCCCTATACAGATATGCACCTGTGCTGGCCAAATGGATCCCAGAACTCAGGTGTGCCACAGTCACACTGTCCCCCTCACACGCAACCAAGTTCTTGCAAGGACCCCGTTCTTTACACCACTACCCTTCACACATGAAGGAAAAAAATGCGCTGCGACACTAATAGGGATTACAAAACAGAAAATAGAGGACCCCTGCTACAATGCTTTTTTCTAATCCTCTAATCTTTTTTTTTCTTGTTCACAGAGTTCCAAGGTTTCACTTCTTTCCTTCATTGTGTTCTTACCCATACTTCCATTTCAAAGAATTTGGTAACAACCACAGGCCTTCATCACCTCTCCCCCGTAACCACACATCCTAACACTAAAACCACAAGTGCTTCATGCCCAGCTACTTCTAGTCTTTTGACTGACAGGGGAGGGATGCCACGTGAGCACTTGTGATTATCTTCCCCCACCCCCCTCCTCTGAGAGCCAGTCCTTTGCCACCTCCATTACCTGCTAGGAGCAAGGCCCAGCATTAAGGGAAGAAGTTCCTCCCGCGCGAAAGGCAGCAGTGAGGGCTGGGCGCTCTGAGAAACAAAATGAACAGATCCTCACTGTTAGTAAGACATTTAACTCCATCCAAATACATGCCCTAAAGCTTTTAAAGAACACCTTATTTTAAAAGAATATTACAAAAGGTCTTCAGTTTTTACATTACTCTAGGCAACTGGCTTATTACTTTTTCCTCTTATGTTGCTTCCCCCACTCCAAGTCTAAAAAGGTCTTTTGGGTATTTTGGCCCCAGCCTATACCAAGAAACATACTGGCCAAATTCATGAAAAGCCTGATTCTCAGGAGAGACCCGCAGATCAATTTCCAAAGGCCAGAGAAAGCAATTATATACTAGGAAGCTTTTCTGACTTGAAAAAACTAAAGCCCTAATCATGGCTGAGAGAGTTTTATCAGTGGACCTAGCCTTCAAATTAGTAACAAAATGTCCTGGTCCCTCACTCTGTGGGCCAATGACCCAAATTTCCTTACATTAATTCAAGATATGAATTAACAGTACTCAAATTCATTTCAGATGATGAGAGAAGAAGAAACGTCACAACACCAAAAGGAACGAAGTGTAACCACCAGAACCCAAGGCCAGCCTGGCTGCAGGAAAAGGATGTGAGTCTCCGTGTATAAGTCAAGTCCTGGTTGAGGTATGGGCTCTCACACTCATTTTACCTACACTCCAATGTGCTTTCTGACTGACTTCTTAACTATCCCAGGAAGTGTCTAAAAAACCAGCTCTAGTAACAGAACCAATAAGAAGACTGCACACAATCAGTGTTAACTTTTTGCTTTCATTCTGCAATTTAAAATGCACTTTCAGAAATCAACTGTGTTCCTTGTTGAAAGGGAAACTGATAGAAACATCAATTACAAGAACCTCTTACAAGTGGGCAAATAAAAAATCTAATAAACATTAATAATCTTCAAAATTCGTACCACTCAAGATAACTGATTCCATAAAATTTCCATCTTTTCCTGTAAAATACAGAGTAACCAATCACATTCACAAAAACTAAACAGCATGTAAACATTTTACTTGCAAAATGCTGGTTCTACAGCCTGAGAAAAATACCCTCATGGGCACATTAGTAAAATCAAAGCTGGATTCACACTTCTAGAAAATTTTCTTCTGCTAAAAATACCAACTGACTTCTAATAATAAGAATCTACTGCAGGCACTGTTTCAGAAAACTGTCACAAACATATCAGAGAAATGTTCCAGCGATTTATATAATAGTAATAAGAAAAATAAATAATTTTTTTTAAAAGACTTTTTTCCTCTTGCAAAGGCAAAAAAAAAAAAAAGCAAAAACAAACAAACAAAAAACCAAATACCCAGCAGTAGTCAAAAAGACAAGAAGAGAAACTTTTCAATCAAGAAGTCAGGGGTTTTTCTTTGTTGGGTTGTGTCTGGGGCAAAGGGGTTTGACAGGTTACTAAGAAATAACTGTATTCTCTTTTAAAACAATGTAACTCCTGGGTTAATGCTTTATGAGTGATTACAAGTTTCTAAATGGCTTCCAATATTGACCCAAAGTCTAATAAAAATTGATTATGACAAACATTCGTGCAGCTGACTTACACTTGTTTGTGCCATGGCTGTAGTAACAAAAACCGAAAAGCCAAATTTTGACAGAGAATCCTAGAGCATAGGAAAAAAAGAAACTACATTCATGATCCTCCTCTCACACCCATGCCTTTCTGCATGTATGCCATCAGTCACAAAGACTGACAATTCCTCTTGTGCGGTCTTCCTTTTGTAAGCTTTATTAGCAAGATTTAGAAGGACAAAGAAGGGGAAAACATCAGCTGTACACATTCCTACAATTAATGTGATACCATGGCATCCCTTTGCTATTTTCCTTTCCTCATCAGAAACAACTCTTTCCTTACTGCTCCACGCTGGTTTTATTTTTATTTATTTAATTAAATATTTTACTTATTTATCTGACACAGAGAAACACAACTAGAGAGGGAATAGGAGCAGGGTTAGTGAGAGAGGGTGAAGCAGGCTTCCCGCCAAGCAGGAAGCCTGATGTGGGGCTCGATCCCAAGACTCCGGGATCATGACCTGAGCCAAAGGCAGACGCTTAATGACTGAGCCAGACAGGCGCCCCAATCCTCGGTGTTTTTTAACAGGTAAACCCTCTGACTGGTATTCCAAGACCTAGAAACTCTGAAAATGGTTGTCCTTTCTAGCCCTCTGAGCAAAAGTAGAAATAGCTTCCTAATAGTAACTATGGAAATAGCAACAGCAACAATAGGGGGGAAAATGACTGAAACAAAACAAACACGTACAACCATCTTTATCTCTGAAATGGAGAAAAAACTGCTCAATCAACACACATCTATTTTGGAGACTAGGAGAGCAGCTTTGCTCTCGCTTTCCCAGCATCATGGAGCCGGTGCCGCGCACCTGGCTCTGCCCGTACAGGTTAGCATGTGGTCATTTAGGAACCTGGACACGGAAAGCAGGGGCGGTTTGAGGGCTTTTTCCTGCACTCACCTCTCCCATACTCTGTGGGCTGGAAAGGTACTTGAGTACAGGCAAAGATTCCCCTTTGTTTTTTTTAGTATCAAATTACACTTGCAGGGGGGATAAGGAGAGGGTCTAAGGATTTTTATCAGAAATTTTCACAGCCCCTCCACAATGCAGAGTTCAAAGGACCGTGGTGTTATGGTAAATAGCATTCTAGTAGAGAAACCCTCGGACCAGGGTAGAGCCAAATCTGAGTTCTAAACCATGGTTTGCCCATTTACTCTGAACTTGACTTAATTTCTTCCTTTATAAAATGACAAGATTATAGATTAGCCCTTAAAGTTCCTTTCTGCTCTTAACAGACCATGTTTCAAACACGGCTGCTGACTTAATACAGATTAAACTCAAGCTAGGAGAGGCTTACTTGAAACCCTGAAAACCTATAGTTACTTGTAAAAGGAGAACCTGAGCCTTATGCATAAAAGAGAGGAAGAATCTAAGTAAAATGTTGGAAAAAGAATGTATTGAGCAAAGAGTGATGGTAATCACTGTTTGTATGCCAATGAAATCTAATTTTACAGCTGAGTTCCACACAGCTGTGGAAGAAAGACTCTTGCCATGGCTTGCCACTTGAATGAAAGAGGAGTGGTGGTAACTGTTCATGCAGAAAAACCTCTTGAGACATGAGCAGTACCTGGAGGTATGCACCCAGCTGGCTGGTTGAGGCACAAATTGTCTGGAATTTGTCTTCTTGTCTGATATGGCTTCATTAGCGAAGTTAAATCACAGTTGTCTAAAAGAGTTCTCAACCTTAAAAACACTCTTGACTTTTGCCTCCAATTATAAACACAGGATATTTAGGTGCAGTGTTTAAATCCACAAAGAAATCCTGTGAAATCGAGTTTAGATGAAAAACACCACGGCCACCGCCGTCTTGGATTAAAATACATAATGGTTTATGCAACAAGTGAAAAAGAATGGTCCAGGGTGATCTGGGGAACAGGAGGGATGCCAAGTACTCTAATGAATAGTCCGTGCCTTCAGGAAGACCTAGATGCTTGTGTGGTGTGCTTTTAATTGGCCTTTGTTTAATCGGCAAGGCACAACCACGTCTGAACTCAAAATGACTATGCAGAAGCCACTGTGTCCCATGGGGCAAGAAGTCTATATAGCTAAGGATTATATGTAAACATTAGCGTAATCTGAGACTACTTTTCTAATTCTCCAGAAATACTGGTTCCATAGCACCCCACCCCCAGGATGTCCCAAATCTCTAAGGACATCTAAAACTTGAAGGCGGGGGGAGGGGGCGCACATGACTCCATCACTGTGTATTTACAATCTCTGCACCTGACAATCACATCCATGAATAAGTAACAACTCAGTTCTGCAAATGTTAACTAAAAGGAAAGGGGGCCCCTACCTACCAAAAAAAGGTTTACCAAACGTTTGTTTGCTTCATTCACTGTTTTTAAATGTTTAAAGAAGTTTACAGGTGTAATTAGCCGTCTTTATTAGAACACCTTGACTCCAGCTACACTCAGCATAATAAATATGACATCCCAACAAGGACAGTCCAGCACCTACAAGGAAGCACTGCAAAGGTTTGAGCACTTAGCTGTGCATATATCCAAGCTAACTGTCCCACAGATTTTATCCATGGACGAGAATAACTGAAAATAGCATTTTCAATGCCATTTGGACTTGTATGGCTGTTTCTTTCTACCTTTTTCTGCAGGACATTGACGAAAAGTCTAGAAAACTCCAGTCCAAGAATGAAAAATAGGTCATTCTCAAGTCCCCCTCCAGTTTGGGACCTTCCCATCCTACCCCCACCCCCATCTACCTCCCAGCTGCACTAGAAGGTAGGAAGAGTTGAGAGGGGGAAATCAGAAGACATTCACACCTTCCCAGAGCCAGACTCTCCATCCTCTCCCAGCCCTCTGGCCTGGAGCCCCCACAGCACTGCATGCGGTCCGCGGTTCCAAGAATCCCTGCACAGGCTCTCCGCATCTCCGTTTCTTCATCTGTAATATGGGTTTCTTAGCACAACTTCTAGATTCCCCCTTTTTAAAAACCCAGTATGTACTGTTACTGTTTTTAAGACATATACCATGAATTAAATTCCCTTTCCTGCACCACTGAGTACCTAACGGCCAGGCATAACACCCTTTATTTGGAGGGAAAATAAGTGTTATAAGCACTAAAAGTCTGGTCGCTTCTGGAAAAGAGTGAGAAAGCTCCGAACTCTTCCTTCAGCCAGGTGGGACAAAGGCACCAATGCTCATCCACCCTCACGCTATTCACCTCAAGTAGGAGAGACCATTGAGGAATCCACCCAAGGAAGACTCAACAGAAAGTGACGGGTAGGAAGTCCTTGGTCTCTCCCCTCGCTGATAACATTCAAGAATCTCACAACCAACACAAAAGGAGGAGCTGATGAAAAATTCACAGGTCAGTGGTTTGAAAAATTCGATAAAACTTGATCACGGTTACTGATTCCCGATGTCGCCAGAGTCGTCGTGTACCTGCGACTAACAGGCTGTCAACTCTACTTTCTTTCTTTTATTTTCTTTAACTGAACAAGCACATGACACAAAATTCAAAAAGCAACTGCCTCAGAAACCTAGTACATTTCGTTCCTATCCAGTGCAGATTTAACCATTTTTAGAACCTTTTTAAAGTAGCTTAAGGAAGGTTAAGCTAATTCATGGTATCATCATGTATTCTGGATGGTTAAAAATTAACCAGAGAGGAAAACAAATCCTGCACAAACCAGGTTTTAAACTCCTAAAGGGATATGCCCTCCATGGAGATTTTTAAGGAGATGTGCCCTGACTACATACAAAAGCAAAAGTATTTCACGAAGGAAGAAGGTAGCTCAGCGAGTTACTACGGTGGCTACCAGAACAAGGCCTTTGCACCAAGGGTTTCAAGATTCTCTTATTTTCGACTATCTCACAAGGACTTAGTTGAAAGATACCTTCCAAAATAGCATCAAACCAAAGGACCTGAACAAAAATTATCATCTATTGTTGGAACAAATATTTATTGAGCACCCACTATATGCCAGGCACTGAACTAGAATCCTAGGAGTCTAGAAATACAGGCATGGGGTTAAACAGCATTACAGTGAAACATTATACTCAGTAATGAAAACGAAATACACACTGGACGCTTCTGATGAAACAACACAAAGTCAGCAGACCTCCCTGCTCTATGCAACCTTTCATCTGAGATAAGCCCCAGGATCTAAATTTGGTTTCCCAGCTGTGGCCTCTTTCCTAGTCTTAAGTGTTCCAGAAGATGAAGCTGTCTTTAAAACCACACCCTACACCTCAATCTTCATTTCTGATCAGTCAGGAGGATATGAAAATCATTGCTTTCATCAGCTCATACAGAATTCAACCATGTTTATTTTACAAACTCAGTTTTGTTTACTCCTACAGATGTCATGTAACATCCATTATAAGGAAAATAATCTGCACTGTTAAGATCATTGATGCTTTGTCTGATTTATACTTAAATATGTACTTCAAAGCTTTCTGACATTTCATTATTAACTGTAGATGTTGGTTCAAATATACATATATTTTTAAATAGGATTCTTTTCTCCACCTCTGTGGGGAAGAGGGTGGGTGTCAATGAGAGACCAGGATAGGATACACTGAAAATCAGTTTATAAGCATGGTGTTATTGTTTGAAAATCACTACAATTGATGACATTCTCATAAGCAGCTCTGTCTTTCACTTAATGTGACTGAACGCATAGCAAACACCAGGTGTTTCTTAGAGCTTATAATGAACTGAAACAGAAAATTCACATGAAATTACAAAACTTGCAAAGAAACAAATTAGCAGGTGCAAAGACTCCTGTAAGGAAAAATCTACTTATCTACTTACTATTTCAGATTAGCCCATCTCTATAAAATTTTAAGCAGATAATATATGCAAACCACATTATTCAGATTAACATTTTTTAAAATACGAAAACATGGAACTCTTTGGAAAAAAATTCTTTCTTCAAGGAAAAAAGAAAAAAAACAGACCCATCACATACCACAGAGCTGGTTTCGACAGGTAAAAATAATGATTGGTGTGCACACATGGTTTATGTGCAAATGGATGAATCTAAATGTTTCAATGTACACTGCTTGCCTATATTCTAAACACTCCCTGTGAATAATGAGGACATCATTAATTATACTAATATGATTTGTTAAGAAAATGTTAGGGGGCTGCAATCATTTATTTAATGAATACGTATCTAGGTTCTGCTCCGTGCAAGATACTTTTATACTGAAATGATGCAAATTCTAAGTCTGAGGAGTCTGTTAACAGACTTCAAAATTTTTCCAACAAAATAAATTTAAACTTCAACTCTGTGATACAAAACCTGTGTTCTCCAATTTTCCTATTTCCTCATAAAAGAATGCATGAAAACACACCAGAAAATGTTTCCATAGTATGAACGAAGAACTCAGAAGCACCGAGAGTGAAAAAGACAAATAACATTTTAGGGTTATTAATAATTATGACTTCACGAACCTCACAACAAAGGGTCTTAGGAATCCCTAAGGGTCCCCCACACCACACTTTGAGAACCAATGCACTAAACTAAGTTGCTTGAAGGTAAAAAGAAGAAAATTTTAAATTCACTCTCTCGGAGACAAAGATTACAGTCCCTATTGTATATCTGTATGTCCACAATTCACCTGATAAGTCTGGAAAAAAAAACAAAACCATATTAATGCAAATGAAAAGCTCTCCAAATTCTAGCATGGATTTCTCTCTCCAGGACTTTGGGTTATACTCTGTAAAGCACTTTGGGGAAACATATTCATTGGGGAAAATCTTGAAGGAAGTTAAGAGCAACAGGCTGGAGGTATGCGAAAATGGATGTTTAGGGCCAGATCTTACCCTGTGGGGTCGATCACCAAAACGAGAGTTCAGGAATGGGGTGGCACCTGACTCGGATAAATCCAGGCCCACTAGATGGGACTCTCGTTCAACATCTATGATCAGACTCATGCTCTTCACTCAAAGCTAGTAATCAGCTGGCACCACAATCACAGTGGACGTGACGGAGTTGCCCAGGTCACGCATCCATGCCAGCATGCCACCTTAGTTCACTGACCAGCTAGTCTGCTTCATAGGGAGGCTGGAAAGATATATCCTACTGGAAAATGTTCATTCTTATAGATGGAGAAGGAAAATCTGGGACCACTGAGTTGATGGAGCCCCCTGAAATAATCTTTGGAATTGTGGAAGCAGTTGGAAGAATAATGGCCAAGGCAACCATTATGTGTGTGTCTATTTATTTATTTGTTTGTTTGTTTGACAGAGAGAAACACAGCTAGAGAGAGAACACAAGCAGGGGGAGTGAGAGAGGGAGAAGGCTTCCCGCCGAGCAGGAAGCCCGATGTGGGGCTCGATCCCGGGTCCCTGGGATCATGACCTGAGCCGAAGGCAGTCGCCCAACCAACTGAGCCACCCAGGCGCCCCTATGTGTGTGTCTTAAGTTCAGTTTAAAGCAGATAACCATCCTTTTGATCTTGGACTCTACAATTAAGCTGTGAAAATTACCCATGAGTTCCCTCAGTTTTCCTTTGGGGCTTGTGCAATAACGATTGATCTTGATGTGTTTTTTATGACTGCAAACGAGCTACACTAAAGACTTTTAAGGAGGCCCGTGATATTTGAGGGAGAGATTTCTGTGATTTTTTAATATTTAATTTGTTTGCTTTTTAATTTCATTTACCTAACTTTATTAGAGATCGGAATAACCCACTTTTAAAAAATAGGGTATATTTGAATTTATTTTTAAAAGATTTTATTTATTTGACAGAGAGATCACAAGTACACAGAGAGGCAGGCAGAGAGAGGAGGAAGCAGGCTCCCGGCTGAGCAGAGAGCCCGATGCGGGCCTCGATCCCAGGACCCTGAGATCATGACCTGAGCCGAAGGCAGAGGCTTTAACCCACTGTGCCACCCAGGCACCCGAAATAACCCACTTGTGATGAAACCTGTATATTCGTAGTTCTCACCTATGTCCTCATCAAAAATTACTTCTCTGGCATATGGTCAGGTAAGATACAAGAACAAAGCAGTTGCCTTGAGTTTAGTTTTGTTTTATCAATGAAAGTTTAAAAGGTTGAAAAATCAAGCCCAACGAATAAAGACAAAAAAGCTTATGTTGCCACTCCCAAGTAAGAATCGTACCTACTATCATCTCTAGATGTTCACTTACTGTTCAATGAGCCCATTCTAAACCCAGAGACAACTTATGTAGTATTTTCTAGGGCCTCTAACTTATTTTCTTTTGCCACAGCCAAGACATCTTTCATCAAAGAATCCAAAGATAGTCTTCTGTGGCCTAAGTAGAATTCTTAAAACAAGAAACTCAAGTTTTAAACACAGACAGGTCAGCAAGACAGTGAAATTCATCTCCTAGAGCAACAAATTAACATAATTAAAATATGGCACAGCTAACTGATTTGCATTAAACAAACAATGCCAAATAAGAGAGTTCCCTTTTATTTTTTAAAAATAGATTTAATGGGCATATTAATTTTCCACTGGCCACTATAAATAAATGGAACTCCAAAAGATCCTTCTGGTCAAGTCACTGTTAGCCTGACCCCGAGGGGAATGTGTATTTACATTGCCGGGAGGCAGCATTGTGTGCTGGTGGGAAAGCACTTCTCACAAACCTCCCCTTCAGCTGAGAGGGAGAGCTCCACAATAGGCACTCACAGGAAGCAGGCCTTGCTAAGAGCACCTCTGGTTGTTCCAGAGAGGACTTGTCCAAGGCAGCAGGTCGGGGAGCCACTGGAAATGCCCTGTTCCCAGGCCCTGACTGCCAACGCAAGGGCCAACAACGCTATATTGTCCACAACCACTGCCCCGGGTTCTTCTCAAGGTGAAAGTGAAATGGTCACAAATTCCATTTCATTTTTCTAGCTGATCTCTCAGGACATCACTTTGCTTAAAAAATAAAGAAATAAAATCACAAAGCCAGAACATCTTTTTCTCAAATACACTGTAAGATACTCCCAAAATCTACTGCTTTTCAAAGTCCTATGAAGTGTTTGTACTGAAAACACAACTCAAAATAGCAAAATTTCAAAAATCACTTCATTATCTCCACTGAAAATTATGCTTCCTTAAATATTGACCTTTTTTTTTTTTTTTTAACTGCAAAGGAAAAAATAATTACTGAAGGTCTCACAGAAAAGCAGGCATGGTCAGTAACAACTTCTGGACGCATATGTGAGGGAATACTGGTGACCACTTACATATGCCAGCAAATCCACCAGATGGGGGATGAAAAATACAGTTAATAGGTTTTGTCAATTCAATACTAAACTACTGCTAACTCTCTTTCCTCCCCACTTACTGTGTAAAAAACACAACCTGGTTCTTTCAAAAATGGGTTCATTAAATTCTCAATGCCCCAGTTTCTCAACTGCAAAAGAGAGGTAACCACTGTTTCCTACAGAAATATTTTTAGACCCTTAAATAATTTAATGATATTGGGCAAAGGGCAACTCTTCTGGATTGTTTTTCACAGTTCTCTAATTAAAGGACTGAAGTTGATCAAGGTCCCTGCCAGCTCTAATAATCTATCAGTTCCGGCCCAGCAACCAAAGAGATCACAATTAACACATACCTGGATTTATTAGAGGTGTAATACTTAAGGCAGCCACTGGAAGAATAAAAGGTATCTATGCCCATGCCAACCATAAACAATACCACTTACTAGCCACAGGGAGTCACTTTTACAAAACACGAGTAAACCAGAAATAACCACGAGGAAATGCTCACCACACAATGTTGAGTGAGATGTAACAACTAATTGTTTAAAAAGACTCAAATGAAATGGAATCAAACTGTTAACACTGGTTACCCTATGGATAATGAAATGATGAATTCTGTTATTTTTTCCATTGTACTTATTATAGTTTTTTTTTAAGATTTTATTTATTTATTTGACAGACAGAGAGATCACAAGTAGGCAGAGAGGCAGGCAGAGAGAGCAGAGGAAACAGGCTCCCTGCTGAGCAGAGAGCCCGACGCGGGCCTCGATCCCAGGACCCTGAGATCATGACCTGAGCCGAAGGCAGAGGCTTAACCCTCTGAGCCACCCAGGCGCCCCTTATTATAGTTTTTTAAGTATCCTACAATGAGCAATTGTAATTTTTATAATAATAAAAGTGAACTCTTAGAAACGTGGTATATTTCCACTTATTTTGCTCCATGTGATGGTTTACATTTTTGTAATGAAAATACTTTCAAATCATTGCCTAACATAAAGTGAAGACCTGAAAGGATAAGGGTTTAGCCAAGTCTCACAGAACTGGTTTCCACCATCCACCCTACCTGGGGGACCCAACAATGGAAAGAACATCTTCAGTTAAGTAATAGATTTGGTAACATTTCCAAAACCAGCCCTCCGGTCATGCTTGCTACAGAATCCCCAGATTAGACATGCTCACCAGGACCAACCCAAACAGTTTTTGTGTTTCTTTTTCCTGTTTGGAGTTGTTTTTTTTTCTTTTTTTTTTTTAAGAAGTAGGGAAAAGGCAGGTTCCCCAGCCTTACTTTTTTTTAGATAACAAGCACTCCAAAAACTCCTCTTCAACTGCCAAAATAAATCAAACTTTCTGGGTGGAGAATTCTCTGTCAATCAAATGAGACTGAGCAGAGATAAACTAATAATAGAAATCTGTTACATACTTACTTAGCTGTGCTAACTATGCTAGTCCTTAACTAGCACAAAGGATTTCCAAAACCCTGGCTCTGAAAAGTACAGGGTGGAGTCACAGGGCCGCTTCAGGGCTGGCAGGCCTCCTACTCCGTGGAAAAGTAACTGCCCACTCCTATCTTTGTGGGTTTTCACCACCACACCCTCCCTTCATGTGAAACCCTCTAAAAATATTTGTCCTATTTTCATTCCCTCATCCCCATATATTATAACATATAACACATGTTCACTCTAGGAATCTGGAAATACAGAAAAGCAGGGAGAAAAATTTCGGTTCTTCAGAATCCTATCACCGAGAAACCGCCACTGTTTAAATGGTGATGTGCTTCGTTTCAGTTTTCTCCACATGAAATTTCTCTTCAGTTTATCCACATGAAATTTATACAGGGGGCTACAATCTACACAGCACAGACCAATCTGCCTATTTTTTATCTGATACTTCATGACCATAACAATGACACTTACAGCTTTAAAAAATAAGCAAGAAAAAAAAATAAGCAAGAACTGGTTCCTAAAAATCACACTTTCAGAGACAGTAGCAAAATCCTCTTCTAGGGTCCCTGATCTTGGCAGAAAGATGGAGGAGATGAAACATTTAACCCACATGCCCAACACACACCTAATCCAGTGCACAGCCAGAGGGAGAACTTCTTTCCAAAAGGTAGCAGGTCACAATGACATAACCCTCTTAGACTATATGTACAAGTATTTAACTAGAATTAGGAAGTGAATGAATTACTTTAAGTTCAGTTTGTTCCCATGTTATATACATATAAGTTTCTAAAAAGTCAAGTTGTATTCTCTATCTCCTAGGAATTGTAGCATGTTTTTAGTTAACTGTTTGTAACACTTCCTTCCTAACTATAAACCTAGCCTACCCTCTCAGCAGGAATGTATATACCAGGAATCAAGGTCAATGGCAGCATGCCCCAGAACACTTCTTCCCGAGCATTTAGGTGTAATGATGCCAGGAAAATTATTAACAGAGACTCAAACTGTCAAAAACTCTGATGTGACATAAAATATCTTAGTATTAAGTCTGAACACATGTATCACAGCAGAGGAGAGTGAAAAACTGGAAACGATCTCATCTAAACAACAGAAGGCTAATTTTAAAATGCTGTAGAAATGGATCTGTTAACAAAGGAAGATATTCACAACCCACTGTTTATAGGGAAATAACAACATAAGGGAATCACATGTTAAATAAAAGGTTTATGCCATGGTCTTATTTGTACAAAACTAGGAATATATTTTTCACATAGAAAAAAAATGAAAGAATATACCCAAAAGTGTTCACAGTGATTATGGTGAGAAGGTAGGATGAAGTTTTATCAACATGTTCTGATTTTTTTTATATAATGCTTTTGTTCGGGGTGGGGGGTATATAGAGAACACAGAGCATCTTAGGGATAATTTCATTATATCTGTCAAAGAATCTAATGGAAAAAATGAGAAATGGATAACGAATATCTGGTCAATGGTAATTTATACAAAACACACCTCTATGACTCCCCAATCAGGTTGGGACGGCCCCATATTCTAAAGCCCTGTAATAGCTCACAGGTGTGGTTTCCCCTTCACTCTAGGCACAGCTGGGCAGACCACCTTGAGGTCCAGGATTGCGAATTTCCTAGAAGCTATTTTCAGTTTCACAATAGATCAGAGAAACCAAAGTCGAAAACGGAACCCTGAAAAGTTCAGTTCTGACTCGGACTTAGCATCTCTAACAGACCAGAGGCTTAAAAGTATCACAACCCCGTTTTTTTTGTTTGTTTGTTTGTTTTGTTTTTATTACACTAAAATCTTTCAGTTAGTGATCCCAGGATTTCCTCTCCCAAACAGTCAGTAAAAATACAGTTCTTCAGAACAACAGGATGATAGGAAGAGATTAAGGTCAGAATTAGACTGAACTGTGTCTGAGTCAGTGGAAAACATAAATGGCTGATTATTTTTAAATCACCACTATTAAAAGGATTCTTCCTTTGATGGAAGCAGGTTATCCTTGACCCTTCCTTCCCATTACCACCCACAAGCAACAGCACCCTTACTCAGGAATTAGATCCAATCCCTTCTAGATTTCTGGAAACTTCTGAAACCAACTTCTCCTGCCTACCATCTCTCTGTGGCCCCCCTTCCGTCCATTCTACCTGGCATAAGCAGACCGTGTAATTCATTTCTGGAACATCCCTTGCACTAAGTCACTACTCACGCAAAACCAGTGATTCTTCCAGCAGAAGCTGGAAAAGCACTCATGGGAGATGTGGAATGAGGGATTTCAGACTGTGGGAGAAGCTAGTCCACAGGACTAACCGCTCAGATCAGTGTTTCTCTGAGTATGAAGCAGGAACTCTGGGAATTTATCAAGTGGGACGTTTGCTAAGGAAGGTAGCTTCTTCACAAAGATCTGCAGCAGTATTATCCCTAAGTTAAGCGCCAACTGAGCAGAAGCCACCCAAACAATGGAGTAGGTCCATGCACTGGAATTTTATTTGGTGGTAAAAAGAAATGAAGTACTGATACACACTACAATATAAACCTTAAAAATAGTATGCTACGGTGCTTATTTATGGTTTTGCCACAGTTTGCTTTGACCCAGATTGCAATTCTCTGCTATTCCCCCGGCAACCCCTCCCCAAAAAAACACATTTTTTGTGAATTAAAAAAAAAAAAAGTATGCTAAGTGAAGAAGGCTAGTCACAAAAGGCCACATAGTATATGATTTTCTTTATATGAAATGTCCAGAACAGGCAAACTTCTAGAGACAGGAAGTAGATCAGTGGCTGCCTAGGGACTGCTGGGGCCAGGGGTAGAGTCTGGAGTGTCAGCTAACTGGAAGGACAAGGTTTGTTTTAGAAGGTACAAAAATGTTCTAGAATTTGGTAGTGGCAACAGCTGTATAATCCTGTGAATATGCTTTAAAAATATTGAATTTTGTACCTTAAATGAGTAAATGGTATGGTACATGATTCATACCTCAATAAGACTGTTTAAAAATACAGATCCCAGGGGTGGGGGTGGGAGGCATGGGGTGGCTGGGTTATAGACAAAATAAAAATCTTTAAAAATTACAATTAAAATAAATAAATAAACAAACAAATAAATAAAAATACAGATCCCGCATCCCACAGTACAATCTCTGGAGGGAGGCCTGATTACCCTCCCTCCGAACAAGGGAAGAAGAGGTATATTTTCACTAACCATCCCAGAAAAATCCTAAAAGGCGCTGAAGTTAACACTGCCTTAGCTTTTTCCCCAACACTATCTATATAGACTTTGTTGATTCTGTACCTCAAAAATGTGTCTCAGGCCCAATACATCCAACCATTCTGGGTCAGGGCTTTATCTCCTACTTAAAGTTATCTCAAGATTACTGCAGTTCACAGTGACCTCCACTGAGAACCCTTTGGGCATTCATATCCTCTAGGGTGAAATCAGTGTGACGGACTACTAGACCTTCTTCCACATCTGACAGTTTGAGTGTCTCTGAGGAGAGACTCAAGAAAAATTCTAGACAAGCAGACTTTCTTCCATTCAGTTTCCCTGTTACATCCAAGTAATGTATCTTGTGCAGCTTTTACCCCTACTTAATTTAATGCATAGGGAAGTTAAATAACTTGAGTTTTTTTTAAAGGCCAGAGAAAGCAGTACCTGTTAAAGGGTCTTCAGGAGACGGGTATAGGGTGTGGCATATGGAAAGAGCTCAGCTATCTGACGAGTGAGCTCCTGGATACCTCAGAAGTCACGCCTGTAGTTGCACTCTAGTCACAGACTTCGGGGTTTGCTGAGGTATCCATAAGGATCTTGTGTATGGAAAGACCTCTCATTTCTATACTGCTTCTGCCTGACATAGGATGTTTGCTGTTCTCTTCCAACACTACCAACCCGTATCAAAAACACCTGTAACGTGTGTTGGTCCTTCCGCCAGTAATGATGGCTTGAAGACAGCATTTCAAAGTGGTTACAGTTAGAGGTACATTCCAGGGCACAAAATGAACAAAGACAGCTGGCCCATCTTGTGAGCAATCTGCAATCTTATTCTCTGAGGCGGGCTACAGCCATTCATTACAGCTCTCTACCCCTCCTACCCCCCACCCCCCATACAACTCAAGGTCAGTAAAATGACAGAGCACTCAGGTAATACCAGAAACAACCCAATTTTGAAAATAGCTCTTCAGTGACTACTCTGGTCAAGATGAATAAATAGAAATTCCACATGAAAATATGTGCTAAAAGGCACTGCCTACTAAGAAAAGCCAACTTTTTTGAAGAAGCTAATAATTTTTTCTTTTTAAAGACTGTACTTATTTGACTGATAGACAGCATGCACAAAGCAGGCAGAGTGAGAGAAGCAGGCTCTCCGCTAAGCAAGGAGTCCAATGCGGGGCTCCATCCCAGGACACTGGGATCATGACCCAAGCGGAAAGCAGCCGCTTAACCAAGTGAGCCACCCAGATACCCCAAGCTAGTAACTTTAAAATCACATTTTATAGGTAGAGATATGCATTCTTATATTTCCAGCAATTATAATGGCAAAGCTAACTTTGTAAAGCTGAACTCCAAGATGCTCCAAAACAAATACGCAGGGACACACACACTCACACGCTCTCTAACTCTCCCTCTCATACTAGGAAATTACGCAGCACTTGCTATTAATTACAATGCCCATTTGTAAATCTACAAAATAGGGCCTCCTGGGTGGCTCAGATGGTTAAGCATCTGCCTTTGGCTTAGGTCAAGATCCCAAGGTCCTGGGATCAAGTCCCACATGGGGCTCCTTGCTCAAGCGGCGAACCTGCTTCTCCCCATGCCTCTCTGCCCCTCCCTCTCCTGTGCTGTCTCTTGCTCTCTCTCTCCCTATCAAATAAATAAGTCTTAAAAAAAAATAAATCTAGAAAATATCTGAGTTCTGTAATTTCTAGTGTTTTTTCAGATGTTTGCAAATTAAGAGAAAATATCCAATTCTTCAGATTGGTCTTTTTACATTTTAATATCATATAGATGGAATAATACCTTGGTATTTCAAATTAATTGAGGGAAGGCCATCTAAATATAGGAAAAGCATCTGCAACAGCAAATTCAAATGCAGCCAAACCTTTCAAACAACACTGCCAAGTGGAACCTCTACCTGCTCTACTTAACAGATAAGATACACCGCACCTCTAACAACTGCTACAGAAAAAATATTTTCTCAAGTACTTCAGAAGTTGTATTATATTCCACTCCTGCTCCCCAGCTCCCCAATCCCAGGCTAATTGTGCTAAATTGTTTTTCAAACTCTTCATAGACAATGAAGAGATGACAGCGATGAAAAAATTAAATCTGCCACCTTATCTTCAGTACCCAGATCAAACAAGGTAAAGAATGATTCTGTTTCAGCTTTGTAAGCTGGACCCTAAGTAAGGGCATCAATTCATATTCATACCCCATCCTACTACAGGAAAGCACAAAGTGGCCATAACTACTACCCCGGAGAATCAGGACACCTGGAGCATCTGGATTCCACCAACAACTCTTTGCTCCTAGGCACAGCCCCTTCTCCAGTCCCCCACTACGTGGGGTTCGGTGAGAGCCTTAGGGTTCTTCTCAAGTGCCCACTCCAACTAATTCCGTGCCTGCCTAGAGAACAGTGTTGAGAAAGATTCACTGCACTGGTTCAGTGATAATGAGAGAAGGCTGCCAAGGCCCTGAG
>PITA01000228.1:0-252494 GCA_004023965.1 Spilogale gracilis
TCCTTCTTCTCCTTCTCCTTCCTCTTATTTATTGTATGTGGGTATTCCTTGCATGTCCTGAATCTATAATTTGGTACCTGCCATTAATTTTAGGGAAATTCTCAGTCATTTCTTGTTTCAAATATTCTGTTCTTTTTTCTATTTCTTCTCCATCTGGTATTCCCATTATGTGTACTTACACATTTTTGTATTTGTACCACAGTCCTTGGATATTGGATAGTCTGTTGTTTTTTTCTTTTAAAAAAAAAATTCTTTGTTAACTTCCCTTTCTAGTTTTTGAGGATTCTACTGATATAGCCTCTGGCTCAGACAGTTTTTTAGTCTTCAGCTATGTCCATCCAATAAGCTCATCAAAGACATTCTTCATTTCTGTCACAGAGATTTTAATCTCTAGAATTTCATTTTGTGTCTTAGGATTTCTATCTTTCTGCTTACACTGCCCATCTATTCTTTCATGCTGTCTACTTTATCCATTAGAGCCCTTAACATATTAATCATAGTTGCTTTAAATTTCTGGTCTGATAATCAGAACATCCCTGGCATGTGTGATTATGCTACTTATTCTTTGTCTTCAAATTGTGTTTTTTGCCTGTAAATATGTCATGTAAATTTTTCTTAATAGACCTAATATGCAATGTACTGGGTAAAGAGAGCTGCTACAATTAGGCCCTCAGTAATGTGTTAGAATGATCTAGAAGGAAGAAAATCTTCTACACTCTTCTGATGAGGTCTGTCTTCTGGATAGCCTTTGCCTGTAGATTATCAACCTCACACATGCCTCTCAGTGTTTCCCCTTTTCTGAGATTGGAGAAGCTGGCCTGAAATTGGGTATTTCTGTTCTGCAGGCTATTTAGGATCTGATAAAATCACAGCAGATTTGGTTATCCTTCAACAGTTGATTGTGAGGGCAGATCTTATTAAGAAGAGCAGAATGTTTTCTCATATTTCAGAGTGGTTGTCCTCCACCCCCATCATCGGAAGTGTGAGGGGATGTTTTGTCAATATCTACTATGAGAATTTGGTTTAGCTCTTACAGGTAAAACTCATGAAAAAGGCCCCCTATTTGTGATTACCCCTGAAGTTTTTAAACTCTCAGTCTTGTCTGCACTCAGCCTCAGCAACTTATCCTTACAACTTAAATTTTGTGGGGTTTTTTTTGTTGTTTGTTTTGTTTTTTTCTGGCGTTCCTTGTTAGCTTCTGCTGGTGAGTCTCTGCTCTGGAAAACTGTGACTCCCTCCATTTGCCTGTCTGTCTTCCCAATCTGGAGGTAACAATTTGCTGGGTATCCTCCCTTATTTCCCTTATTTAACAAATCGAGAAAGAGTTGTGGATTTTTCAATCTGGTCATCTTTTGACTTATTTTTAGGACACAGTGTTGACTTCCAAGCTCCTTAAAAGAGGAACTAGAAACCAGAAGTCTACATATTCTGGTTTAAAATTTATCTTTCACCTCTTGTTTTCGATTTCAATATTGTATTCTAAGAAGGAAGGTAATAATCACACTCCCCTGAATATTATGTTATTTCCAAACACCCAGCATATATATACACATATATTTGAGACTGAGAGAGACAGAAGGAGATCACAAGAAGAGGGCAGGGTTGGAGGGCAAAGCAGGTAGCTGGATGGGGGACTCAACCAGGGGACTCTGGGACTACAACTGGAGCTGAAGACAGGGAGTTGCCCAACCAACTACACCACCATCTTTACCCACAAATAAATCATTCATCAATGTTCTCACTGAAAATCTATAATTCAATATTGACCCATATAGGATAATACATGTGGCATGTTGGAGTGGCATTTTTTGGAGCCAGAATGAAACCAAACTATTTATACATTTCAGTGAACTGTTTAGCAATAAGCCTCATACATGGTTAACCGGAGAATTCTACTGATAATGCTGTCTACTCCATTATGTAGATTCTATGACTCTATCTTCAACTGGAAAGATAAGCCAAGTTTTAAAATGATGATTCCCCTATAAATGGAAATAGAAATGTGTAGAATAAATAAAGATTAAGCATGCTTAAAATCACTTTTATTTTTAATTAGTTTTTTTGATCTATATAAAAAATATCCTAGATACAGTATTCTTGTTCAACATTATTTAAAGTTTTTATGTTTTCTTTGATAAAGAACTTGCCATGATTACTTTCAGAATTATGGATAATGTCTTTGGGTTGAAGCATTTATTATGGACTTCTAACATAATATTATTGGGATAAATGACTATAAAATAACAAACAGATAAGAAAATTCTTAGTTAAGAGAGAGGCCAAAAGCTTTATGAATGTTTTCAATTTTCCACAATTATAATTTTGCTTTGGTAAAACAGATGAAGTTTCCAAATAATCTAATGTCAGAAATTAATTGAGGATTTATGGTTTTAAAGTAGCAGGTCACTGGTGGTTTGAGAAAATCCTGAGTTAGGGAGGAACAATTTAAGATAAGACAAGTGATCAGCTTAAAGTCCATTACTATTGGCTTAGGTCTTACAAAAAAAAAAAAATATATATATATATACACATATATATGTATATATATATACATAAATATATATACATATATATGTATATATATATACATAAATATATATACATACATACATATATATACATAAATATATATACATACATACATATTATATATAATATATATATATATATAATATAAAACTAATTTTTTCAGTATCTGATAAAAGTTGACCAGAGGATGAGGATAAAGGGTACCTGGTAAAGGACTTTTATAGTGGTTGAATACTATGTAATCCTTTTATAGTGATTGAATACTACATAATCAAATATAATAAATATTAAAACAGTATGCTTTTTGTAAAGCAGCTATGTATTTCTGTCTTAAAACTGCCTGATCTAAAACTGCCTGATCAAATAGGAATTTTAAGTGATCAAAAAGAAAAGGGTCTAAAAAAAAAGAAAAAAGAAAAGGGCTTGACCTACTTAAGAACTAACATCAAATATTAGTTCAAGGCCATTTTATAAAATCCTCTGGATGCCTGCTGACATAGTTAGTAAGTAAGCTTTGAGGGTCAGTGCAAATTGACATTGAAGAAATTGCTGTATTCAGAATCAAGTAATCATGCAGGAGAAACCAAATAGAGAAAAAAAGTATTTTCTGATCCTGACTATAAAGTAGAATACTATTGCATGTGTAACACTGACTGTAATCAAGCCAGATGGTCTGAGATAAGCCTGTGAAAGAGAAAGGAGTTTTCTTTCATAAAAGGAAACAAAACAAAACAAAAGGGCAATGAACTGAGTCCTTTCAGGCTATTAATGGAATATCAGGACTTCTGCATTTCTTCACTAGGAGTATTTTGAACAACAACTGGGGTTCAAATGTCAGAATCAGAAAAATCAGTGTTAATTTAAACAGTGATTTCTAAAACTTAAAAGTGAATGAGAAAGATAGTTGTTTGTATACCTTTTGTTTTTGTCTTACTGTCTTATATGGTGTTCTAGGTAATTAGTGTAGTGTGCTCATAAAAATATAAAATGTATTTACCAAATACTCCTGAATCCCCAAGTCCTAAAGTTTACTGATGCAACTTCAGTACATAATTACTTGTACCCTAAGAAAAAACTGTATATATGTGTGGTGCGTGTGCATAGTGAGTAAACAACAGAATGTTGAGTTGAAATAGAATTATCATACTATTGGCTGGATATACTAAATAATTAAATTATTTGCTTTTAGCAATCACAGTTGTTAAAATTAAGTTCTATTCCTCAGCAATATCATGGATTGCTATATCATAGAACATTATAAAGTTAATATTTTAAAATTTTACAGAGTTAAATTTACTTTTAATTTGTTTGCTGAACAGTCCTATGAGTTTTAACACATTTATAGATTTGTGTAACCACTTTTATTATCAGGATACAGTAGAGTTCCCTTACTCTTACCCACCCCCAATTCCCTTTGCTCACTCTTTATAGTCATACCCTCTTCCTACCCCTACCTGAGGGCAGCCATTCTTCTCTTTCCCTATAGTTTTGCCTTTACCAGAATATTATATAAATGGAATTGTAAAGTGTGAGACCGTTTGAAACAGGTATCTTTCGCCAGCATAATGCTTTCAAGATTCATTTGTGCTGTTTTGTATCTCAAAGGTTTGTTTCCTTTTATTGCTGAGTAGTATTCTATCAAATGGGTATGGCAATCTGTTTATCCATTTACCCACCAAAAGACAGTTAGGTTATTTTGAGTTTTTGGTGAATAAGAATAAAGCACTTATAAACATTTGTGTACAAGCTTTTGCAGGGACATAAGTTTTTATTTCTCCAAACTAAATACCTAATAAGGATTTGCTAGATCATATGGTAAGTGTATGTTTAACTTACTAAGGAACTGCCCATTTGCCAAAGTGACTGTACTGTTTTACAGTTGAGCAACATATGAGTGTTTGCTTAATGTATTTTTTAAAAAGACAAATATTAAATAGATGATTCAAGTTCTATTACATTTAACAGTTCTGTTTTGTGTTTAATCAATGTAGTAGACAGAATAATGGGCTCCAAAAGATATTCAGGACCTAATCTACAGAAACAAGAAATATTACCATATATGGAAAAAGGTATTTGCTAATGTGATTAAGGACCTTGAGAAGTGTGCCTTTTGATATGGTTAACAAATAATCATTAAAGTTTAATGAAAATTGACATTTACAAAATGTAGAATCAGGCAGAAGAAGCATTCTGTTCTTTCTGTAGAACTAACATTCTAGTGAGAGTCGTCTAGAAGGAAATAAGTAAATTTTAAATATAACTGTGGTAAGTGTAAGCAAGAATAGGGATATGTTCTATGTCCTATCCCTAAGAATGGGGATATGATAGGGAAGGGTCCTAGGGTTAAAAGTTTTTGGATAGTCTGTCACACAAAATGACATTTGAGGAGAGAATTGAATGAAGTGGGGTGTGCTAGTCATGTGACAATAAAAGAAAAGTAAGTTCACTGCAGAATATAAAGGTATTGTAAAAGTTCTGAGAAAAAAGCATATGCATATGTGAGGAATTACTCCATGGTCTGTATGACTAGAGAGGAGTAAAGATGTGGCTGAACATAGATGATGTTGAGGTCTGCCTGAGATGAGCTCTTGCAGAGATCTCAACATTTTGCTGAACAGTCTGGGTTTACCCCTTTATGTGAGAGAAAGTCCCTGGAATGTTTTGCCTGGGGAAGTACAATGAACAGATTCACACAGCTGACTCTTGAACAACCTGAAAGTTAGGGTTGCTGACGCACAGCAAAACTGAAAATCCCTCTGTAACTTTTGACTTGCCCAAACTTTACTAAATAGCCTACTATTGACCCAGAAGCCTTACCAATAACATAAACAGTCAGTGAACACTTATTTTTTTGTTATATGTATTATATCTTATATTCTTATAATAAGGTAAGCTGGAGAAAAGAAAATGTTTAAGAAAATCATGAGGAAGAGAAAATACATTTACATGGCTTTACTGTAAAAATTCCAGGTAGAAGTGGACCCGCACAGTTCTAACCTATGTTATTATGATAACTAATTTTCAGGTTGAGGAGAGTGAAAGGAAGGGGCCCAGGCAGGAGGCTATTAAAGTTTATTCACTAGGTGAGAAACAATGCTGGCTTGAAGCACTGTGATAGAAGTGGGGTGACAAGAATTTCTTGGACTCTGAATATGGGGGTGGGAGAAGTGTGGAATGAGACAAAGATAAAATCAAAGTTTCAGCCCTCAGAAATCAGCTAGCAATTTCTCAAACAAGGAAAGACTGTAAAAGAATAAATTCAGGAAAGGGAGAAAACTACAGTTTGCCCTTTAAAGTGAGTATCACATATTCAAATGAAAGTTTTAAATGGACAATTCAAAATACAAACTTAATATTTAGGGAAGAGATTCAAAACACAAATCTAGTATTTAGGGAAGAGATCATCATTGCAGAAAAAATTGAGAATCACCAGAAAATATAAATTTCTGGACCCAATGGCATCATTTATAAATTTAGGATGATAATATCCATGTTAGATAACCAATGGAAAAAGTATTTGAGATTTTATAGAGAGAGAAAGTTTTTAGAATTTGTTATCATTCTCATTAATTTCATTTAAATTTATTTCCATAAGAAGGGACATTTAAATTGAAGAAAATGTAGGGACACCTGGATGGCTCAATCTGTTAAGTGTCTGACTTCAGTTCGGGTCATGACCTCAAGTTCCTAAGATTGAGCCCCAGGTGGGCTTTCCCCTCCCCCTCTACTCCTCACATTGTGCTCTCTCTCTCCCTCAAATAAATAAATAAAATATTTTTAAAAAATAATAAATTGAGTAAAATGTGATCTTTTCAGGAATGCTACATCAATAATCCAGATATTTTATTTTTACATTTTATAACCAGAACTCTATTACCTTAATTTTTTTAATCTTAAATTTCACAATTCATGTTTTATATTTTTTTTGGTTTTAAAATATATGTATTTCATTGTTGTTAGTTTCCTAGTTTGCTTTAGGAGGATACAAAATATAAATAAATAAAAAAGATGATTCCCTTACCACATTCAGGTTATACCAGGTCATCAAAATCAAGACATCATTTAATTACCTCCTCTGTGGTATTTTTTGCATGAACAATCTTCAAAGGGAGCATTGAGGAAATCACATAGATTGCTAAAATAAAAATAATCCCCAATAATATTTGCAAAATTGTGATTTATTCTTATATTTGAGTTTCTCAGTTCATCAAACTACAGTGCATGTGGATATACGTTATTTTCATAATTAACAACCAAACTAGGAATGCGAAGGGGGGAAAAGCTTGTATTACTCTTCATTATAAAATTATAAATACATTTATAAATCTGTATTAATATAGAGAAGTGTTTATATAGAAAGAGAAATGTACTTAATAAAACTGAGCATTGGATTAAATTTTAATAAATTATTCAAGATAAGAATAGTATTAAATAATTTTTTAAGTAATGAAGTACAAAAATTTAAAATATTTATTGAAGGTAGAATTATTTTCCCACTTACTGGGTAAAAATATATTTCTCTATTTTATCAATAATGTATTATATGTAAATAGAAATATGGACACACTGATACATATGTTTCTTATTTATAATAGTGTCATGCATTTTGCACAGTAACATATAAGATAAAGTGATGATGGTTTTGTGTAAGAAATTTAAATAAGCTAAATACTGTAATTTTCAAAAATATTGAAATTATTATAAAATGAATGTTTTGATAAGCAACCACTTTAAAAAACAATGCATTTAAACATTGTGCTGTAGCATGGACATTTTTGTTGTTGTTTGTAGTTAAGATTTATTATAAGACATGAATATTTTAACAACCCAGGAGTGCTATTCAAAAATTTATTGAGATAATTATTGGTGCAACCAACATAAAAGTTATATAAATGCATACTGTAGTACCCCAATCATCTCTTGAAATTTTTTCTGTATTTAATGTTTTTATTGATCAAATGTACTTTAATATTTCCTCCTGAAGATAATTTAGAAAAAGTGTTCAAAAATCATTTGAATGCTGTATACACGTTCTGTAAAATATTCAAAACAGAGCCATAAGCTTGCCTACAGAAATATCTTTAAAAATATTTTTGATGATTTATTTAATAATTTAACGTCTGCTTTTATATGGATAAGAAAATTATTTTGCTTGGATTTATGTCTAAAATTCTGTGGTTTTAATTAAAACATTTAATTTGTAACAAATTCATAACAAATTTCATGCTTTCATATATTTACAGTTTTATGAATAGTGTTATACTGGGGATGAGAAGATATGAATAAATTGACCATTTCTAAAATAGAAAAGGAATGACTTCCAGTGGTGGCTATGTGATGCAATAAGTGGCATGAACAACCATCCAAATCTAACATAATGCCGCAAATTTTACTTAAAACACAACACAATTGTAAATCAATTAAAAGACAAAAAGAGGTAATTTTCATAGGTCAAAAGCAAATTAATAGTGGGAATACAAAATTGTAAACAATCTTTGAGGTCACCAGCTGATCAATAAGCAACCGCCAGGTCTGGTGATATTGAACTTTCATATTTTCAGTTATTTTAGGCAAAAAGTCCATGCAAAAAAGGAGAGTCTGATAGAACACACTTACCTAATGTTGATTTTCAAAAACCATAACAAAATGAAATAAAAATATACCTACTTTTCAGAGGAATCTATAAATAAATTATTTTTATCTTAGCAATATATAGGGAAGAAGAAAATACTCAAACCATCTCTCCACTGAGATTTTGGTTTTAATTCACACAATAGCCACACTATGAAAAATATCAGTGGTTCTATTTTAAATGGGATTTGGGATGGTAGTGTCAGGGAAAGGCAAACAGTACAAAGATTTTCTTTACAAACGTTTACCTTAGGCCTCTATGCAGTTCCACAGAGAAAAAAATATCAAATATAACTCCAATTAAAAAAAAAATGTTCACATAATGCAATGAGAGAACTTGAATGAGAACCAAGAGAATAAGAGATGGGGTAATCATCTCTGCAGATACACAAAATCAAATAAGTACTTTTTTTTTTTTAAGATATTATTTATTTCTTTGACAGAGAGAAACGCAGCGAGAGAGGGAACACAAGCAGGGGGACTGAGAGAGGGAGAAGCAGGCCTCCCGCCTATCAGGGAGCCCGAGGTGGGGCTTGATCCTGGGTCTCCATGATCATGACCTGAGCCGAAGGCAGTTGCTTAACCAACTGAGTCACCCAGGTGCCCCCAAATAAGTACTTTTAATATATATATGTAAATAACAAATATTAAACATAATAAAAGAACAAAAGCCTATAAAATGAATAAGCAGATTTGAAAATTAAGTAGAAATTAAAGAATCTATACAGCATGTATATATGTATATTCTGGTTGAATGGTACATACACTATCCAACCAGGAAGTTGAATAGTATAGATAAATCTTTAAATAGTACTTTCTCAATCAAATCCTTTCAGAAAAGCAAGCAAGAACATGAAATTTTATAAAGGTCTTGAGTGGATTTTTTTTAAAGATTTTATCTATTTATTTGACAAACAGAAATACAGCTAATGAGGGAACACAAGCAGGGGGAGTGAGCAAGGGAGAAGCAGGCTTCTCACCGAGTAGTGCACCCGATATGGAGCTCAATCCCGGGATTCCATGACCTAAGCTGAAGGCAGACACGTAATGACTGGCCCACCCAAACGCCTCTCTTGAGTGGATTCTTAAGGATTCTTAAAGCCACCACATTAGACTTATGAAAGATCCTTCTGGATTCAATAAATTTAGTTTTTCAACAAAGCAATATGTTTTTATGTAAATACAATGTGCAGTTGTCAAGGGGTGCCTGGGTGGCTCAGTTGTTTAAGCATCATCAGACCCTTCGTTTTCACTCAGGTCATGATCTCAGGGTCATGAGATCCAAGCTCTGTGTTGGGCTCTTGCCCTCTGTGTGGAGTCTGCTTGTCCTTCTCCCTCTGCTCCTCTCTCCACTCTCTCTCTTTCTCTATTTTTTTAAGTATTGCTTTTTTTATTATTTTGTTGTCACTCTAAAAGAAATGAATAAAATGTTTTAAAAATGTGTAGTTGTCAAATAGACAAACACTAATAGCTTTGTGGTTAAAAAGTTAATTTTATTACATACTTGAAATAATAATAATTGTAATACTGGCTTTCAGACTGTCCATTTATGAGTGCCAGACAATTTTCTGTGCTTTCTGTGCTTTCCAAGAATGAAATGACTAGCTTTGTGCAAACACTTTGTAAGACAGACGGGATATTTATCTCTGTTTTACAAATGAGAGAAGTAAGGTTTATTTGTAACCTGCCCAAAGTAACATAGATAATAGAAGCAAGAACCATGATTTAAGCCTGTTGCTTAATCATAAATGCAACTTACATATTCATTATATTGAAAAATAAATCAGTTTGGAAAGTGGATAATCTGCCTGCAGGTGGTCAAATAGACCTTTAACAAGCATTTGTTAAACATTCCATCGCTGGGTCTTTTCCCTGAAAATGGAGATGATTAGTTCCTGAGTACCACATAATATATTGGGAATGTCATGATAATTATATGTGGAAATACATGTAGGATTATGTTATATATAATATATTAGGTAACTGTCAATTATCATTACTGCACTTTTTGAAATGTTTGGATAAATTTGCAATCTTGATAACTGTGATGCTTCTAATATTTTTTTTAAACTCACAGATAAAAATTTTCAATATTGAATTTCCTACAAATTAAGAACTCATTTATCTATAAAATCAACTCGAAATTATACTGTTTTTTTTAAGATTTTATTTATTTGACAGAGAGAAACACAGCTGGAGTGGAAAGACAAGCAGGGGGAGTGAGAGAGGGAGAAGCAGTCTTCCCACTGGACAGGAAGCCCGATGCTGGGCTCGATTCTGGGACCCCGGGATTATGACCTGAGCCAAAGGCAGACACTTAATGACTGAGCCACCCAAGTGCCCCTCAGAAATTATTCTTAATTTTGAAAGTTGAAAGTACTTAAATAAATCAATGGAAAACTTTAATTACTGAGAATGCAAATATGTACAGACTTTAGCTAACATCTGTTACATTCTACATTCATTACGTGAGGTAAAACTATATTAACGTATACAGCATGTACCAATGAATCTCATTATAAAAATTCTTTATAATACCAAACAACTGTAATTTATTCAAAAAAGTATTTGCCTTTATGAATTGAATAGTTGTACATAACTTTTTTGAAAGGCTAATTATATATTTGTGTAATACTCAATTGTTCTTGACTTGGAAAAAATAATGTGAATATAGTGTTTCTCTTCTAAGTCTATGATTTTCAAAGATGGTAGCTACACATGTATTTTTAAATATAAATTAAATTATAACTTATTTTTAAATAAAATTACTGATTTAAAACATATCTACATATTATTAAAGCATATTTATGAATCAATAGTTTTTTCTTTTATGAATCAACAAGTTTTACTCTCTTTTGTGTCTGTCATTTCTCTTGGGCTTGTTTTCATTATGTGAAAAATTTGACCCATTTAGTACACTTGATTAGCATCCAGCTGTCTGAGATGTTTCTCATGCAGAAATTGTTTGCAAAAATAGACAGAAAAGGAATTAATATGAATTGAACACCTGTAATGTGTCTAATGCTTAGCTTACTTTAATTAATTGAATGGATCCTAATAAAACCTGTAGGTAAGTATTGTTAGCCTTATTTTACAGAAACAATTGTGGCTAAGAAAGGTTAAATAATAATTATTAATCCATTAAGAATTTATTGAGGGCCAAGTGTATGCCAGACTTTTTTTCTCCCAGACATTTGGAATACATTGCTTAACAGAAAAAGAAGAAAAATGTTGTGCATGCATGAACACTATGATGTGATAGAAAATAGGCAAGTAGTTTTTTTTTTTTTAAGATTTTATGTTTTTACTTGTGTAAAAGTACTGTGTAAAAGTACACACATACACACACACCCATATACTGTGTATATACTGTGTATATGGGTGTGTGTGTATGTGTGTGTGTGAGAGAGAGAGAGAGAGAGAGACAGTGAGAGAGAGAGAGAGAGAGAGAAAGCATTAGCAAGGGGAAGGAGAGGGAAAGCAGACTCTCTGCTGAGCAGGGAGCCTGATGCAGAACTCCATCACAAGATCTTAAGAACATGCCCTGAGCCTATGTCAGATGCTTAATAGACTGAGCCACACAGGCACTCCTAGAAGTCAAGTATTCTGATACATATACATACATGTACACACACACATATATGGTTTCTGTGATTTTTAATGAAATTTGTATTGTGCTGGAGATTATGTGTGTGTGTATATATATATATATATATATATATATATATATATATACATCTTGTACTGATATATACACATAAACATATATATGAACACTATATATATATATATATAGTGCTGATATATACACTATATATATGATTGAACAAAAGATATTTTATCTTCATGATGGAAAAAGGAAAACTCCTACTTTTACTCTTTTATGGAAAGAAGACATAAAGACAAAACAATAAAATAATTACCATATATATATTATCTTATATGTACCAGATACTGTATTATGCCCTGAGTGGTGAACAAATACATGACCTCTCTTACAGTGTTTAATCTAGGAAGGGAGGTAGCTCATGAAGTCAGTGAGATCATCAGAAATCCCATACTCTTCTGATATCTTTCCTTTGTTTTTTCTGCTATAAGAGATTCCCCTTGCAGCTTAAAGTGAGGGTTGACATTTATCAGAGCTATAAGCCTTGTTGTTCACCTTCAGTAAGAGGGCAAAAATTGGAAAAAGGGAGATGGAAGGAGGAGGGACGGAGAAAGAGATTGAAGGTGAATGGAAAGAGGTGGAGAGAATGAGACAGAGACTTTACTCTCAAATATAATTTCTGCGTGTAAGTTCAATTATGTCAACTTAAGCTACATATAATCTGAAAAAAATACCTCTCTGGGAGAATGCCATATGCTGATACCTTAAAACTGGCACAGTTCCTAGGATATCCACAGTTCCTAGGATATTGAGTATTAGGCTATAGTTGCATTATTGATATTTTGAGTTAGAACATTCCCTGTTATGGAAGGGTTTTCTGTGCATTGCAGTCAACATTCCTGATCTCCACTTATTAGATGCCAGTAACACTCCCAAGTTTGTGACTACCTGGAAGGTCTTCAGACATTGCAAAAAATTCTCTTGAGAAAAAACTCGTGCTTGGTTGTGAATCACTGCTGTGAGAATAACCAGAGCTAAGAGCTGGCATGTGGGATGGGTGGTGAGAGTCAACATGTCAACAGCAACAGTATTATTTCTCTTGTGCTGATAAAGAAACCGAGACTTAGATAAGAAGCTTGTATGTTTGCACGACTAGTAATCTGAGATTTGCCTAAATACAGAGCCAGTATTCTCATAACTTTAATATATTTTCCTTCCTTAATAGCTGTCACTCTCTGAGTATATTTTATGTTCTAAAACATTTCCACATGATTACTACATTCTTCCTCACAGCTGCCCCGTGAAATAAGCATCATTCATTATCAGATTAGTATTGCATGAGATGATTGTGAATAGAAGGGTGGCACTGTCAAAATCTCCCCGGGAGACCAGAGAAGATTGCTTAAAGAGATGATAGTTTGTGAGACTAGAGGACTAAGTATGGCCTGGGACGGATCCAAAAAGGTCACACCAAGAAGAGGGTCTAAGTCTAGCATTTACAAATAGATACAACTGTGAGATGATGTTGAATTAAGAAATTACAAGGATTTGTTGCCAATAGATTATATGTACGAGAAGGTGCTTGGAAGAGACAGAATGTACAACAATCTACATCATGCTAATGGGTTTGGATACTATCCATTTGGTGACAAGGAGTCACTGAAAGAATATGACCAAAAAATTAATAATAGTACCAAGTTGTTAGAAAATCACTTTGACAATATTGTGGAAATTAGATTTGTGAAGGAGAAGGGGATCATTTGATAGAATAAGAAGTTTCAGACAGGATTAGTATAAAAAGGATAAGCACCTAAACTAAAATAACATCAGTGTATTTGAAGAAAAAGCCAAGTTCTAGGCAGAATGAGAAAAGATCTATAGTAGATGTTAAGTAATTTGAAACAGTAAAAGAAAGAAAAGGTAACACTGAGATTTTTGGTTTGGCCATCTAATTGGGGCAATAATATGGAATATCAGGGGGCAAAAAGATAGTTGTGGAGAATGAGAGGGCATTAAGAAGCACATGGTCATAGATGAGGAATGGAAGGAGGAATGGAGAACTTCCTCACAATGTGCTTTCTCATTTCAAACACTATGTTCACTTGGTTATTTTCCTAATTAAAAAAAAAGATATTACAATTAAAATTAAGCTATTTCTGATATATTTCTAGAAATATACATAATATACATAATATATATATAATCACATGTATATGTGACATATATATATGTCATATATATATTTGATTAGAGTTTGGGTTGGTTACCTTTATCATTTTTTGGATGCAGTTTTTATGTGATATAGTTGACAGTGTACTATAGACAGAAATTTGTATTGTGTTTCTCTCATTTTGCATTATATTATATGCAAATCTCTAGACTCAATATTTCATTTTCTCTAAAATTTCCACTATAAAATCCTGAACTATATATCTTAGAGTATGATTTATTTTCCTGTATGTAGAACTCTTTCCTAAGTAAAAAGTTTCAGTTAGTTTATAGAACCAAAGTTTATGGATACTTATTGTTTCTATTATGTATCACTTCCTTTCTTTTATAAAGGACTTTATAAAATTATCTTCACACAAATAATATTTAAGTATCCCATATGCTCTTTTCCATGTCAAATGTTAACACAATTATTTTTCAATGTTTAAGTGATAGCCAAGTACTTACATGCAAAAAAAATGTATATATATAAAATTTTTTCTGCATTCAATTAGTTCTAAAGTAAAACATAATTTCCACATATATTAAAATACTTGCATTTCTTTATTTTTAAGTTATGGCCCATGTTTTTGTTCAAATATCCATGTGTCTGTCACATAGAAAGTGTTCATTAAGTTAATTAGTAATTAATGATTTGAGACTTTGGCAAATTAAGTATATTAATACTGTGTATTACTTAGGGCATTAATTTTAAAAGGATATATTGTCTATTTAGAGAAATAGATTATAAACAAAAGATAATTTTGAGATGACGATTAAGCAGGAAAATAAAATAATATTGTAAAATTCACAATGAATATGTATATAAATATAAGATATATGTATGAAACTGAGATCACTTAATAAAGAGAACGGCTGAGGTTTTAACTAAATTCCTAGAAAACCTCATACTATTTCTGTCTCTCTCCTCCTGAATTAACAATAAACTTCAGTATTTCCAGAGGCAAATAAGAAAAGAAAAGACATTTTATTAGCCAAATATAAATCACACTCAATGCTTGTTTTCATGGTCTTTTCTTTTCTTCTATCTTTAGATCTTAAGATAGAGTGAAAAAAATTGCCATTTAATTGCATAGCAAATTAATAAATGTGAAAATCACCATTTTTCTAGTCTTTTTATCTTCCTTTATTTGCCCAACTGCAATATACTTTGAAATGGGTTGATTTTGTATTAGTTACATACAGTGGAAAGTAATAACTTGATATTAGAAAGTTATTGAAAGAACTTTATTATAAAGGAAGGAAAATGTGTGTGTAACTAAATATGTTTTATATTTTAATTTGATCACTACATTTTGGCAGCATAAACTATAATTTCTTTACATTGTAACCAATGTTTCGGCTACACTGAAATATGCATTCATTGTTTAGATAATATGTGTTGAGTGCCAAAATATTGTAGAGACCCATTTTTTGTTGTTTTTTCTTTCTCACTTTCCATTTTTTTCTAGGGAAATATTTGATTCTCA
Organism: Spilogale gracilis; assembly: GCA_004023965.1. Classification (NCBI taxonomy): domain Eukaryota; kingdom Metazoa; phylum Chordata; class Mammalia; order Carnivora; family Mephitidae; genus Spilogale; species Spilogale gracilis. The sequence continues at coordinate 15,466 of PITA01000228.1, forward strand.
TCTCATGTTATGCTCATTTCCTTGGTCCTCTTACATAAATTCATAGGTTTTACCCTTATTATTATGCATCTCTATGTTTCTATGTTTCCTGTAACATTCTACAACCCTTTATCTTATGTTTCATTGCTGGACATCTATTCTGAGATATTTCACCAATATTACAAATATAGTACAACCAAAATTGAACTCATTATTCACCCCTGCTAATATTTTTAAAACAATTTCACTCTGATTTATTGCACAAGCTTCCTACCTTTCCTCCTACATTTAGCTTGGCTTGTTCCATTCATTTTTTTTTTTTTTTTTAAGATTGTACTTATTTATTTGACAAAGAGAGAGAGATCACAAGTAGGCAGAGAGGCAGGCAGAGAGAGAGGAGGAAGCAGGCTCCCCACTGAGCCCGATGCAGGCCTTGATCCCAGGAACCTGAGATCATGACCTGAGCCCAAGGCAGAGGCTTTAACCCACTGAGCCACCCAGGCGCCCCTCATTATTTCTTTTTAAGACTTCATTTGACAGAGAGGAACACAGCTAGAGAGGGAACACAAGCAGGGGGAGTGAGAGAGGTAGAAGCAGGGAGCCTGATAGGGAGCTCAGTTGTGGGACTCCAGGATCATGACCTGAGCAGAAGGCAGATGCTTAACAACTGAGCCACCCAGGCACCCCTGTTCCATTATTAATAACTCTCCTCAATTTAATCTGTATGCCTAGCTCTGGACTAAGTGTTAAAACTTATGTCATCTAATCCTTACAACTTGTGAAATGTCACAATACCCCCATTATATTGATGAATAAACTGAGCGTCATGTGTATTAGGTGGCTTTTCTAAGCCATATAGCTAGTCAAAGTCAGGGATGGGATTTGAGGTCTGGTCCACATGACTCCAAATCCTGAAACTTGGCTGCCAACTACAATATTACAGTCAGAATGAAGCTGAAATAAATATGTTTTTCCCCTTAATATCCTCCATGACTCCCATAGTACCCTCAGAATTTCATGCCATTCATTGGATTAAAAGGCATTTCAGGATCTAACTTGAAGGTGTCTGTTCCTAAAAGATGAGTTACAAAGTACTTTGTTCAATAGCAAAGTAAGCTACAGGAAAATAAAGGTTGATACAGTTCCTGGACTCTTCAGGGGGCAGAGGAGTTCCATCTAAGTAGGATTCTTATTCTCCACTGGCATTATAACAAATTTTAACAACAACAACAACAAAAAAAACAACAAACGGAGGCTTTTCTTTTTTCCACTGAAAAAAATTACTGTTGAAAGACATGACTTGCAACGTGGAGCCTAATGGTCCTGAAAATTCTGACCACAGAATTGGCCAGGCCGATCCTGGTGCTGTCATCTTTCTCCTGCAGAATGCAAGCTCCTGCCAGAGGAGCTGAGGAGGCTCGCTGCTGGCAGTTGCACAGCTCCCAGGGGACAAGTGAGTGGAGCTGTGACAAGTTTGCCAAATTATACTTTGTAAATTTACAAACAAGATAAAGAACTCTGCTTCTCACGAGTGGAGCAGGTAGGAGAGAGAGGTGAGGTAAATCGCTTCTCATGGAAATCAAGAACTAGAAAAAGCAAACACCCTTATCCCTCTTACCCAGGCTGAATTTCTCTATCACCCTTCTTTTTGTTTGCTCGCATCATACCCAATCTGTCAATTCCGCTGCCAGCATGCCTCACACATCTCATTCAGCCTCACAGTGTACTCTATTTCTGTTGTTATAACCATTGCAACAACCTCTAACTGATTCTTCTGCTTTTCTTATTCTGTGTTGGCTTTCTCCATGAGCTGAATACAGATATTCATCCTCCTACAATGTTAATGCTGAAACCCCTTGATCAAACAAACAAACAAACCTGATCTGTCATCACATGTAACAAAAATCAGTCTGCAATCCAAGGTTTTCTATCCTCTGACATCAACCTACCTGTTTTATTATCATTATTCATTATTTACCTCAAACAAAATTATTTATCCATAAGCACAGGCATTCATTTCCTGAGACTATGTCCTTTGATAGTTTTTCCTCCATGCCTGTAACAATGCAACAACATAGAGAATTTATTTTTTTTTTTAAGATTTTATTTATTTGACAGAGAGAAACAGCCAGAGAGGGAACACAAGCAGGGGGAGTGAGAGAGGGAGAAGCAGGCTTCCTGCCAAGCAGGGAGCCTGATGTGGGACTCGATCCCAGGTCTCCAGGATCATGACCTGAGCTGAAGGCAGTCGCTTAACCAACTGAGCCACCCAGGCGCCCCTGAGAATTTAGATTTATATTGACATATGAATACTTAGATGTCATAACTGCCAAAAAAATAGCAGGCTGCTTTGTTGCATATATGAAGAGTAGTGATTTCCGTAAAATGAGTTTAATGTGTATTTGGGGATTATTAGATATGAGAACCAAATTAATCAAGTCAAATTGTGGCATCACAACATTTGGTACAGAGAGCATTTTGTAGTGAATGGAGAATTTATGACACACACTTTATTCATTCATTTGTAGCTTTATCACTTTTATTTTTCAGAGTTTGAATTACAATAAAAATGCATTTGTAAATTCTCTGCCTCCTTTCAGAAAAGAGAGAAGAGACAACAAATTAGATTTTCCAGGTTCTTTGCAATTTCAAATCCTCTTATAGTAGCTTCTTGTAGATCATTCCTGCATACATTGAATGTGGTATCTACACACATTAAATATTGATATTACATGCTTGATTTTGGTAGTGATGTTATTACTTCTTTAAAATTGACATTATAACAAAGTGCTGAACTTCTTTTATTATACCTAAGCTATTAATTGCCCAATAATTATAGATTCAAGTATTTCATATTCATTGATAAGTGTAATAATTATTTTTTCTTTGTTGCATTCTATTTTAGCTATTGAAAGCAAAAATGAAATACCACTACTTCTAAAAAAGGAATATATTTCATAAAGTTTTCAAAATATATTTTACCTACACATAATTAAATGAATTATTTAAAATGTTCTTTCTATAGTATTTATCAAATGGAAGTGTTTGCATAAAGAATTCATTCCCATTGACAGTTGATTTGATTTCTGTATTACAGTTCCTTCTAAAGTAGGAAATTGAATTCTCCTGCGTATGCTATGTCAGTTTTATCAGGTAAAGAAAGACTAATGATGTCAGATTACTTTTCAGTGGGATAGAATGAACTGAATTTGCATCAAGGGAGAAATGATTTCTTAGCCACAGACACGTACATTGATCAGATTGTCTGTGCATAGTTTATTCTATGTATTTATATATTTTCTTTCCATCTTGCTGCCAACTATTATTATACCACATTCATCATCAGAGAATTAAGGGAGAAAGCCACTTCCAAAGACTGCTTGAAATGAGTTGAGGTTTGCCCACTAAATCCTCCAGCTGCTTCTCTAATAAGAATCCAGAAGGAAGTCAAAATCTATGCATGAAAAATATGATATTATCTGATTTTTCCCCAAAACTGGCCTGCTGAAGTTTTAGTATCATATTTGAATGAGGATTAATAACACAATAATTCTTTTTTTTTTATTTGAATGGTGTCATTGAACTATCATTTCGAATTTCTGACAAGAAAAGAAAATTACCCTCTAGTAGGGCTAATAAAGGGATGATATCAACATAAATATTTACAAATATAACACACAAATCACTGAACAAAGAAGTGATATTTAAGAATATTTGGCTGCAATATTGACTTCAATGTTGTATTTTTGAGAACTATAATATGCTGTGTTTGTGGAGGAGAGGATAGTAATAAATGTGTAATATCCATTCCAGATCTCTCGGGCTATAAAACAGATACTTACACTGCTGCAAGTATATACCTGAGTATTTATCCATTGTTAAACAATACTCTGTCAGCATTTCTTACAGTGTGGGTTCTGTAGATAAAGTAGTATTATGAGATGTTCTGTGGAAAACAAGGAAGGCAGACACATGTAAGAAACCTTATATTCTTCATATCCTACTTAGAGATTCATCACACAGAATATAAGTGCACAAAACAAGAAGAATGGTTAAATTAAGTTTTATATAACCCCAAAGTAGAGTATTTTAGAGCCCCATTGCTACTACCCTGATTTATGCTGCTATTACTTTTAATATAAATTCTTCTTAATATAGTCTCTTGCCCCCATTTCTAAGCCACTAGAAACTTTCTCTACCATAAAGCAAAACTGACGAATACAAAAAGGCAAATCTGTCCCTATTATTTCTTAATTCTTCAATGTTTCCCTATGCTTTTGTTTTAATATCCAAACTGTTAACTTGTTGTGCAATAATATTGTCATTTGTTCAACTTCATCTCTCACCTTTAGCTCTGCATTTCAGCCAAACTTGGTTTTAAATCCCATACTCTCTTAAACACCTTGAAAAACACTCGTGTTTCCTCACTGGCATCTCTCTTTCTTTAACATATTCTTCTCTTACTGTAGTCATTAATTTAATTGTCATTTAATCTTCAAAGCCTTCCTTGACACCCTACCTTAACTTCTCATTCTGGGTTCCATTTCCTTCCAACATGTTCCATAGCTGTCTGCACCTGCATATTGTAGTTTTAATTGTTGAATGTGACCATCTGCTTCTGTAAGCCTAGCAATGATAGGAAACAGGCCTGCCTCATTCATATTTTATCCTCAGCAGTTAGTGTTATGCCTTTTACATAGCTGACTTCTCCCACCCCCAAGTTTTTATTTGAATTCCAGTTAGTTAGAATATGTTGTAATATTAGTTTCAGATATAGAATTCAGTGATTCATCATTTACATACAACACTCGGTGCTTGTGCTTGGGCACAAGTGCACTCCTTAACCCCCACCACCTTTCATCCGCTTCTCTTCTGGTAACCAACAGATTGTTCTCCATACTTAAGAGTCTGTTTCTTAATTTTTCTCTTTTTTCCCCCTTGTGTTCATTTGCTTTGTTTCTTAAATTCCACATATACGTGAAATCATACAGTATGTATCATTCCTTGACTGACTTATTTCACTTAGCATAATACACTCCAGCTCTATTCACATCATTGTAAATGCCAAGAATTCATTCTTTTTGATGGTTGAATAATATTCCAGCAGTGTGTGTGTGTGTGTGTGTGTGTGTGTGTGTGTGTGTGTACAAATACAAAGATTATATACGCCTATAATCTTTATCCATTCATCAGCTGATGGACATTTGAGCTCTTTCCATTTGGACATTTTAATTTTAATTCATTTTTTAAAGTTTTGAAATTGAACAAATTGAAATTGAACAAAAATAACAAAATAATTACAAAATGTTAGGAAAAAAAAACAAAGTATCTGTGAATTAGGAGTTCATATGTTAGAGTAAGATTGTAAAAAACAACTTTAGATAGTTATCATTAAGTAAGGTTACAAAGAGATTTAGGTAACCAGCAGAAGAACATGGGAAAGGTACTAAAAGCTTAAAGAAAATGCTGAAAGTTTTTGTACATGGATGTGACCCAGTGAAATACATTTTACTAAGGTTGGTCTGGTGGTGAAAGGTATGGTTAATCAAAAAGATAAGTTCATGAGCAGAGAGAGCATGTTTGAAGTTTGTAAATCAACATTCTTGTAAACCTTAAGAACGATGATGCAATGTGAAAGGGGGAGAAGTACCCATCCACCCCTGTAGGATAGAAATAAAGGCAGTGGGGAGCATTGTGACTATAGGATTGTATGCAGGTACCAGATTAATAAATTAAGTGTTCCACTTTGATAGGCCAAATGTTCAAATAGTGGAGACAATACCATCTTCTAAGAGACTAGGAAACTGTATTAAGAAAGTTTCCTGGGGCACCTGGGTGGCTCAGTGGGTTAAGCCTCTGTTTGGCTTAGGTCCTGATCCCAGCATCTTGGGATCTAGCCCCGCATTAGGCTCTCTGCTCAGTGGGGAGCCTGCTTCCCCCTCTCTCTGCCTGTCTCTCTGCCTTCTTGAGATCTCTCTCTCTCTCTGTCAAATAAATAAATAAAATATTTTTAAAAAGAAAAAAAGTTTCCTGGAGGGAGTAGAAATGATAGGTGGACCTGACAAGAAATACGTAAAGTCTACAGAGCAACATTTGTCCAAATGGAGATGGGAAACCACAGATTTGCGAAGCCACTAATTAAAAATGTTATAAGATTTTATCCCTCAATGTTCAACTGCTCCCATAGACATGGAGAATGAAAGATACATAAATGTTTTATAGATTGTGGTTTACCAAGAATTTGTGGCTCAAAGAAGAATTGAAGGAAATAAAACTCTAAGCAAGAGAGAAGCTCCAAGGGATATAAAGGAGACAACAGAAAGAAATGTCTCAGAAGCAAAACACTCTTCTAAGAGAAGAAGACATGGCCATAAACTAGACATTTCAGTGTATTCACAGAGCAGGACCCATAGAATGAAAATGGTGGAGGGGTCAATTTTGTGGTTCAGGAATGAGAATTGGAATTGCCATGAGAGAGGTGAAGCAGTTCAAGGCGGTATCTATGGAAGAAAGGAACCGAAGTAGAGCGGAGGTCAGAGTATTTTATGGGACTTTTTGCTAGTATCTGTTTATCACAATGGAACCTGATTTGTATAATGACAAAGATCATGTCAGCTTTAGTAGCACATTCAGCTTGTGCTACTATGCTATCCTTGGTGCCTATCGGAATACGTTGAAATGGCAAATGCTCCCTAAATAAGCCTTTTGTGAAAGTAAATGATGTAAATAAATCAAGGACTTTTAGTTTAGTGTATGCATAGCTGCCCAGAAGACTTCAAATTTTGTGGTTGCCTAAAAGTTAGACTAGAAGCCCCTTTGTCACCAACAATTGATTGGTGGTTGACAAAAATAAGAAGAGGCAACAGAATAGGTGATAGCAAGAGATGGCAGGAGCTCCCATACAAATGAGTGGGAAAAAAATAAGAGAATATACAAGAAAGAGAGACTGACTTATTCACTTAATAAATATTTATTGACTTTCCATTGTCTGCAAGGTCCTGGTAATAATAATTCATAAATATAACAGACACAGTTCCTGCCCTTTTCTTGCATTCATAGTAGGGATGCAAACCTTACATTATTACATTAAATTATTAAATTAAAACTTAACTAATTAAGACAGAGACAGATGTGTTAAAAGATACTTATGCAGGCTTGCAGAGAAATAATCTGTACAAAGATATGTTTATACTAAGTAATGAAGATCAAGTAGCAGTTAGATTTATGAGAGGGATGGAGGTGGCCTGGGAGGAAGTACAATCCCAGGCAGATAAGTATAATGCAGCAGTTAAAAATGTTACAAATAATCACTCACCTCAAATTGTCTTTTGGAGATGTTAAGAGAAAAAAAATTCTTAATGGATTGAAATATATTTTTACTAAGGTGCTTAGACCAAAATACAGATAATATTGTTACTCTGTTCTTCCCCTCCTATCTGACATTCAATCCATTGGCTCTTAATGGAAACATCTTCCATATACATATCAAATTTGACAATATGTTCAATTCTTGTCATGTCTTCCACTTCCAAGTCACTTTCATCTCTCCCCTGTACTGTTATAGTAGGTTTTCAAGTACTGTTCCTCTGCTTCTAGCTTTTACATTATACAAGGTGATCTTGTACAAACGTAAGTCAGACCATATCACTGTCACTTCTGAGCGTCCTAAGCAGTAACTTCCCAACTGACCTGAGAGTAAATTCTAAAACCCAGGCAATGATCTACAAAGATGCGATATTTGCCTTCTACCTCAATCACAATCTTCATCAATCATTCCCTCCCCAAGTTTATGGACTTTAGTCCCTCTCTTTCCATTCCTTTTATTTATTTACTTTTTTTTTTGCTCTTTATCTTTATTTTTTATTAATATTAACATAGGATGTATTGTTTATTTCTTCTATTCTTTAACATGCAAAACTCATTCTGGCCTCAGGGCCTTGAATGCTCTGCCTCCAGCCTCCTTCCTCAGGTCTTTGTGCACCTCCTTTCTTGGCTCAGTCAGGTTTCTGGACTCAGTTATGCTTTCTGTCTTTACATCTCAACAAAACTTTCAATCCTCCATCTGGGTTTTATTCTCCATGATACTTATTAATATTTGAATTTACATTACTTATTTACCTGTGGATATACACATATACACATTCATAGATGCATGAGTATGCAAATAAATAATAGATGCACAGATAGAGAAACAGTCTTTCTTCCACATTAGAATATATACCCCATCGGGGCGCCTGGGTGGCTCATTGGGCTAAAGCCTCTGCTTTCAGCTCAGGTCATGATCTCAGGGTCCTGGGATCAAGGCCCATGTGGAGCCTGCTTCCTCCTCTCTCTCTGCCTGCCTCTCTGCCTTCTTATGATCTCTCTCTCTGTCAAATAAATAAATAAAATCTCTTTTTTTAAAAAAAGAATATATACTCCATTAAAAGACAGAAGTATTTGGTTGCTTTATTCACTCTTGTATTTCCAGGTCAAGAACTGTATCTAGGGCGCCTGGGTGGCTCAGTTGGTTAAGCGACTGCCTTCGGCTCAGGTCATGATCCTGGGATGGAGCCCCACAGTGGGCTTCCTGCTCTGCAGGAAACCTGCTTCTCCCTCTCTCATTCCCCCTGCTTGTGTTCCCTCTCTGGCTGTGTTTCTCTCTGTCAAATAAATAAAATCTTAAAAAAAAAAAAAGAACTGTATCTAGTCCAGTATATGCCTAATAACTTGTTGATGAATGCACATGATTAAACCAAAGGATATTTCAAAATGGCTTTTTAAAAATGACTACTTTTTTTTTTTTAATATTTTATTTATTTGACAGAGAGAAACAGAGTCAGAGAGGGAACACAAGCAGGGGGAGTGAGAGAGGGAGAAGCAGGCTTCCCACCCAGCAGGAAGCCTGATGTGGGACTCCATCCCGGGTCTCCAGGATCATGACCTGAGCCGAAGGCAGTCGCTTAACCAACTGAGCCACCCAGGCGCCCCTAAAAATGACTACTTTAAAGAAGGCCTTCCTAAAATCATTATTTTCTTAATTTTATAATTAAGTATATTACTAATATTTCCAATATCAGTATATTTAAAATATATTCTTGAAAACTGCACATTTTTAGTTGTGATATTCTTCATTCTCATGGTTGAAACTCATACATGGTTATATATATACAAATATATACAAAAAAATCCATTGACCTGAGATTTCATTCAGTTTTGAAATATCTATTTTACCAATCTAAGTGAAAAAATTAAATATGTTATTAAATTAATTTTAGTGTAATATGAATAGTACAATGATCTAATTGCTGTATGACCAGTAAACAAAATACTGAACAATATTCGGATTAAGTAGATGTTTTACTTTTTCCATAAATTTCAAATATAGTCCTGGAACCAAGTACTGTGCCTCTTTATCTTTTCCTACACTTCCTATATTTTTTTGGTATTGATGTAATGAATAATTAGGAGCAGATTTCTATGTGTTTCTGTGAATTTCCAAACTATAAATTCTGTAACAAATGTGATTCAGCACTCTGAAAACAAGTGCACATTATACTGAAATAAATGAGTCTTTTTATGCTCAAAGGAGAAGTCTGTTTTGTTTCCATGTATTCCTTGTGGACCAGAATATAGAATTTTCTTCTATTGTGAAATTTCAAGGGAATACAGAGTAACTGAATAAACCTATTAGAAAGCTCTCCAAAGATACCTTATGGCAATGTTACTCTATGTTTACATAGCCCAAGGCATAAAACTTTGCTAATCTTAATCTCTATATGTATTGCAATATAATTAATTTACCCCAAATAGCACAATTAGGGCTTAATCAGACTCTCTTCTCTTTAGTGTTATCGCCTTGAGTCAGATTTCTGAGAACATTCTCAATCTTTTCTTCCAAGCTGTAGAATTTAGTGGTAACAAAAGACTAAAAAGAAGAAGACAAAACAAAATCCACAATTGTATTCCTGGGGTGGGGGGTGGGGGAGGTAAAGATTGACTTAGCTATAGTGTTATTTCCATGTTGATTGTTATTTCAGGTTTAGAGTTAGGAAATGATTTGGCTTTTCTGTTAGTTTGGTTTGAATATTTTCAAAATCACTTTTGAGTTTTAGTAATATGTTTGAGGTTACATCTATATGGTAACTATATGCCTATTTCTTTAAATAGACATATATAACATATATTGCATTTTATATACTATAGTTTATATGGTTCATTATGTCTTACAATTTTGTAAAATATTTCTCATGACCCCTATATTTTCATGAAAACCAGTTACTATTTTACACAGTAGCTTTTCCTAACGCATTCATTTGTAGCATTTCCCATTTGAGTCACACTCTCTGACTCAAGTCCATGCTTGTTTATAAAATTGGTGTTTTTGTTAGAGTAACATTTGTAATCCCTGTGGAGAATTAAAACCTCCCATCACCTCTATTTGATTTGATATGAAATCAAATATCTTTTGTTCTCTTAGGCCACTGAAGAGGCATGTAATCATTCCCAGTGAATGTGAATGCTTATAATAAAAACCCCTGTCAAGAGGAATTATTGTGTCGGGACTCCCCAGCAGTCCACGGCACTCATTCAGAGAACTAATTCTGCTCTTTCCTGTGCAAGCACCCTTAAGTTGGGTGCTGAGACTGTCTACTGGAAGATTCATTCCACACAAGAAGTTCCTTCCTAGAACTGAATGTACTCATCTGAGCAATGACTCTTCTCAATTCAGAAGTGAATGTTAATCATTTTTCTCCTTTCCTTAATGAAAATAGAACTAGTTAAGTCATGCTGAGCTACTCCCATCAACAGCAGCCCTTCCTAGGATTCCAGCAAGTCTTTCTCCTCATCTCTCAGACAGCATACCCTCACCCAACTCTGAGTTCCAGGATAAGATTGTGTTTAATTCTAAAGTTGTTACTACAAAGAAATGTATACAGGTTCTGATTTACATTTATAAATGTGTCTTCTGATAGTAGTTTTCTTATATACTGTCTTCTAATGTGGATTTAAAACACACACACACACACACACACACACACACACACACACACACATTTATTTATTTATTTGAGAGAGAGCATGAGAGAGAGCCCTGGGGGGGGTGGTAAGAAGATGCCTGCTGAGTGGGGAGCTCCACACTGGCTTAAACCCAGGACCCTGAGAGGAAGGCAGACATTTAACTGATTGAGCCACTCAGGTGCTCCTGACTTAGATCATTTTATTCAAAACTCATCCTAGTTGGGGCACCTGGGTGGCTCAGAGGATTAAGCCTTTGCCTTTGGCTCAGGTCATGATCTCAGGGTCCTGAGATTGAATCCCCACATCAGGCTCTCTGCTCAGAAGGAGCCTGCTTCCTCCTCTTTCTCTGCCTGCCTCTCTGCCTATTTGTGATCTCTCTCTGTGTCAAATAAATAAATAAAATCTTAAAAAAAAAAAAAAAACACTTCATCCTAAGTATATTAAATAAAGATTATCATTTTCATTGTATTGGGAGGAAAGTCTCATCAATACTTTAAGTTAATGTTACAGAGACAGTGAGTTATAGAACCTAGATTGTCTTATCTAGGCCCAGAATCATAATGCTCACCTAATTTCTGTTAGAACCGGAATTGACCATATTCAAATAAGTAAGAACATCTGAAATTAGTTTTACCGTATTTTTTTCTGACCAGGATGAAGACAAGTAAATATTTACCCAAGGACTACTTTGCTCCCTTGATCATGTCAATAATATCAAACAATTCAAAATGAAAAAGAGATAAAAAAAAGTTGCCATATGCCCAATAAAAAGCAAAAGATAAATAATCAACTTAAAAAAAATTGTTTATTTGAGATAGAGAGAGCCTGAGGTGAGGAGGGGTAGAGGAAAAGGGAGAAGCAGGTTTTCCACTGTGTAGGATCCTGGTGCAGAGCTCCATTTCAGGACCTTAGGATCATGACCTAAGCGGAAAACAGACTCCTTACCAACTGAGCCAGCCAGGAGCCCCGGTATGTGATTAACTTTTAGGAAAGACTTTTTAAAATGAAATGTGAACTTTTTAAAAAAACAGTAAGTCACTTAATACTCATCTATGCGGTTAAGTTATATATATTTTTAAACTTCCCGTAGAGTGAATTTATTATATTGATATTATAGTTAGAAAATTGATAGGCTAGGAGCACCTGGGTGGCTCAGTCATTAAGCATCTGCCTTCAGCTCAAGTCATGATCCCAGAGTCCTGCGACTGAGCCCCACATAGGGCTCCCTGCTCACAGGAAACCTGCTTCTCCCTCTCTCACTCCCCCTGCTTATGTTCCTTTTCTAGCTGTGTTTCTCTCTGTCAAATAAATAAATAAAATCTTTAAAAAAAAAAAAGAAAATTGATAGACTAGACAAAATGAGAAGCATGTAATTTCATAGACTTTTTCAGAAGAATTGCTAGGAAATCAATCTTTTTCTCATTTCAGTAATATAAATAATATATAAATGATGTAAAATATGAGAAAAGAACAAGATTAGATATTCTTATTTTTAAGATTAGATTTTTTTTAAAAAGATTTTATTTATTTATTTGACAGAGAGAAATACAGCTGGAGAGGGAACACAAGCAGGGGGAGTGAGAGAAGGAGAAAAAGGCTTCCCGCCTAACAGGAAGCCCGATGTGGGGCTCCATCCTGGGACTCCAGGATCATGACCTGAGGGGAAGGCAGTCCTTAACCAACTGAGCCACCCAGGTGCCCTAAGATTAGATATTCTTTATTTCACCTTTGTGTATTCTGAAAGATAAGATGTCTGAGGATAGGTTTTTTGTTGTTTTTTTCTTTGTTTGGCTTGGCTTTTAAGTAATTCCATCATTTTAAAATAAGTGAGTTTAGGTCCTTTAATATATGTCAGGCCTTTCCTTTAGAATTTATATGTATAATTTCTAATATATGTATATATTTTACATCTGCTTGAGCTCAAAGAGGTATTTAATGGGCACTTTGAAAGGCTGAGGGTCATGTTACTAACTTCAATTAACAAAATGAAAAAGTATGGTGATTCTTAAAGAAATATATTTCTTAGATACATTTCAAAGGTCACATAAATTAAATAATGTACAGTGCATTTTCTGATAATGTTGTACCATAACAAAGTAGCCAAACTGTCATGAAGAGAAAATACTCATGAGAATGAAACAATATTATAGTAAGTGCTTTGAAAAATTGTGCATGTGCCAATATTATAAACTGAATTTTCCTTTATACTATTTTTCTTTAGCACTTAAGATGGTTATAGAAGAAAGTAAAAGTATCTTTAACTTAGGTAACTTTGAGAGAAACTAAAATTATAAATAATATAACATTCAAAGCAAAATATACTCAAATAATACAAAGAATGTATATAACTCTAACATTTGTTTTCTGAGTTACTTTAATGTTTCATTATCATTTAAATATTCTAATAATGCCTACACTAACATCCAGAATTAAGTTATTCCAGATATGAGAATAATCATTGAAAAAATATATACTAATTCTATACATTATGTTTGTGTGCTCAGGTAAACTGCAATCTTCATTCAGTGGAACTGATTCAAAAACACATTTTCTTTTTTTTAAAGATTTTATTTATTTGACGGAGAGAAACACAGCCAGAGAGGGAACACAAGCAGGGGAGTGAGAGAGGGAGAAGCAGGCCTCCTGCTGAGCAGGGAGCCCAATGTGGGACTAGATCCCGGGTCTCCGGGATCATGACCTGAGCCGAAGGCAGTCGCTTAACCAACTGAGCCACCCAGGCGCCCCTCAAAAACACATTATTATTAACTGGATACTACTGAATATTCTCTAAACAGATAAGTTTAATGTAATACTCCATGGACAACACAGACTATATGAAAAAATCACTCCAGTAATATATTCATATAACTAGATATATGAAATCTAGTTATTTTGGATTTATATTCACAATAAAATCCAAAATAACTGGATTTATATTGTGAACATTTTGTGAGAAGGTAGTTTCTACATTTCTATATATTCTAAATGACAAAGAACTACTGAGTCAGTATGACCAACTTCCAAATCTTAGTTCTCTCAGTTTTTAGCTAAATTATTGTGAGAAAGAAATTTACATTTTCTAAGCTTCAACTTAGTCATGTGCAGTTAATGGGAATACTAATTTCCACAGTGAACCAATAATTTTCTTGAGTCCTTCTTGCCCTTGAATAAATGGGGAGACTTAAAACGTCCAAAACCATATCCTTGCTCCTCTTCAAATTTATAGATTTCTGACTTCATTTGCTTACAGTCATCTTTTGTCTCCTTTCATACTAATACAAGGTTCATAGTTTTCCTTTTCTGGTTAACCCTTGCAGATCTTGGGTTATTGGAAGAAGTTGCTTTATTTGATGCATAATCAGCACCCTCTCAGGCTTGAAGAGAAGGAGCTGATTAAGTTATCTGGTTGTCTTTGCCACATGCTCCACAACCTTCCAAATGTCTTTGGGCCAGACCCATGATTCTCCTCTACTAAGAAGAGTAGCAGATTATTGGGCCCCTGCGTGGCTCAGTTGGTTAAGCATCTGCGCCATGCTCAGGTCATGACCCTGGAGACCCAGGATCAAGTCCCACATTGGGCTTCCTGCTTCTCCTTCTCTCACTCCCCCTGCTGTGTTCCCTCTCTGGCTGTGTTTCTCTCTGTCAAATAAATAAAATCTTAAAAAAAAAAAAAAGAGTAGCAGAAACTCATCCACACCAATCTTATTCAGCATGCAAGTCTGCATATGTGCACACGTGCACATCTCTACTTTGCATGAAACAATTCAATTATATTAAAATAGTCCCCTCCATCTTGTTTTATTACATTTAATGGTCACTTGGATAATTAAATGAGCTAATGTTTTAAAAGCTTCATAGTAGTATATAGCTGCACAATCAATGCATTTTAGTTTCCCTTCCCTTCAGACATTGTGGTCGTCATTCAATGGTGTCTATTCTAAAACACATTATTAATCTCTATAATTAACAACTTCTCCCATTTCCTGGCTAAAATCCCCTGAAATCATATCATCCCTTTCTCTAAGTTACTGAATACTTTTTTTTTAAAGATTTTTTTTTTTTTATTTATTTGACAGGGAGAAACACAGGAAAAGAGGGAACACAAGCAGGGGGAGTGAGAGAGGAAGAAGTAGGCTCCCTGCTGAGCAGGGACCCCCCCCCCCATGAGGGGTTTGATTCTGGGACTCTGGGATCATGACCTGAGCCAAAGGCAGACGCTTAACAACTGAGCCACCTAGGTGCTCCTGAATATGTTTTAACTCTGTATTTGAAATGGTGATGAAATATATATAAACTGTTAGAACTAAAAGTTTGCATACTGAAAGATACTCATAATTACAGCCTTAGTTTTCTACATTATATATTTTTACCAGGAATTATAAGGAATAAATATTATACCAAATTTATGTAAAATTAACCTTTCCTTTTTTGATCTTGGTGATATCAAACAATTCAATTTTAATGCAACGAAATATATGTATATATATTATATATATATAATATATATATAGACACAGAAAATTATTTTCTTGACTTTGTCATATTAATACTAGAAGACCTGCTTTTGCCTAGGAATATTTTATGACAGCAGTAGTGATACTAATGAAAACAGAGGTAACAGTTTTATGGTTATAAAAGATCTTAGATATTTATAGATTTTATTGGTTAAATAGGTGTCAGTGTGTTAAAGACATCAATTATTAATACTTTATATGGTTAGAAGCTGTTTTTCTTTCTCTTATTCAATTATCTAGTTATAGCATCTTTATTTCTATAACTTTTATAGAAAGCTTATCTAATTTTTATTAATAATTGTTATCATTAAATAGTGCTATTCTTGTTAGTGAAGAAAGAAAGAAAGAAAGAAGATAAACATGGGAGAAATATTTAGTAAAATTTCCAGATCTTTTGCATGTGTGTGAGTCAAAGAGATGAGATCAAGTGGAAGCTGGTATCCTATCACTGCTAGATGTTCTTGGGGTCAGAGATCCAAGAAACACTAGCATACTACTGGGGAGTCATTGTGGCTTCCTTTCTGCAGACATCTCTAGTCTTTCTAGTTTCCTTAGATTTTAAGGTCAGTGGACACTTTTCCTAAAAAAATCTCTTCAATATAGAAACAGTTTTACCTTAATATTGACTCACAAATATTTATTTAGCAACTACTATGTTTAGTTAGGTACAAATTTGTCACTAAACTCTTTATAAAGGGGATGGTAGATTATAGTACACTTAATATATTTCTTATCCCTTAACCAGTGATGGCAGTTCTTACCACATGACTTGCCATGACTCAAAGTGCCAGTGAGTATATTTCCACACCCTAATGAACTCAGAAGCATTTTAAAGGAAGCAAAAGTGATATATGTGTCACTTTTTTTTTTTTTTAAGATTTTATTTATTTGACAGAGAGAAACACAGCCAGAGAGGGAACACAAGCAGGCGGAGTGAGAGAGGGAGAAGCAGGCTTCCCGCCGAGCAGGGAGCCCGATGTGGGACTCGATCCAGGGTCTTCAGGATCATGACCTGAGCCGAAGGCAGTCGCTTAACCAACTGAGCCACCCAGGCCCCCCAGTGTGTCACTTTCTTAGTAGATTAGAAACTGATTCATGGTTTGCCAACACTATCTTTACCCTCTGTCATGAGAACCAAAAAATTTCCAGGTAGAGACAGCATCACAAGTTTGGGGCCCAGATGATGATGAAATGGAGCAGAGCTTTATCTAACTCACTGTGAACATGTAGCAAGGGCTTTTCTGAATTTTTTTGCACTGTAGAAAAACATATCCTTTTCTGACTATTTAATAAGGAAATAAGTTATATCTTCTATGCAAATTATGCAAATACCTATATTCATTTCTTGAAATCTCATAGCACATGCTAGTATATTAAACACTAACAATTCATCAAGGATTGTTTACCTAGTATATTTAAAAAATAATGACAAGACTCTTTTTTTTAAGGTCCTATTGTAAAAAAGAATTTGGGATAATATTAGCTTAGAATAATAATGAAAGATTTAAATAATGAAAATATCGTTTCAAAAATAATAACTCTCCACCTCCTAAATCAAAGCTAAAATAACCAAAAAATCAGATTTCTGAAAATTATAAGGCAGATGACCCTTTCATGGTAGCTATTATATTTATGAAAAACTTAATTATATCTGACATCATTTTTGTGGATTATTCTTGGAAAACATTACATTTCTGATAAATACTAAGTCATTTTAGTGTCTTCCCATCCCTGTAATTTTGCAATACTACAAGCTTTTTCTTTCCTTAAAATAGCAAAGAAAAATAAAATTGTATGTAGTACTGGATATTTCTTGAAATTTTTTAGGCAGAAATGATTTCAATATTATGTTGAAATAAAAATGTTAAGGTTATTGCTACAAATACTAAGGTAAACCTGGAAGTCATTTTGTTCTTTACTGCAATTCCACTTAAATAGAGAAAGAGAGAAAACCAAATTAACAAAACAAAACAACCCTACTTTCTGGAAAAGCAAATGGCGTGAACCCAGAAGTATCTTGATTCTAGAGACAATAAACTGGTTTGAGAGAGCCAGCTCTGGAGCCAGATTGATTGGCATTAAGTTTCAGCTCTGCCACTTTAGTTCTATGTGACCTTGAGCTATTTAACCATCCTGGGTTTGTGCTTCCTTTTTTATAAAATGAGGATGGTAATAATAGCTCCCTTGTGAAAGAGTTGTATTAATTGAGCTAATCCAATGCTTAGAACAATAACTTGTACTTGGATTTACTCAGTAATAGTTATTATAATCATAAGAAGGATTACCAATTCTTCATACTCTCTATAATTCTCTAATGAAACTTTGGATGAAACTTTTTATTTACAGACATTTTATTTTTGTTTTTGTTTTTTACCCTCATAGTGATATTTTCTAAATATTCTCTTCAGTGCCTATATTAGGTGTTCTGAACACTGACAAAAGTAATATAACTATTCTGGCATTAAATATTTTTTTTCACTTTTAAAAAATTGTATCATTTTAAAGCAATCATTCTGTGATACTGTTAAATATCTCCTACCAGTTATTTGAAGTAATAATGGAGTCTAATGTAGATTCACACTCAAATGAAATCTAGGGGTAATAGTTAAATATAAGTTTCAAATGATATTCACATGGCGCATGCACATATTTATTTTTATCAACATTTCATTAGTTTCTTAATTAAGTAAAAAAAAAAAAACATGGTAGACTGCTAACTTAATAATACTTGACTTCATGGTTATGCAGTGAAGTGGTATTGGTAGAGAAGAAAATACTTAGGTTTTAATCTTCCATTCAACTTTGACTAGCCTGTTGACCTAGATACATACTCAAACTTATCAGTGCCTCTGTTTCGTCATCTTACAATGTCAATAATACAAAAGCCACCTGATATAGTATGTAGTAATTTTTTTAAGATTTTCTTTATTTGTCAGAGAGAGAGAGGGCACCAGCGGGAGAACGGTAGGCAGAGGGAAAAGAGCAAGGAGACTGATGGGGGCTCGATCCCAGGTCCTGGGATATGATCTGAGTGGAAGGCAGATGCTTTACTGACTGAACCACTTCACTGACTGAGCCACTCAGCCATCCCTTGGTAGAGTATTTTTAAGATAAAAATTAAACAATGAAAATGAAAGTCTTTGCAGAATGAATCATGATTATTTAATCATTGTAAATCCTCTTCATGGATATCTATGGAGTAAAAGTATCTATATAGCATTTGAAGTCATTATTATCAATTTTTTAGTACTAAGGAAAACTTGCAAATGCCTTATACCTTAATTAGTAATCTAACTTTATATTCAAGAGTTATGAATTTATGTGTAAGTTGTTTATGATGCCATGACAAGAATTTGTGCCATAAACTTAAATATTAAATCGCTCCTTACATGTTTATGGAGTTTAATAGTAAAATGCATAATTTGGAGCTTTGGGGTTTTTTGTTGTTGTTGTATTTCATAAATTTTCTTAGTATATTGGTTTCTTGAGGGGTGCCTGGGTGGTTCAGTTGGTTAAGTGTCTGCCTTTGGCTCAGGTCATGATCCTGGGGTCCTGGGATTGAGCCCCACCTCAGGTTCCCTGCTCAATGGGGAGTATGCTTCTCTCTTTCCCTCTGCCTCTGTCCCTGCTCATTCTCACTCTCTATTTCAAATAAATAAATAAAATCTTTTTAAAAAATATTGGTTTCTGGAGTAGTGGTTCATCACTTACATAAAATACCCAGTGCTCATCACAAGTACCCTCTTTAATACCCATCTAGCCCATCACCCACCCACCTCCCTCCATCAACCCTAACTTTCTTCTCTATCATTAAGGGTCACTTATGACTTGTTTCCCTTTCTCCTATTTTTCTTTTCCCCCTTTCCATACATTCACCTGTTTTCTTTTTTAATTCTACATATGAGTAAGATCATATGGCATTTGTCTTTCTTTGACCTATTTCACTTAGCATAATATAGTGTAGCTCTTGCAACTGCCTCTTTATCCATTCTTCAATCAATGGAAATTTGAGCTCTCTCCGTAGTTTGTCCATTCTACTGGTTTTGTTTGTTTCTATATCATTTATTTCTGCTCTAATCTTTATTATTTCCCTTCTTTTGCTGGCTTTAGGCTTTATTTGCTGTTCCTTTTCTAGCTCCTTTAGGTTCAAGTTTAGGTTGTGTATTTGAAAATTTTCTTGCTTCTTCAGGTAGTCCTGTATTGCTATATACTTTCCTCTTATGGCTGCCTTTGCTACTTCCCAAAGATTTTGGACTGTTGTGTTTTTATTTCCATTGACTTCCATGTATTTTCTTCCTTCTTCATTAATTTCCTGATTCACCCATTCATTCTTTAGTAGGATGTTCTTTAACCTCCACATATTTGTGATCCTTCCAATTTTTTTCTTGTGGTTGACTTCGAGTTTCATAGTGTTGTAGTCTGACAATATGCATGGTATGATCTCAGTATTTTTGTGCTTATTGAGGGTTGATTTGTGACCCAGTATCTATTCTGGAAAATGTTCCATGTACACTTGAAAAGAATGTAAAATGACACCATTTTGAACAAAGAAAGCAGGAAATAACAAAGATTACTCCAATAATAATAACACTATAAACTAGAAATGACATATCCTTTGTCTCAGTTCACACACATACATACACACATGCACACACTCATTCACTATCCTTAACACCAGATAAAGTACTCAAAGGTGCTTGTAAAGAATAACATTACAAATCAATGAAGTAATTAAACAGTGGACCATATTATAAACTAATATATCTCAACTATCAAATGAAAATCTAAAGATACTGATATTTCTGAAAACATGTTTAACTTTGTCTTGCAATTACATTTGAATCCTAAAGTAAAGGTTTCCAATATATTCATTGGTAATAAATATGTTTTCTTTAAAGTAGAACTCTAAGGCCAACCTTGATAATATCATTTTCAGTCACAAATGCAATAGTCTCTTAAAGAATGGGATTGATTTTACAGTATGACTTGTAAATTGGTCCGGAACACAGCTTCTAAGTACTCTGAAGCTTGAAAAGACACACAATAGTCATGCTTGTTTTAAGAGCCCATTAGCTCCTCACAGCAGGAAAAGACAGCCCGAGTAAATAGCAGCAATGACTGTAGTTAAAATAAAACTCAAAAGGAAAAAAAAAAAAATGCTTTCACTTGACTTTAAAGATATTTAAGAATCAATTATTATAATTAAAAAGATTACATTAATCTCATAGCTTGTGGTACTAAAGTACATTAATTCCTCAAGCTGCAATTTGAAGATCTGGGCATTAAACTCATGAAAGAAAACCATGGTTAGATTCATAAGAACAGCATTTCTTGTTATTTTATGTACTGTTTCTTTGTGTATGTGTATGTTTTATTATACTTTTAATGCAAAATCAAGGAACTAGGTGAATTATTACTACCTAATTTAAAAACCTAAGACAAGGAGAATAAGTAGTACAACAGAGTTTACCTAAATTATAAGATAGTTATTCAACCCTTTAAGTGGATAACCACAAAGTGTGTAAAGGAGATTTCTGGAAAAATTAAGTAATAAATAATAATTATGAAAATTGGGCTTATAAATCTGGAGAAAGTAGAATAAAGCAGGAAACATTATACTTCTTGGTTTCAAACTTTATTACAAAATTATATTAATCAAAACCATATAGTAATATCATAGAAATAGGCACATAGATCAGTGAAACAGACTGAGAGCCCAGAAATAAACCCAACCATACACAGTCAATTTGACAAGAAAGCCAAAAATACTCATCAGTGAAAGGACAGGCTCCTTAATAAATGGTATTAGGAAAACTTGGTGTACCCATACCAAAGAATAGAATCTGACCTCTGTCTTATCCCACTCACAAAAATTAATTCAAACAGATTAATGACTTTAACTATAAAAAACAAAAGCTGGTAGAGCTACTAGAAGAAAACAGAGGAAGAACTCTGTGACATTGATCTTGGCACAATTTTTTTTTTTTTTTTTTTTTGCAGAGAGAAACACAGCTAGGGAGGGAACACAAGCAGGGGGAGTGAGAGAGGGAGAAGCAGACTTCCCGCCGAGCAGGGAGCCCGATGCAGGGCTCAATCCCGGGTTTCTGGGATCATGACCTGAGCCGAAGGCAGTCGCTTAACCGCTGAGCCACCCAGACGCCCCTTGGCACAAATTTTTAGACATGAAACTAGAACACAAACAACAAAAGCAAAAATAAACAAGTGAGACTACATCAAACAAACAAACAAACAAATAAAAACACACAGAAAAAGCTTTTTGTAGTAAAACAAAGAAAATAATCATCCAAAATGAAAAGGCAATCTATAGAATGCAGGAAATACTTGCAAACCATCTACTTAATAAAAGGGTGACATCCAAAATCTATAAAGAATTCATAGAACTCAACAGCAACCAACCAACAAACACACAATCTGATTTTTTAAAAAATGGGCAAAGGACCAGAATAGTTATTTCTCCAAAGAAACTTTGCAAATGTCCTACAGGTACATGAAAAGACACTCGACATCAAGAGTCTTTAGGGAAATGGAAAATTAAAGCCACAATGACCTCAGAACTGTTAGAGTGTTTATTATTAAAAAGACAAGAGACAGCAAATGCTGGCAAGGATATGGAGAAATGAGAACCCTTGGGCACTGTTGATGGGAATGTAAAGTGATGCAGTCACAATGGAAACCAGTATGAAGGTTCTCAAAAAATGAAAACTGGAACTGCCATATGATCTAGTAAACATATCTGAGTATGTATCTGAAGGAAATGAAATCATTGTTTTGAAGGTATATCTGCCACACCCATATTCATTGCATCATTATTACAATGACCAAGACCTGGGAACAATCTAAGCCTCCACTGATGGATGAATGGATAAAGAAAATACCTGACAATTCAATGGAATGTTATTCAGCCATAGCAAAGAAGGAAAACATTCTTTTTGGCCAGCATGGCTCAAACTCGGGCATTTTGCTAAGTAAAATAAGTCATACAGAGAAAGACAAATACTTTATGTTCTCATCTATATGTATAATCTTAAAAAACAAAAAACAAAACAAAACAAAAAAACCTCATAGAAATAGAGAGGAAAATGATGGTTGCCAGAGTCTGAGAGTTGGAGGAAATGGAGAGATATGGTCAAAATGTACAGATTTCCAGAGGTGCCTGGGTGGCTCAGTTGGTTAAGCAACTGCCTTTGGCTCAGGTCATGATCCCAGAGACCTGGAATCAAGCCCTGCATTGGGCTCCCTGCTCGGCAGGAGGCCAGCTTCTCCCTCTCTCACTGCCCCTGCTTGTGCTCCCTCTCTGGTTGTGTTTCTCTCCATCAAGTAAATAAATAAAATCTTTAAAAAAAAGTGTACAAACTTCCAGCTTTAAGGTGAATAAGTTCTGAGGATATAATATGCATCATGGTGACTATAATTAACAATACTGTATTCTATACCTTACATTTATTAAAAGAGTAGAAATCAAATGTTATCACTACAAAAATGAAGTAAGGGGATGGAGGTGTTAGTTTATTATGGTAATCATTTCTTAATATATGTATATATATTAAATCATCACATTGTATACTTTAAAGTTACATATGGGCAATAGTATCTCAAAGCTGGAAAAAGGAAATGAGTTTTATTGCAATACCATAATAATTTAAGAAAGAAGTATTAAACCACATGAAATAATGAAAAATGTTTAAAAATATAGGAGAAGAAATACAATAAATTTAGTAAATAGGTACTCAATTTATCTTCATCTCCTTAGGATACTAGATGAAGAATTATTGAGAGTATGAGCTTTTCTGTTGAAGAATATTGTGGATTAAAGTGACTAAGATCTCAAAATATTTTTATGTTTTATGACTTGTATCTATGTCTTATAATGGTCATATTTGAACTTCAGAAGAGGAGAAATTATTAGAAGAATTAATAAAATGACTACTTGCAATTGTTTAGTGAAAAAGAAATGATATCAGCAGAAGTTAACAGTAGTAAAAATGAGAAATCACTGGGTAAACTGTTAAATTTAACTTCATTTTATCTCCTCCCAGCTATTTCTGTTAAACTGATCTCACTCCAACCTAATCTGTATTATATAGCAAACTGAATTTTGTAAATTACCCCCAAAACATTGCTAAAGTGGCTGTGCAGAATAAACTGGGGAACAGATGCTTTAGTCCTCAAATTGGATCATCTTTCCAGTGATTGTGGTCCTCTCTTTCCGTCTTCAGAACTTCTGTTGGGTTGTATAGATAACTTCAAGGTGTCTTGACTTTTGATGTCTGTTAGCGTTCAGAAAATGAGGAGCATAGGGAAGAAGGAGGGAGGGTGAAACTGGAGATAGATAAATTAAACAGTTGAATAGATGATGATAGAAGATAGGTAATGCTGAAGGTAGATCG
The DNA here is from genome assembly GCA_004023965.1 of Spilogale gracilis. Classification (NCBI taxonomy): domain Eukaryota; kingdom Metazoa; phylum Chordata; class Mammalia; order Carnivora; family Mephitidae; genus Spilogale; species Spilogale gracilis. The sequence goes on from PITA01000228.1 coordinate 39,368, forward strand.
GTAGATAGATGAATAGAGAAGATCAGATAGATACAGATAGATATAGATAATCCTCCTCACCACCACTTGTAGGGGCACTAGGTCAGTGGCATCCTTTGACCTAGTGTCACAGCTCCTGTCAGGGGGCACTCTTCACACAGTTTCTTTCTGGTAGCAGCTGCCTTTTTTTTTTTTTTTTTTCTTTTTTTCCTGCTTAGGCCTAAAATTGGGAATGGCACCTTGCTATTACTAGGTTCTACCACATTCCTATAAATAGTTTCTTTTCTTTTTTTTCCTATAAATAGTTTCTCAATTAAACTATCTTCCAATTGCCTTAAGTCCAAGTACCATTTGATCTCAGCTAGGGTTCTAATTTTTCACCTCTTTTATTGATAAAAATATAGATGAAATGGAAAAGAAAAAATATAGCACTATTGTTTCAGTTTGTTAGTCATTTCTTTATTTAAAAAAGTATTGTACAAAATGTATGGACATTTTTTGTATTGATATATTGACATCTTTGGGGGACCAAAGTGGCCCATGTATTTGAAGTGGGCATGAATAGATCCAATAAGAGCAGATTTAGTATTTTAGTGTTATTCTTCTATTTGGTTCTTCAGTAACTGTTTTTGATGCTGATAAGGCTTTGTCATCCACTCAATGGGCCTGAAGATCTGCTCCCAGCTAAGCTGCATGTCTTTCATATTTGAGTGTACATTGGCACAGAAGGATATGAGGCTGTCTTCATGGTGAGCTTCAGGGAAAACACGAAGGGGCTTTTGCATGGTCAACTGTAGGCATCCAGTAGAATAAGGACACCTTGTGACTTCAATATAAATAGCTGCATATTGACAACTGGTACCAAGTATCAAAAACAGGTGGCTAAATGTGAACTAAAATGTGATGGTGATTATTGTATTTTGAAGGTACAGTCTGTGAATCTTGTGTGTAATCAGGATGGCTATTTGCATTATAAACACTATAAGCTCATTCCAAACCATATCTCTGACTTCACCAACTCAGCTTCCATACTTGTTTATATAATTTCAAACATCTGTTCTTTTATACATTCATTTATACAGTCATGGAGAAGCAACTATGGATTCAGAAGTGGTCTTCTACAAATGAACAGTAGTATAATTGTCCTTAAAAACAAAATTAAGCACAAATATTCTCATCTAAAATAAAATATATATCTCACTTTATATTTGATAAATGGCTACATAAAATATGCTACTTAATAATTGCCATTGCCATCTGCTTCAAGTCTATCATCTTAAGTCCTACTTCAACCTTATACCTAATGTCACTAAATAGTTACATATTCCCTTAACAATGCACTATGTCCAAAACAATCTATTAAAAATATCTTTCTTTTGGGGCGCCTGGGTGGCTCAGTTGGTTAAGCAACTGCCTTCGGCTCAGGTCATGATCCCGGAGACATGTGATCGAGTCCCACATTGGGCTCCCTGCTCGGCAGGAAGCCTGCTTCTCCCTCTCTCACTCCCCCTGCTTGGGTTCCCTCTCTCACTGTATTTCTCTCTGTCAAATAAATAAAATCTTTAAAAAAAAAAAATAAAAAAAAATAAATAAAAATATCTTTCTTTTATCTAACAAAGTGTTTGGGATGACTAACTGAGACTTACTCTTGAGAATGGAAATTTTAATATTGATGGTGTTCTATTTTTTTATACAAATAGGAGAAAACTTTATTATACATCATGCAATTGACACAAAAATCCTGTAAGAATATAGCAGTTACATTGGATATGTAGATATAGAGCCAACACAATCCTTTCTGATTTTTTTAAAGCCTACATTTCTTTTTTTTTCATTTTTCTCTTCTTTCCAATTTAATCAAGTATATTGAAAGTATGAATAATTATTTATTATCATTATGCTTCATTTCCCAGTCATGTCTCAATGCTCTATTTGCCTTGTGTCTCTAAGAATGCATGAGATTCACTATTCCTTAGTTCAACCAATACTTGCTAAATACAATGGATGTTTTTAAGTCATTAGAAAAAGAGAATTCTACCAATAACATGATTGAATTAAAAAAATCAACATCATCAGAACTCTTAAAACTCTATTAAACTTTAGGTTTTGTAATACCATAGTTTTGTTGGAATTACATTCCAAACTCAAAAATTCCTAGTATTCTGTTATTCAAAATTCCATCCTTTATTTATTTTTTTTTTAAAGATTTTATGTATTTGACAGAGAGAAACACAGCCAGAGAGGGAACACAAGCAGGGGGAGTGAGAGAGGGAGAAGCAGGCCTCCTGCCGAGCAGGGAGCCCGATGCGGGACTCGATCCCGGTTCTCCGAGATCATGACCCGAGCTGAAGGCAGTTGCCCAACCAACTGAGCCACCCAGGCGCCCCAAAATTCCATCCTTTATTCAGTGCTTTCCTCTCTTAATACTTTCCTGAAACAGGTCCATATGTCATCTGCCCTTATGTTTTCTTTTTTAAGATTGCACTATTGATGTAAAATTTAAATGCAATGACATATACTAAGTGGTTAGTTCCTTGACAAAGGTGTATACTATGTAATCAACAGTCCAATGAAGATAGAAAATATGCTTATTACTCCAGAAAAGACTTTCATTCTTCTTTTTTTTAAATAATTTAATTTATTTTATTTTTTCAGTGTTCCAAGTTTCATTGTTTATGCACCACACCCAGTGCTCTATGCAATCCATGCCCTGCTTAATACCTACCACCAGGCTCACCCATCCCTCCAGCCCCTTCCATTCCAAAACCCCTCAGTTTGTTTCTCAGAGTCCACAGTCTCTCATGCTTCATCTCCCTCTCTGATTTACCCCAATTCACATTTCCTTCCTTCTCTTATGTCCTCCATGTTACTCTCTTTGCTTCACAAGTAAGTGAAACTATATGACACTTGACTTTCTCTGCTTGGCTTATTTCCCGCCCATGTTGATACAAAAGTTGGGTATTCATCCTTTCTGATGGAGGCATAATATTCCATTGCATATATGGACCATATATTCTTTATCTATTCATCTGTTAAAGGGCATCTTGGCTCTTTCCACAGTTTGGTGATTGTGGTCCTTGCTACAATGAACATTGGGGTACATCTGGCCCTTCTTTTCACCACATCTGTATCTTTAGGGTAAATACCCAGTAGTACAATTGAAGGGTCATAGCATAGCTCTATTTTTAATTGTTTAAGGAATCTCCACATTGTTTTCCAAAGTGGCTACACCAACTTGCATTCTCCTTTCTCCACAGCCTCTCCAACACTTGTTTCCTGACTATTAATTTTGGCCATTCTGACTAGTGTAAGGCAGTATCTCAATGTAGTCTTGATTTGAATTTCTCTGATGGCTAATGATGATGAACATTTTTTCATGTGTCTGTTAGTCATTTGTATGTCTTCTATGGAGAAATGTCTGTTCATGTCTTCTTCCCATTTTTTGATGTGATCATTTTTTGGGGGGGGGCTGTTGAGTTGAGTTCATTCTTCTTTCTAGTTAAGCCTCCTTTCTCAGCCAGTGGTCTTGTTCATTCTTAAATATTGATTATGAATTCTCTCTCACACACACAGATACACATAACTATCTTTTTCTCTCCCTTCCTCTCTCTATCCCTCCTCCCTCCCCCCCTTTAGCTCTCTCAGCTCTTTCAATTTGGTCATTCTGTCAGAAATTTAATCATTCTATTAATGTTTCAAAATAAATAACTTCTGGCCTTTTTTTAAAAAAGATTTTATTTATTTGACAGAGAGAAACACAGCCAGAGAGGGAACACAAGCAGGGGGAGTGAGAGAGGGAGAAGCAGGCTTCCTGCCGAGCAGGGAGCCTGATGTGGGACTCAATGCCGGGTCTCCGAGATCATGACCTGAGCCAAAGGCAGTTGCTTAACCAACTGAGCCACCCAGGCGCCCCTAACTTTTGGCTTTTAAATTCTATTGGATGATTTCTATTTTTATACGTTTACTTTTTTATTATTTATTTTTCTACATACTTCAGATTATTTTTTTCTTTTTTTTCAATGTCTTTAGGTGGAATTATATCATTGAATGTAAACTTCTTCTTTATCCTTATATAAACATTTAAATACCTAGTTTTTTTCCTATAACCAGGGACACTAAGATTCTTTTTGTTTGTTTGTTTTTGTTTTTAAGATTTTATTTATTTATTTGACAGAGAGAAACACAGCTAGAGAAGGAACACAAGCAGGGATAGTGATGGAGGGAGAAACAGACTTCCCATTGAGCAGGGAGCCTGATGCGGGGCTCCATCCCAGGATCCAGGGATCATGACCCAAGCCAAAGGCAGATACTTAATGACTGAGCCACCCAGGCACCCCCAGAAAACTAAGATTCTTAAACAACAGAACTTATAATAGCTAAAACAATCTTATAAAATGAATAAGTTGGGAAAATGATTTTACCTTATATTAAGACTAGATGACAAAGCAGAGCCACAGACACATACACTAATAAAAATGGAGTAAAAAACAACCCTAGCAAACATACACACACACCCAAAGTTCAACTTAAATCTCACAACTAAATTTAAGATGTAAAACTACTGGGGTGCCTAGGTGGCTCAGTCGTTAAGGGTCTGCCTTCAGCTCAAGTCATGATTCCAGGGCCCTAGGATAAAACCCCACATCATGCTCCCTGCTTGGCAGGAAGCCTGTTTCTCCCTCTCTTACTCCCCATGCTTATGTTCCCTCTCTGGCTGTGTTTCTCTCTGTCAAATAAACACAATCTTAAAAAAAAAAAAAGTGAAGCTACAAAACATTTAGAAAAAAAAATTAGGCAAAAATCTTTAGGACTTAGAATTTGATTAAAATTTCTTATATGCAACCCAAAATCTTGATTCATGAAAGAAAAAAGTGATAAATGTAACTTCATAAATTTTTTTTAAAAAGTCTACTCTAAGGAAGTTTATGAGACCAAAATAAAAAGTACAAGTTACAGAGTGGCAGAATATATCTGCAAATTACATATCCAACAAAGAACTAGTACTTAGAAATACAAATAATTCTCAAAATTCAACAATAAAAATGAACAATTCAATAAAATTTTAAGATAGCAAATGACATGAACAGACATTTCACCAAAAAATATATATTCAAATAAACACATGAAAAGATGTTTAGCACCATTAGTCATCAGGAATATGCAAATTAAAACTGCAAGGAGATATCACTGCAGACATATCAGAATGACTAAAGTAAAAAAATAATAACACCAATTCTGGTGAGGATGCAAGAAACTTGGATCACTCACACATTTGGATAGAGTCTAAAATGGTACAGCCACTCTAGAAAATAGTTTGAGAGTTTCTTATAAAACAAAATGCCTAATAACCATATATTATAAATTGAATGTTTTTATCCTTCCCAAATTCATTTGTAGAAACCCTAACCTCCAATATGACTACATTTGGTGATGAGTTCTCTAAAGACTTGATTAATCTTAAACGAGCCAATAAGAATGGAACCTTGATCCAATGAAATTAGTGTTTTTGTAAGACATCAGAGAGCATGCCATTTCTCTCCCTGTGCATGTATACATACAAGCACACAGTGAGAAGATAGCCATCTGCAGCACAAGCACATGTTCTCATCAGACAACAATCCTGCAGGCACCTTGATCATGGCTTTCAGCCTCGAGAAATATGAGAAAATAAATTCCTGTTGTTTAAGCCACCTGGTCTGTGGTATTTGTTCTCACAGCCTTAGCCAACCAATATACCATATAATCCAGCAATTACAGTATAGGTCATTTATTGTAGAGAAATGAAGCTTAAGTTCACACAAAGTCTATACCCAAATATTTCAGCTTTATTTGTAATAACCAACAACTGGAATTGACCCAGATATCCTTCAACAGGTAAATGGTGGAACAAACTATGGTCCATACATACCATGGAATACTATTCAGAAATAAAAATGAAGGTAGAAACTTGGATAAATCTCCTGCATAAAAAAACAACAACAAAAACAACACAAAGAACTTAAACTTTTCATACTGCAATGTTTTTATTTATATAACAGTTTAAAATGGTGAAATTTTAGAACTGAAAGACAGTTTTTGTTTGCCAGAGGGCAGGTTTGTGGTGGGTTGGGGGTGGGGGTGAAGGATGCTGGGTGTCTTGATAAAACTGCATCACATGAGATCCTTTTAGTATTGGACCTCTTCCTTGCCTAGACTGTGGTAGTGCATCCATAACCTGCACAAGTGAAAATATTGCATAGTACTTACAGACAAACACATACACACACATAATTATATGTAATTATAAGTAAAACTGGTAAAAACAAGTAAAATCTGAATAGGATAGGTGGGTTGTATTAATGTTAATATACTAGTTGTGGCATTACACCATAAACTTGCAAAATGTTATCAGTAGGGGAAGTTGGTCAAAGTATACCAGGGATCTCTTTATTATTTATTACAAGCGCATGTGAATTACAATTATCTCCAAAATCAATTTCAATTAAAAAATTATAAGATTGCATGGCTCTATGATCACTAATTGTCCCATAAAGTTACTCTTCATCAACAATTTATAAATGTAGAGAGCTGGTTACACATCTATCATCAGTATTAGTGTGGTAGAGGTAGAAGGTGTTGGATATGAAAAGATTTACAAAGTAAGGAAGAATGTTTTGAGAAATTAATTTCTGAATAATTTGAGTTAGACTATCTTTCTCTTTCTGTTATTCAGGGAAAATTTCATGTTGGTTGCTGGAATAATGGCAGTGGTGGTACAAGCCATGGACTACATGATGGTCCAAGGTGGATTACAATTTGGAAGGAGGTTTAAATTTCAGAGTGCTATGACTGGTAAAGTGCAAGTGATTCTGTGTGAATGAATGCTGAACATCCTTTGCTTGACAGAAAGTGAAAGAGAAAAAAAAAAAAGTCCCGATGTGTAATCTTTGCTGAAAAAAACCTTGATTTGTAAACTTTTCAGTTGTGTAAATATTCCCACCATAGCCAATTTTAAGCTCCCAGTGGGTTGAACTTGTGTGAAGAAATGTGAACAGTTGACTCTTCTGATCTGGCAGGAGTTGGCTCAAGCAAGAAAGATTCAGTAGAAGTAGAAACAAAGTACTTTCAGCAGTATAATGAAGAGGTTGTACAAAACTGAGGATCTGGTTCAGTGATGTCCCCATATGCTTGTAAAGCTAGAGATGATTACATGCAAAGAAGCCTGTGGTTAAATTTCCTTTTTATTGAACTTGAGTCTGAAAGAAGATGAATCTTTTTCATATGACCTCTTTTCTTTTTATCATAGTTACACATGATACTACCTTCTATTAAACCAGTTGAGGGACGCCTGGGTGGTTCAGTTGGTTAAGCGACTGCCTTCGGCTCAGGTCATGATCCTGGAGACCTGGGGTCGAGTCCCACATCAGGCTCCCTGCTCGGCAGGAGGCCTGCTTCTCCCTCTCTCACTCCCCCTGCTTGTGTTCCCTCTCTATCTGTGTTTCTCTCTTTCAAATAAATAAAAAAAAAATCTTAAAAAAAAAAAGAACCAGTTGAGAATGACTGATTTTTCCCTATAACTATGGTTTTATATATAACTTGTAGCAAAACCAAACAAACAAAAGAAGCTATGGATTGAAAACAAGGTTTTTGTGCAGTAGAAACTGAAGAGCAAGAAGTACCCTCCTTCTAAAAATAAGAATAGTACATATCTATATCTATATTTATATCTATATATATATATTTTAAGAAATATAAATTTCTTTCTATTAATTATATTTTATTCTTCTGACTTCATTTTGTTTTCTGAAAATGATGAGGTCCTATAATTCATTTTTGTTTTCTCTTTCTCTGCTCTTTTTAAATATTAACTTTCTCTCGCTCCTATTCTCTAGAAGTTTTACTCCTTTACTCAATTTTTCTCTCTTTTCTTCACCCTTTATTTATTCCAGAACTCTTTTTATTTTCTTTCTCTGCCTTCACTGTTACTGAAAAAAGTGTTTGTTGCAAAGGTACAAGTGAAAAAAAAAGTAGAATACATTTGTCTTCCACATAAGCCTTATATTTTCCAACATAAGTGCTAACCTATTATTCTAAACACTTTTGAATTTATTCAACTCAAGTCCACTGAAATTATCAATGAAAATAAAGTTATTCAACACAGAGTAGGAAAGCTCTGAGCTCCCTTTCCTGCTTTAAAACACTGGTTCAACAACGATTCATATATAAAGTTCCTTTGTGAGAAATCCAGAATTGAAATTGAATGTCTCCTGCACACTGGGTAATTGTGAAGTTAGACTAACCAAAAAAGAGAGATTCAGGACATCCTCTTTCTAGCAGATATCCCTGTCCTTGTGCAACAACATATAATCAGGCAGAGAAGCCCTAATTCCTAGTTCTTCCCAGAGGAAGAATGAGATCAGTTCACTTATTTGGCACCACAAACTTTCTTTATGGTCTCCTCAGATGACTGGCTCCTATCTTGCCCTCTTGTACTTCTGATGGAACCCACATAGTCTAGTCCCTTGGGAAAGAATGAACACAGTGTCTTGGGGTGTTAAAAACTATGCATACTCTGTTCTGTTCAGCACAGAGAGAGCAGATGAAAAAAATCCTAGTTCTCAGATTCTCCCTAGAGAGGGAAAGAGTTGACTGTGTCACTTGTCTTGCCAGTCTTGGAGCTTTGATAGTCCCAGCACAATCTAGCTCCAACAGTAGCATGGGCTGGGAGGGACTATAGGTTCATCCTCACCCCCTAAAAGGAGCTGAGCCACCCACCCTCATCCCTGCCCTGAGCACAGAGCAATCACACACACACACACACACACACACACACACACACACACACACACACACACAAGTCCCAGCTCTCATCTTCCCCTGGTGAGGAAAGAGTTGATCAAAGTGTCTAACATCCAGCCTTCTCCCGGACTCCCCAAAGAACTAGCACCAGTCTTAAAATCTTTACTGTTTTTGTGTTAACAGAAGAATGAAAATAACCACTTATAAATTTGTAACATAATTTTGTTAAGGCTTTTGAATATTTTAATAGCACAAAAATGCCAAATAAATTAAATTTTCTCTAAAAATATGAGTAATCCAAAATTGAAATTTCAAGGTAGATAATTCCAATAGTAATAAAGTATATGTAAATATAAATAAATTATAATTATAAAGTAAAATATAAAATAACAAATAATATTCTAATATTTATAAACATGTTTAACATATTTATAAACAACAATAATTTAATATTAAATATATATGGGAAATAACTAATTAATAAAATATTTAATAAATACATTCAATAAAATATTGACTAAATGAGTGTATAAATATATTTTAAGTTATAAGCAATGTAATAAAGTAAAATCATAAAATATATGTGTTTTATTCTTGTAATCAGTGATAACATGACACTCTGCTTCAAGGTGCAATCATTATGTGCAGTAGTACATTTCCCAACATGAGCATTTATTCTATTAAGTTCTTTAATTTTTCTTTTGGAGTTTGAAATGTGCACAATTGCAAAAGAATGAGCAAATAATACCACTTGAAGGCCATTGTGACTCTATAATGTAAACTTATATGGAAAGGGAAAGAGAGGTGGAAATTCACATGTTTTCATCCACTTCTTCAAGTGTGCCAAGACCAAGTCTCTTGGTATCTAGGGTTTCCTCTCAACCCCTGAACACACAGAGTAATCACTGGAAAAACGTATAGAATACAATCACATGTAGCACAGGACCACATGATGACATCCCTAAAGAAGTAATATCATTTTCTGAGTGACCAGTAATGATTAGCGGTATTTTATTCTGAGACAATGCTATCTTTATACATTGTCCACATCCATTGCAATCATATCTAAATTACCATTCTCATTAAGTCCATAATACTTCTCAGTTTTTATAGTAGCATTTATGTGACATCTCTGCATCACTCAAAATCTATTCTACTTCTCTGACATTTTAAATGTCATATCTCTATTTCTAATTAAATTTTCATGGACAGATGTTTAATTAATCTAAGTAGTCTGCAATTTATTTTAGAAAGAATATTATACTTTGTATTTTATCTTTACATTCATTACTAGGTTTTTAGTGATATTATTGTTTGATATCAGTAACTAGTTCTGAGGAAAGATGGTAACACTCACCAATGTTATCTCTTTTTTTTGATATATATGTGTATATATATATATATATATATTTTAAAGATTTTAATTATTTATTTGACAGAGAGAAACACAGCAAGAGAGGTAACAGAAGCAGGGAGAGTGAGAGAGGGAGAAGCAGGCTTCCTGCCAAGCAGGGACCCCAATGTGGGGCTCCATCCGGGAACTCCAGAATCATGACCTGGGTCGAAGGCAGTCGATTAACCAACTGAGCCACCCAGGCATCCCTTTTTTTTGATATTTTTGTTTGTTTGTTTTATTTTATTTTTTATTGTGTTATGTTATTCACTATAAAATGCATCATTAGTTTTCGATGCAGTGTTCTAAGATTCATTGTTTATGTATAACACCTAGTGCTCCATACAATACATGCCCTCCTTAACACATACCACCAGGCTTACCCCTTCCCCCACAGCTCCTCCCCTCTAAAACCCTCAGTTTGTTTCTGAGAGTCCCAGGCTCTCATCTCTTAGTAATCTTCTCTTAGATGAGTAAAATTTAGAAATAATAAAATCAACAAAAATTAATTTTTTCCATACATGGAGTTATAGGGAGACAAACACATAAACACATGCAGTTTTCCATCTTTATTACTATTTGACAGTACCCAGAAGGTGGTATTATTTTAGCTTTTTGCTTGTTTACTTGCTTATTTTGCTTTATTTTTAGTTTGAAATTTTTTCTGAATTATTTATTATTGGTGTGTGTGTGTGTGTGTGTGTGTGTGTGTGTGTGTGTGTGTGTGAATCTTGGATATGTTTTATTCAACCCACCCTTGCTTTCTAACATAAAAAATAACACATACATGGGCACCTGGGTGACTCAATGGGTTAAGCCTGAGCTCAGGGTCCTGGAATCAAGGCCCGTATGGAGCTGTCTGCTCAGCAGGGAGCCTGCTTCCTCCTCTCTCTCTGCCTGCCTCTCTGCCTACTTGTGATCTCTCTCTCTCTGTCAAATAAATAAATAAAATCTTTAAAAAAATTAAAAAAAATAACACATACAATATTAAAATCACAAAATAAAGGGAAGGAACTCTTTTAAGCAGAGAAAGTTATCAAGTAAAATAGTAAACATTCTGTGACTTCCATAATGAGATCTTAATATTTATTTTATTGACCCTAAAGTCAATAACATATGCATTTTATAGATGAAGAGGTATTCGTAATTTCAGGTGGGTCAGCATGCTTCTATGTGTAGATAAAAGTGCATTAAATGCATAGTGGAGAAAATGCATCCATTCCATTGACCATAAAATGACGTTTTAACCATATTCATAGTATGCAGTAAAAGTTAACTATTATAAAATATTTTTGTTTTTCTTTATAATATTTCAAATATTAAGGTTTGTTGTGTAACTGGACTCTTCATGAATCATAGTTGTACAAAGATAGACAGGATCTCACAGATTAAATATTGTGATCTTTTTAATTGACTAATGATACAAAAAGGCTTTGTCTAGTTGAAAATATCTTGTCCAATTTCATTATTTTAATTCCTGGCTGTCTCTTTACCTAAAACTAATGCAATGCCATCTGCTCCCAAAATCCACTAAAACATCTTTCCCTAATATCAAAAGCATCCTACTTAGTTATGATAAAACCAGGCATTTTTTAGAATTGGATTGATAGAATAACTTTTTGTAGCATTTGAAATTCTTAGCACTCTATATATCTGGAAATTCTCAGTGATATTATTTTCTTATTTCCTTCAATGTTTTCTTCACTACATCTTATTCTCTTTCATGGGCTCCTATTTCTTTTCCTTTGGTCTTAAAAAAGAGTCTTTCTCAGATACCTTCCTTAGTGCTCTTCCATTCCACAATTTATTCTCTATTTGGATGACCTCAACATCACTTTTGCTGAGATCCAAAGAATTTTCTATTCATCTTATGCCCTATCTTCAAATAAATAATAATTTTCTCTGTTACTTCAGCTACATTTACATTTTAATTAACTCTTATTGGAAATTTGTCCTGAGCTTCCAGGATCATAGGTCCAGTTACATATTTAACACCTGCAGTTGGAGGTCACACAGATGTATTGCAAACTTAGTAAATCCACGACTGACTCAGTTCCATTTCTCAAAAACTGCCCCTCCTCCCTTTTTCTTAATATCACAAAGAATGGAATCAATATCTACTTGATTATTCAAATCAGGAAATAATATTCCAAATTTCTTAAAAAAATATTTCTGACCCTTCAACATATATCATCATTATATCTTCTTTTTTTTACATGTGCAGTCTCACCCTTTATTTTAATACCTGAAAAATGTTTCTAAAAAAAGACAAAAATTTACAATATTTGAAATATTCCTCCTGAATAGCCTATTCTCAACATTGCTTCTGGTATACTTTTTTAATGTCCAAATTTGCTTAAATAATAGCCTTACAATGCCATCTGCAATGCAATGCCATTTTAAAGTCACCTCCAAACTTCTTAGAAGAGTATATTAAGACTGTCCATGAACTTTCAATATCCAGCAGACTCCATCAGCAGCCGCTACCTGAGGGATAATGCACTATATGCAGGTGTAGGAATATATCTTACTCATCAATTTCACACAATTCTACTTTTCTTCTGGCTCTCTGGTATGACATGCTCTCCTCATAAAATGCACCACTACACTGTCCTATGTTACAGTTCATTCATGTAGTTCAGTTCTCATATAAATTCTTCCCTTATCTTTGCCTTAAGATGGTTATTAATCCCATCACCTGAAGAGTCATCAAGACTTACAAATGCATACCATGCTTAAAATTGTCATAATCCTATGTGTTTGGTTTCTTTATATGTGTTTTTTTTTAATATATGGTTTGTTTTTATGTGGGAATTTACACTAGCCTTACTAACAGCTACCTTTCCTCTCTATATTACCTGTTCTTGGCACATACTAAGAAAGAGGCATTAAGAATCTGTTGAATGTAATAGTCTTAATATGGCAAAGTGCCTTACTGTTAGCCAATCACTTAATAGTAAAGTCACAAGTCATTACCTACTAGTTAAAAAATATATATATATATATATTTATATATATATATATATTTAGCAAATTGTCTCTAAAACTCTAAGAAAATTTTTTTTTACTTTTTAGAATAATATTAAATATCTATCAATATGCTATTCATAAATATATATATATATATATTACAAACACAACAGAAGTTACTTAATGAATGACAATACTTAAAGAGATGTTTCTAAACAGCTCCTGTTTTTCAAAACAAAAATCATTTGAAAATCCACATTAGAATAAAATACTAGGGGCACCAGGGTAGCTCAGTCATTAAGCATCTGCCTTCAACTCAGGTAAGGATTCCAGGATCTTGGAATTGAGCCCCGTGGCCAGCTCCTGCTCTGCTGGATGCCTGCTTCTCCCTCTCCCATTCTCCTTGCTTGTGTTATCTCTCTGGCTGTCCCTTTCACTCATGTTAATGTTTTTATATGAGTCATATATACTTCCTAATAGTAAAGAGAGTAATCCTAGAAATTTAAAACTTTACATTTTATTTTCAAGTTTTGTATTATTTCCTCCTGAAAATGACACAAAAGAACACACTCAGGTGGTGAAAATGTCATTTTAAAAACCAAGCAGATGGTGCTTGCTTGTTTTATCAGATGCATAATATGAAGTATGTTTCAAAGAGGGGAAATTGCATTTAAATGTCCAAATAAGAATTTACAGTACATCCACTGATTAGATATTTGGGAATGACTAAAAGAGACAAAATGTATCTTAACGCTAAGTCATGCAAGTCACATTTCAACTTTTGGAGAACATGTAAAAATTGTTATTTTTGAATATGCTTAACATCATAGCAATTTATTACTAAAAGGGATCCATGTGTTACCTGATACCACTTTTCCACTCACAATTAACAATGTCACATCACAGGGATTCGAGATATTTTAATATGTTTTCTAATCTTATTACCCTCATTCCAACTTTTGGACGTAACTCTGGTCAAATGATTTGAGTAGATGATTATTTATTGATTCATTCATTTATTCATTTAGATTTTTATTCAAAATTTTTGAAGTCTTTAATATTCTGATGTCATGGTGTCTCTATTGAGATACTATACAGCGACTGTTTCCCAAACATTGTCAAAGAAACGCTTTTCATTTAATTTTATGTTTTTGAAACATACAGGAATATCTTGAGTTTAACACTACAGATACTAATGTCTTCACTTTATAGATAAAGAATCTCAAGACCATAGACTTTAAGACCTTCTCTAGACTACAAAACAAAGAAACTTCCAGGCTAGGATTCTCTTTACTCATAATCAAAATTTTACCCAGTGCAAAACTATGCCTGCATACACAATTTCATGTTTTATCAACATTTTTAGTTTAAGAAGGGTATACAGCAAGCATCGTTAGGTTAAATGTTTTCAACAAAAACAATAGACATTCAATTTCTTAAAAACAATTATGGATATCTTTATTCTTAATTCTTACTATCCTCTTAAGAACTAGGAAACTATATCATAACAGAGCAAAATATCTGGAATTAATTGGCAACATGTTTATTTACTTTCAAAGCGCACATCTTTGAGTTTGCTAGTGTTTCAAAAGGGCAAAAAAAAAAGTGTCTGAAAATAATAGGCCAGTTGTTCTCTATACTGTAATTGAAGACCTTTAGTAACCATACAAAGAATCATGCTTGTACAATATCAAATGCTTTGATCTGTTAAATCTCAGTGAATGCTACTATGTCAGCTAAAAATTTCATAGAGATTTCTTCTCTATTTAATCACTTGTATTTATATCATATATATTTTTAAAACCATTCAAAACAATAGGATAATTCTGGAATTCTACTGGATCTTTGCTTTCTAGTCTTTATTCATCTCAAAAAAATGCTTCTGATTCTAGCATTTCACTGTTGTAAACTTAATTATTGCTCTTTCCTTGTGAACCAAATTGCAAAATGTGTTTGTTCCTTTTCATTGTTGCATACAATCATTTAAGGAAAATTGGCAGGATGGATCAGATTTTGGCTCTGTGGTTTGAAGACAATCTGCATACGTTTGTGTGAAGGCAGGTGGCAACATGTGAATCCAAAACTCTATCCATTATGTTCATTTACTTTACCATTCAGAAAGCACAGATGTTAACTATATAACAACAAGGTGGTTTTTATTGTAATCACCTGCTGTTAGGGTCCCTCCTGGCATAGTAGCCAAATGGATTCTTGTTTCCTTCTCATTTACAAGGTGTTTGTTATTTGATGGCTCAAAACAAAACTGGAAATCATTTTTCATTCAAAAGAAATGCTTAAAAAGGATAATTTTGAAAAGAAATTGGTGTAAATTTGAATTGCATACTATCATAGTTAATTGTATACATTCATCATAATGTGATTTGTGTTGATTTTCAGCTAAAACTCTTGCTCTATCTTCGTTTGTCTTTTGATTTGCTATTGTTTAGGTGGAATTCTTTCTATTCACTGGCAATTCTGAAAATGATTATTTGATTCTTTTTTCCTTCAGCTCTCACCTGCTAAATGGAAAATTTTAATATTTCCCATGTGTACTATCTAATTAAAATTAATATTTTAAGGTAATTTTGCTCTTAAATATCAGAATATATAAAATATAGCCCTAATTAAATTTTATATAATATATTATAATATTATATATATAATGCATACATATATTATAAGGATTATTTCATTAATATACTACCCAGAAGTTTCATCATCAAAGAAATAATTAATCTAAAATACAGGACTCTGCTTCTAGAGGTAGCATCCACTTGCCTTCCTTCTCATCTTGTCTAATGTAACTAAAACTCTTTTAACTCTTTTTCGATTTTCCCTCTGAAGCTAATTTATTTCTCAAGTATTCTAAATTTACCACCATTGACACAAAGTGCATTGTTCTAAAGGCTCATTCCCTCATTACTTCACTCTTTGCCTGAGGCCTGTTGAAGGACAGGGCTTTGTATTTTGCTTTCACTACCACAGTCTTGACATAACTTCATACTGGAATTGGGCCTGTCCATAGTCAAGACAAATCAAAATATTTGTCTCTACTCTATATGGATTTCTCTTCCTGTTTGCATGTATATCACATTTATAAGAAGTTGTAAAAACTAACAAGCATGTGTTGTAATAATGATATATGATAAATATAATGGCTAACATAAAATGAGATATAAAATGCATAGATTTATTCAATATTTCAATAAAATATATTAAAGATCTATCATTTGCTAAATATAAGTAAACTCTGGCCTAGAAAAATTAATGATATATGACTCCACACTCAGAGAATATTTAGTCTAGTGGAAGAAATTACAGATTCTAAAATTGTGAAATAACTTTTCTAAATGCCCTTTTTGTAATTAAAAAACCATAAACAAAACTCTTCCGAAATAAAACATTTAAAAAAAAATAAGAATCTTAATATGGCTCAGAGGAACCTATCAAATCTTCATTGCCTTTTAATTAAACCTGTTTTTAGTCAAATACCATTATTCAAAAATGTTTACAAATATATATATCTATTCTATTTGTAAAGTTTTTGTTTTGTAAATCAACCTTTGAATTCTAGTAATTAAGAATACTTGAAATATCATTGTATTAATTATTGAATTAATAAATCGACAAAATATTGTAAGTTTAACAAAAATATTGTGATGGCTCAAACATGATATAGAAAGCAAAACATGTTTCTAAAGGACAAGTAGTTCTCCAAGTGGTAATTCAGGGACTTGAGATTCTTCCATTTTATGGCTTCATATTCAACATATGTCTTCAAAGGAAATGAACAACAAGGATCATTTACAAGTCCATGGCTCTAGAACCACCACCTATCACTTCTGCTCATTTTCCATTGCCTAAATCTCTGACATTCAGCCACACCACACTGCAGGAAACACTGAAAAAATGCACACCTCCATGTATCCAGGAAGAAAAAGAAAAGGGTCTGGTAACGAACACAGGCAGCAACCTCTTTGATATTGGCCTTAGCGTCTTCTTTCTAGATATGGCTCCTGAGGCAAGGGAGACAAAAGCAAAAATAAATTATTGGGAACTTTATCAAAATAAAAAGCCTCAATCAGAAAAATCAACATCAACAAAATCAAAAGACAACCTACAGAATAGGAGAAGATACTTGCAAATGCATAGCTAATAAATTTATATATTTTATCTATCTAAAATATATAAAGAACTTATAAAACTCAACACCCCCAAAAAACAAATAATGCAATTAAAAAATGGGCAGAAGGCTTGAACAGACATTTCTCCAAAGAAGACAATTAGATGACCAACCGATACATGAAAAGATGCTGAATATCACTGATCATCAGGGAAATACAAACTGTAACTACAATGAGATATCACCGCACATCTACCAAAATAGCTAAATTTAACAACACAAACAATGGGAGTCAACAAGAATGTGGAGAAAAAGGAAATCTCTTGTACTGTTGGTGGGAATGCAAACTGGTACAGCCATTGTGGAAAATAGTAGGGAGGTTCCTCAAGAAGTTAAAAATAGATCCACCAATTGCACTACCAGGTATTTACCCAAAGAATACACAAATAATAATTCAAAGGGATACATGTACCACAGCCCAAGTGTCCATCTGGTGATGAATGGATAAAGAAGTCACACATACACACAGACACACATAGACACACACAGACACCCACACACACACCGACACAGAAACACACACACATGCAGGAATATTACTCAGCCCTAAAAAAAGGATGAAGTCTTGCCATTTGCAACAACATGGATGGATCTAAAGAGTATAATGCTAAATGAAATAAATCAGTCAAAGAAAGATAAATACCATATAATTTCACTCAGATGTGGCATTTAAGAAACAAAGCAAATGAACAAAAGAACAAAAAAAAGAGAGAGAGAGACAAACCAAGAAACAAACTCTTAACTACAGAGAACAAATTGATGGTTATCAGAGAGGAGATTGGTGAAGGGATGAGGGAATAGGTGATGGGGATTACGGAGGGCATCTTGGATGCATACTGCATGTTGTATGGAAGTGCTGAATCGCTATATTGTACACCTAAAACTAATGCTACACTGTATGTTAATTAACTTGAGTTTAAATAAAAACTTAAAAGATTTTAAACAAATAAATTTAAAAAACAAAATAGACACCTGTTTGTTATGGGTCTCAAAGACCTATTTTTCTTTTTTTTTCTTTCTTTTTTTTTTATAGATTTTATTTATTTGACAGAGAGAAACACAGCCAGAGAGGGAACACAAACAGGGGGAGTGAGAGAGGGAGAAGCAGGCTTCCCGCTGAGCAGGGAGCCCGATGTGGGACTCAATCCCAGGTCTCCGGGATCATGACCTGAGCCGAAGGCAGTTGCTTAACCAACTGAGCCACCCAGGCGACCCTCAAAGACCTATTTTTCAGTTGAAGTGTGTGTGTGTGTGTGTGTGTTTGTATGTTTGTAAATAGTATTAAGCTGCATACATATTTGAATTAATCCTTAAAATATATCTATTTGAATACTGAGAATCACAAGAAGTTCTTAATGATGATTCTGAACTTCCTTTTTATTCTTCTTTGATTGTTTTTATTATTGTTCTTCCTTAAATATGGGGGGGGAGAATCTGTAATAAATCACTTCCTATAATTTTTATTTTCCAATAATAGTCTGCAGTCTTATTTCTAAGTTATAAAATACTTACATCAGTTGATACTACTCAAAATAGCAGGCAATGTAAGAGGAAATTTCTGGTAAATTTTTGTAAATAGTTTGTTCCTCTGAGTTATCAAGAACAATTTTTGGCAAACATTAGGAGATAAATATATTTCACTTTTTTTTTTTTTTTTTTTTTTATATTTCACTTTAAAAACATCCCATATTAGAGTAAAAGATTAAAGACTTCAGCACTTTACTTCAATACCCTTTAGAGAAAATGCTCTGTAAGTTTTAAAAAGTACTCAAATGACTCTACTTTTTTGAATTATGGCCAAATCCCCCAAATATTATCAGTTTTTGATATAGACATAACATTTGAAAAATAATTGACTCAGGAGATGTGAACTAAATTTTCTTCTTAAGTTACTGTTATTGAAAAGTATGATTAAATCATAGATTTCTCATGCCAACCTTATTAAAATATGATAATTACACTTAAATTTGAAAGGAGATTGCCACAGGTGAAATGTATCTTAAAATGGTCAAAACTGATTTTTGATTTCCTTTTCTAGTCCAAAATTTCCTTCCATCTGATGCAAAGACTTGACAGTAAATTATAGTGTATCTGATTGATGTACTTTTGCTAAAAAGGTCACATTTGGGACGCCTGGGTGGCTCAGTTGGTTAAGCCGCTGCCTTCGGCTCAGGTCATGATCCTGGAGACCCGGGATCGAGTCCCACATCGGGCTGCCTGCTTGGCGGGAGGCCTGCTTCTCCCTCTCTCACTCCCCCTGCTTGTGTTCCCTCTCTGGCTGTGTTTCTCTCTGTCAAATAAATAAAATCTTTAAAAAAAATAAAATAAAAAATAAAAATAAAAAGGTCACATTCATTTTGGAAACTTGAAATTCACAGAGACAGACGTAAAAACTAGAAACTATAGATTAATTTTTGGAAACTGTGAACCCTCTTAAGATTACTTATACAAAATAAAATTTCAGGGAAGTATCTTGACTATCATTGCATAAAATAAAAGGAATCAACTCAGAGAATGAAATGCTTATGTTTGCTAAGTAAGTTATTTGACAAAGAAAGATATTGCTTATTTCCAGTACACATTTTAACTATCTATGAATACTGAAAAATTTTAGTCTTTCAGTTCTTATAATGAAACACAAAGAAATGTTTTTTACCAAAAACAATATCAAGTTAGAAATTATTTTTTGCAAACATATTACTTCATATAATAAAATATAGAAAAGTAAGCTTAATATTTTATTGCAGTAAGCAAACGAAGGCATATGTACCATAGCGTTGTGATTTAGAATGGTTAAATTATACTATACATTTTTCTTTACTTCAGCATATGCATTTTTTTTTGCCTTACATCATTAAATAAAGATTTTATGAGGCCTCAAGTGTTTGAGGAAAACAGTAAGTGCTCAAAGTCTAAAAAAAAAAATCTAGCATATATGGAAGTTATAATTTCCTTGGAAAACCAAATATATCCTGCAAAAATAATAGATAGATAAAAAAATCTATCAGTAGATATAAAAATCATACAGCAAACGTTGTTTAATTACTGGGCAGAGGTTCTTCAGTTTTGGACTAGTTCTCATTAGATCAAAATACACTGAAATTTTAGAAGGCCTTCAAAGAAAGGGATAATTCCTTAACTAGTAAATAATACATTAGTCTAAGATTTGTAGTGCAAATTTAGGTCAGAATATTTGAGAATTTAAAAATAATTTTGATCTAAAACTCTTTCATCTGAAAGTAAACATACACATACATACACACATACATACAGGTATTTCACATTTAATTTTTAGATATGTTCTGTGGTCAGCACCATTTAATTTTCTATAAAACTTGAAAATGGTGTTTTAAAAATGCATTTAACAAAACTGTTCAATGAGTATGTGAAGCAATTGTAGCAAAACCAATAACATAATGAAATTCAGCAGTCTTCTAAAACTTTATACAGAAAAGGGTTACTGAGAAAAATACTAAATTATATGCTACTTATATTAATTTTTCAACAGTGTTTAAACCATTCATATTTGAGATATTAATGTAGTATAAGATGACTCTTTTCTTAGAAAAGCACTTTATAATCCTAATTGGATAACCAAATTGACTTAATTTATTTGGGCATCAAAATAAACAAGCATTTGTATTAGAGTGAATATAAGTGACAAATAGATTTTGTTTTAGGACAATTAAACTACCAGAGTAACAAAATAATACAATAAGTAGTTGTTTGTATTCATGGAGTTAAAATTCTAGACAAATATTTTGCTATATATAGAATGATACATAAAAAGATGATTATTTTTATACCTAGGGTATAAGTATTTACATAATTGAATAATTATCTTTATTTCCAGGAAGATATGCCATTCATGAAAAGAAAAACGATACTATTTTCCAGGCACATGAAAATAAGTATCAGCTGAAATTATCTGTATTTCTCACATGATATTGTCAACAGTCTGAACTAAGACACTGTGATTCCTCAGAGCATCACATAAGAGTGGTGTACCAAAGGGAGTCTGTTGTATATGCTAATTTTCTTTCTAATTTCATGATTGTTATCCTTCCCTATCTCCACTTTCTCTTTCCTTTCTTCCTTCTACTCATCCTTATGCATATTTATGTATTCGCTCATCTTTCACTTTCCCAAACTTTGCCTTCTTTCCTTCTCCTACTTTTGTCTTTTCACTGTCATTTGCTCTTTCTTTATACCTCTCTCCCTCACTCAGTCACTTGCTGATCTGCTTTTTTCATTGCACTCCTTCATTAATTCTTCATTACACAGAGAAATTTCTGTATTGATTAGGTTCTTTAAATAAAATCTGTGTTTTCTATTTAGCTAACATATAAAAAGAGAGGAAGAACTAAAATAAGATATGCCTTGTACTTGAACTTTCTTTCTTTTCTAGTTTTGTAAGGGTCAGAGATCTTGCCAAAACGTTTTCTTTAATTCTCAATTCCTCATAAAAAAGAATAAAATAATCATGATCTTATCATGTATAATTAGCATACATTATCTCCTTTATACTCTGCTATCAGTGATTTTTAAGGAGGCCATATTTATGAAACACAAAGCTAAAAATTTCAGTTTTTAAAGGTGTTCTATTTTTGAAAGTAAGATGGCGCTCTAAAATCTACCAGTATATACCTCACAAAATATTGAGTATCCACTAGAGATAAAAACCAACTAGCCATTCCCATAATAACCTCAAAATGAAAGTTAGTATTCAAAGAAATTAAACATCTTTCACATGATTACTACATAAGTGGGTGATTCTGAGGTCCATATTCTCTCTACACTAGAACATACCACCTCTAGTTACATTTTATTAAGTACAAATGTCTTAATTTTTCACAATTTAGCATATTCATTAAATATGGCTTTAGAGTAATCTTATGTGATTCTAAAGAATCTTCCATAATCCTATATCCCCATTCCCTTAATCCTGTCAAAAGACCTGTTAGAATCCATGACTTATCTAAACAGCATCACTGACCTGAGAAAAATTTTTCTACTGATTCTTATTCTAAAACAGAATCATTTTTGATGAGATTTGGTATTTTGTTTGGATGAAATTATCCCCTTACACCTAAACATTCACATCTATGCTCACTCAATAAAATACCTACTAGAGTACCCATCATAAGCAGCATGAAGAATAACAAAGGTTGGGCTCATCTTATTGAAAATGTAGAATAGGATAGTAGTGAAATATGCTAAAACAGAATTTCCCTTCAATATACTGTTCCTTAGTGATACTGAGGAATCATAATGTCTTAGTTTGGGCTGCTATAACAAAAATATCAAGAGTGGAAGGCTTAAATAACAAACAATTATTTCTCACAGTTTTGAGGGTGGGAAGTTCAAGCTCAAAATGCCAGCAGATTCAATATCTGGTGAGTGTCCCACTTCTTTACAGACAGCAATCTTCTTGCTGTAGCCGTATATAGGAGAGCAGGGGAGGGGAGAGGGATCTTTTCATAAGGGGACTAATCTCATTCATGAGGGCTCCACTCTCATGACCTAATTACCTCTCAAAGGACTCATCTCCATAAATCAATGACATTGGACTAGGATTTTCACATGTGAATTTACGGGAGGGAGTTTACAAACATTCAGTTCATAGTACCTTGTCACAACAGCTGACTATTAATGAGAGCATCCCATGAGCCAAATAGTACTTAAAATCCTCAAAATTGTCCTCAAGGTCCAGTCTTCATTAGAATCACAGGAGATCATTTTGTTTTTACAATTTTTTTCTTACTTTCAGATCGAAAAATTGAGACACAATGAAGTTAAGCAATTCACACAAAGTCACACACCTAAAAAATGGCAGAGCTGGGTTTTATCCCCGGTGTGATCCCAGAGCTCAGCTCTTAGCCACCTCTTCATAGTACTTGTGCAAGTACTTGTACCTGACTCTGTGATCAGGAAAAGAAAATGGAGAAAGATACATCTATGTGATCTTCTCTTGAAAATTCACAGTGCCCTTTTAAAAGGCCCAAAAAGTTTCTTTAAAGACATTTACTTCAATATCCCCCCAGAGACAAATCTTTGTCCCACAAACTTCTCTTTAATGAAGCATATATTAATATTGTATAGAACTAATTTTTCTTAAAATACAATTTGGGAACAAATCTCTATAATATCTGTTGAATGTTTCAGTTACATTATGATTTTATGCAGTTTAATATAAAAACAGAGGTTCTAGAATTCTGAAAGATAAATATTTCTTATTAATATTTATATTATATCCAAACATTTCCCAGAGATCATTGTCAAGTGTCACTTCAACATTTAATCCACTGGTTAGAAATAGGCATAGGGGTAGTAGAAGTGGTTTTAGGAATAGTGCTCCTCAAAGCATTTAACTTATAATCAGCAAGGCAGACCCATGAACCAATTGGTGATATTTATTTATTTTAGATAAATTCTATACTTATACTGAGTTCTTCATATTTGATTGTAAGTTATATTATACATAACATTAAATTTTAGGTGAATTGTTGTGTATGAAATTTGCTGATTTACAACAGAATAATGACAACTCAGCATAGTACTGTGTTTGCAATGGTTTCATAGATTAACCATGATTAATGACATATTTTTATTTTTCAAGCCCTGTCTTGATTTTAACATCAAATAGAATTTTGGGTCAATGTTTCATTTGTGATTTCATCTCTGTTTTCAGACTTATTGTGCATTCTGTAAAAATCACTGTCTTCTCAGTAGAGTCATTTTAAGATTACCTCTGTAGCTTGTTTCCGCAAAAGCTGAGCGAAGGAAATTTAGATTCAATTGTAGTGTATGTAGAAAGTCCATTAAAATGCTGTCACAATGTACAAATCACTCAATAATTCAAATGCTTGGCATCTACATGAAAGGAAAAACATTTTAAAAATCTCATTATAAAATAATGTTATAATTTGCTTATCCTGCAAGAAAATTCATGTGGTTTGTAATTTTTAACTCTCTCTTGTTTTGACTTCAGTGAAATTGTATTTGTTCAATCATTTTTGGCACTGCACTGTTCTATCTTTGGGTTCTCCTGCTTCTCTCATTGTTCCTTTCGAGCAGCCAAAAAGTATTTGTCAAGATATTGCCCACATGTCCCATCCCCCTCTATATAGTCAGTTCATATTACTGACTTATAAAAATGCTGGAAGAGAGTAAAAATAGGTCCCAAAGGTTTTCGAAGATTAGAGGAGAAAATTCAAGTGAAATATATAGAACATGGTTGACACAATTATACAATGAGTGTTCACGCTTTCAGATGGTAGCTACACTTGGTGTTATCTAGCGCTAAAATCACCTAATCTCAAAAGTTATAATTTTTTGTTATTGGTACATCTAATCACCTTTTCTATACTAAGAAGTTTATATAAATTACTGTTAGTATTACATTATATAAATTGTATATAGATTGATCTTGTTATAATTATGTAAGTAAATTAAGTTTAGAACAAAGCTATGAAATAAATGTGGTCTTTCTCACTGAGACCTAAGCGGTATACTGAAGGTTACACTGGTGGTAGAATTTGAAATCATAATCTATTATGTCTAGCTATATATTTTAACACCATAGGAAATTAAAACATTTTATCATAACATAACCACCAACTTAATGTCTCTGGTCAGAATCATTCTCTCAGACCCTAGTCCTGAATTTTCAATTTCCTGTTGACATTTCTATAGCTATCTTTCTTGGCTACTCAAGCAAATGCCCTCAACACTGGGGTTATCTTCTCGTATAACATTCATTTTTCTCCTCTTGCATTCTCTATTTTATTAGTTTCATTATCATTGTACATATTTTAGTTTTAGGAAGCTTGAGGTAATAATAATTAATTAATTTGTGTTGATTTCTTTCTATGTACCCTGTGTTGTGTTAGGTACTTCATAAGTATTATCTCATTTTGTCCTGCAACACCATCATGGTTTAAGTTTTCATATTATTCTCATTTAGAGATGTTTAACTGAGTATTAGAGAGCTTATCTGACTTGTCCAGAATCACTAATTTGTAAGCAATTAAATTTTGAGTCAAACCTACACATCCTAACTCCAGAACCAATAATTAGTGATCAAAATATTTGACTCTATAGAGTTCGTCTTTTCAGAAATTAATATTTTTAATTTTTTAAAGATTTTATTTATTTATCTGAGAGAGAGAATGAGAGAGAGAGAGCATGAAAGGGAAGAGAGTCAGAGGGAGAAGGAGACTACCCACTGAGCAGGGATCCTAATGTGGGACTTGATCCTGGGACTCCAGGATCATGACCTGAGCTGAAGGCAGTAGCTTAATTGACTGAGCCACCCAGGTACCCTATAGAGTTCATTTTTAAAAGACAGGCCTAAGCACATCCACATTATTGTGTGACGATTACTGCCATTCATATCTGGAATTCTTTCATATTTCCCAACTGAAAATCTGTGCCCATTAGACATTATTCCTCTATTTCCCTCTCCCCTCTACCCTGGCAGCCATCATTCTACTTTTTATTCCTGTTAGTGTGACTACTTTAAGTACTGTATATAAATGTAATCATGCAATATGTGTTCTTTTGTAACTGGCTTATTTCACTTACTGTAATAACATCTTTACATTTCTCCCATGCTGTAGCATGTATCAGATTTTTTTTGCCTTTTTTAAAGCTGAATAATATTCCATTGTATGTATATACCACATTTTGATTATTCATTGATGGAGCAGGACACTTGAGCTGCTTCCACCTCTTGACTCTTATAAATAATGCTGGGGATATCTTTTTAATCTGAGATCGTGTTTTTAGTTCTTTCAGATATGAATTGCTAGATCATATGGTAGTTCTATAAATAATCTTTTGAAGAACAGCCATAATGTTTTCCATACAGGGATGCATCATTTTGCATTCCCACCAATAGTGCACAAGAGTCCTAAATTCTCCACATCCTAGCCACAACTTCTGTCGTATGTGTGTTTTGTATTTTAGCCTATCCTAATGGGTAAAAGCTAATATTGTGATCTTGATTTTCAGTTCCCTAAAGATTATTTCATTGAGCATCTTTTCACTGCTTGCTAGCCATTTCTATTTACCTGGGGAAATATCTATTGAAGTTTGTTACCCATTTTTTTTTTAACTGAGATTTTTGTTGTTGTTAAGTTATAGGAGTTCTTTGTAAATTTGGAATATTAATGCCTTATAAGATATATTATTTGTAATTATTTGTTTCATTCAGGTTTTCTTTTCACTCTGTTGATTGTGTCTTTCAATGCACAAGCTTAATTTTGATACAGTCTATTTGATCTATTTTTACTCTCTTTGTACTTTCGTTGTTGTATATGAGAAATCATTGCCAAATCCAGTATCATGAAGATTTTCCCATGTTTCTTCTGAGTTTTATAGATTTAGGTCTTACGTCTTTGATCCATTTGTAGTTATTTTTTAAGATTTTGTTAATTTATTTGACAGACAGCAACACAGCCAGAATGGAAACACAAGAGGGAGGGGGAGAAGGGGAGAAGCAGGCTTCCCACAGAGCAGGGAGCCCGATGAGGGGTTCAAACCTGGGACTCCAAGATCATGACCTGATCCTAAGGCAGATACTTAATGACTGAGCCACCCAGGCATCTCTGGAGATAATTTTTTATATGGTATGAAAGTCCAACTTTTTGCTTATCCATTTACCGGTTAATGGGCACTTCAGTTGGTTCTATTTTTTGGCTATTGCAAATAATGCAGCTATGAACATGAACAAGTCCCTGCTTTCATTTCTTTTGAGAATGTGCCCAGAAGTGGAGTTGCTGTATCATATGGTAATTCTATATTTAATTCTATATTTAATTTTGGAGGAATTTCTATGCAATTCTTTTACTTTGCTATCATACATGTCTATTTTTCCATCATATATCTATCACTATTTTTTAGGCCCACATTATTTTAATTTTTAATATTTTAATTTTGTATCAATCCTTTCTCTGAAGGTCATATCATTTATTTATTTTATTGCTTACAGTGCCAAAAACACAATTCATTTCATTATTTTCACACGTAGAAAATT
This sequence comes from Spilogale gracilis, assembly GCA_004023965.1. Taxonomy (NCBI): domain Eukaryota; kingdom Metazoa; phylum Chordata; class Mammalia; order Carnivora; family Mephitidae; genus Spilogale; species Spilogale gracilis. Next base: position 66,710 of record PITA01000228.1, read on the forward strand.
GCTATAGCCTGATTTTACTACATTTTATTTTATCTAGTTCTTTTGTTTCCTTCTTCTATCCAGTAATGCCAATCTGTCCTTTTGACCTTTTGATCCTTTTAATTAAGGATCTATTTCAGTCCATCCAACATGGTCAGCACTTTATTTATTTATTTTTATTACTATGTTCGATTAGCCAGCAAATAGCACATCATTAGTTTTTGATGTAGTGTTCAACGATTCATTAGTTGTGTATAACACCCAGTGCTCATCACCACCCATAAATACTCTTTTGCCTATCTTCTTGACACCCACGCCTTATTGCCTATCCTGTTCACTGATTGGCAAACTTTGTCCAGGGCCAATAGGAGTTTCGGCTTCCTTGTCGACAACCAAATGGATCTACACTCCTGCAGAACAAGGGTCTTTGACCTATGGCGCATGGACGAACTCTAGCCTACCACTTATTTTTGCAAATAGAGTTTTATTGGAACACAACCATGCCCATTTATGTACGTATTTTCTCTGGCTTCTTTCATGTCAAAACAAAAATTAAGTGGTTTCTACAAAGACCTATGACCCACAAATCCTAAAACTTTACTATCTGACCTTTATACAACATGCCTGCGGATCACTGTCTATATAGTATCATAAATTTCTCAAAATAATACCATCACGAATTCAGCCACAACTTGAATACCAGCTCCACCCAGCAATCTTTTGACATTTTTTTGAGTTATCTCTACCTGCGTAGTCTACAATAACTATACTATTTCAAATGGTGTCCTTTTTTCTTCAGATATTCTTAGTAAATGGCCTTGATTCATCATTCAAAGTGAAAGTTATTTCCATTAATTTTATGCCTTTAAACTAACGAATTAACCTATATCCAGATTCATTGCTTCTAATTACTTTTGTCTATTATAGGAAATACTCCTCTAACCCAAGCATGATTTCTCAACATATGTACAAGCTCATACTCCTTTCTGGTTTTTTATATACTCATTAATATATTTTTTCTTAACTTTAATTTCTGCAACTCTTCTTCCCATTAATAAACATAGGTATGAATATATTTTATCTATATTTCTATTTATCTATCATCTATCATCTATCTATCGTCTATCTATCTATACCTATCTAGTATAGCATATAAAATATATATGGGACCTCCCTTGAACCGACCTCTCTCTTGACTACCAAACTCTTTTATCCCTTTCATAGTCACTTTTGACTGTTCTATCACCTGTAACCAAATCAGGAGCTAATTTGGTCTTACCTCCACTCTTCCAGGATATTTTCAGGCCATCTACAATTTGCTTCTTGCTAGTCCAACAGCCATTTTCCACCTTTTTCTTTCTGAGATTCAATATCCACCCTTCGTTGTTGAACATTTTTTCAAGCATTCCTCATTTGAATTGACCCAGTCCATTTCCTGCAACTCCTTTTGACACTTCTCTGAGTCCTTGATAGACTATATGATGGATGGTGGTATGGCAGTGGGAGAAATGGGCACAAACAAGAACATACACTACAGAATCATTTTATATAACTTAATATTAAGACAGTTCAACCAAATGTTATCATTACTTATTGTATAACTTGAGAAAATCTCTTACTTCTCTTGGCTTTGTTTCTCATCTCTGAGGTGTAGTTTAAAAATTATATTTATCTTTTTTTAGGATTAAATGAGTTAATATGTGTAAGTACTTCAGTAGTACTATGCACATAGTAATAGCTATATACTATAAAGGTTAGGAATGACCTCCAAAACCTTCATTTAACCACCTCTGGGTCAACAGATCATAAGATTTTCATATTTGTGGGACACCTGGGTGGCTCGGCTGGTTAACTATCTGCCTTTGGCTCAGATCATGACCTCAGGTTCCTGAGGTGTTGCTCCTACTTCTCCCTCTCCCTCTGCCTATGCTTGTGTTCTCTCTCTCAAATAAAGGAAATCATTTTTTTAAAGATTTTATTTATTTATTTGACAGAGAGAAACACAGCCAGAGAAGGAACACAAGCAAGGGAAGAGAGAGAGGGAGAAGCAGGCCTCCTGCTGAGCAGGGAGCCCAATGTGGGACTCGATCCTGGGTCTCCGGGATCATGACCTGAGCCAAAGGCAGTCACTTAACCAACTGAGCCACCCAGGAGCCCCAATAAAGAAAATCTTTTTAAAAATATTTGGATAATGTCAAAAAAACTTAAATGTCTTAAAATCCTTTTGTAGTGTTCATAGTTGACTATACTTTCCTCTCCAATCTCATCTGGTACTTAACCAAATGAACAATTAACCTTATTTTTTTTCTATTAAGAAACCAAATTTAATTTTTGAAATATACATTAGGCACACATCATTGAGACCCTCTAGCCATCTGTTCTAGTCAAGAAATCTCATCAAATACCTATTAATTTTTATTTAAAAGCTGATAAAAATCAACCCATCGATTTAAGAATTATCTCATAAGTAGGAAAAGTATGAGTGTTATTTTTCATTTTGAAGAAAGATGATAATTGTACAGAAAACATTTGGTCATTAGGAAATGTTCAATATATATTTTGACACATGATATTTTTAATGAACAGCAATGAGTAACTATAGTTTGAAAATAATGTGTAACTGAAACAATTTAATAGTGAAAAAATACAACATGTAAAATAATTAATAACATGTCTGTGCTGGGAGAAACTCTCCTCCACTTTTAAAGATGTCCACATGCCAGTGGCATCTGGATGGCACAGTTGAGAGTCTGACTATTTATTTCGCCTTGGTTCATGATCTCAGGATCACAGGACTGAGCTCTGTGTTGGGTTCTGTAACAGCAAGAAGTCTGCTTGGGATTCTCTCTCCTTCCTTCTCCTTCTGGCCTTCCCTCACTTTCATAAATAAATAAATAAATAAATAAATAAATAAATAAATAAATAAATTGTTAAAAAAAAAAAAAAGATATCCACATCCCAATTCTTGGAATGTGTTAATATGTTATATGGGAAAATGAACATTACTGATATAGTTATAATTAGGGACCTAAAGAAAAGTCTCCTTGATAGAGTCAGCTAATCACAAGAGCCTTTAAAAGCAGAGAGCTTACTTTGATGAAATCAAGAAACCACAGAAAGGAACATCAGAGAGATCTGAAGGATAAGAAAGATAGAACAATACTATTGATGGTTCTAAGTTGTAGGAGCCCCCATGCACATATCATAGATGGGGACTTTTGAGCTAAGAGTAACAGCAAGGAAACCTCAGTCCTATAATTTTAGGACTAAATGTGCATGAGTTTCAAAATGAATTTATCACAGAGCCTCTAGGAAGGAATGCAACCTAGCTGACACCCTGATTTTAAACCTTGAGAAACTCAAAGCAGAGGACTCAGCTGAACTAGAGTATGCCCATATTCGACCTAGAGAAACTGTGAAATAATAAAATTTGAGTTGTTTTAAACTGCTGCTAGTAATAATTTGTTAGGAAAGCAATTGGAAATTAACAAGCATCTTATTACTATAATTGTTATATAACATTAATCATTATCTTTGCATACAGAAAAGTATCCATTCATGCAAAGTTATTTGTATGATAAAAATGATCTTCACCATCATAGATATTTTATTTTGACATTTGAAACCAAAACGTGGCTATTATGAAGTCAGTAACAGAGTATTTGATCATCAGTGTTTTACAAACTCACAGATATTAAAAGACTGTGCAGATTGTATATTATCTCTTTTCAAGAAGTTACAACCTACTAAATTCCAATGCTTTATTTATATGGGTCCTTTTAAATGGATTTGAAGCATGACTCTGAAGCTTATTATGCTAGAAGATTAATTTTACCCAGTTAATCAATCACAAAGTCAATGATAAATACGGAGCACTACCATGCACAGAAAGAGAATAAAGGTTTAAGGAATTTTCAGAATGCCTGATGCAAAAATCTTGTGATATTCTCTTCAACACAGCAGCAAATTAACTCACTTCTGAGTTTGTAAACCAACAAGTACAAAACATACCAGGTTTACTAGGATACCAGGAAGCCTGCTGGATCAATAGAAGTGTTTTCTGCCTTAATTCTCTTAGTAGATTCGTACCATAATAATAGAAGAAAAGTAATTTTGCTCAGGTAGTGAATTATTGAGTTTCAAAAATTATTTTCAAGGTTTTGCCACAAAATACATTCAATTCTATCTTCAAGTGTGAATCTCAGGAAGCATCCTTCTATTGAGTAATGCCATGGACATCATTAGTGATGGAACACCAATTTTTTTTTAATCTTTTCATCCACATATGAATAGAGTTCTTCTTCAATAATGGCATTTGTATTCTTTGTCTTCTATGTTCTAACAGCAGCAATGCATAAATTAAAGATACTCTCTGACACATAGGACTTGTGAGGTTTTAATTTTTACTTACAATACAGCAGAGCATCTTAGGTATTGATCTGATAATAAAGATAATGCCTTGAGATTTGGAAGGATGGAACATACAGGCTTAGCAAAACTGCACATGTAGTAAAGTTCATTATCTCTTTTTACCTAACTCAACGAATAGTTCTCAGAGTAGAGCAAAGTGAGAGTTCCACATCATTTCCCCTGAGTGTATTGCTTATCTTATCATTTGTCAGAGTCCTTTGGTTTGGAAAATTGTAAATGGGCTCACTGTGTTAGATTCAGAAAAATATTATCAATACACACACACACACACACACACAGAGTACCATTACATTGACTGGTTTTTAGAAATGCTTAGACTACAGTGGCTAACTGTTGTGGAGGGCAGTTAGCTTTCTTTATTTCATGACCACAGATGACTTGTTTAATCACATAACAGAAGTAATATAGGTATGATGTGGCTGCATCTTCAAGCTCATGTTAAGGGAGAATCCAAAGAATCCATTATTTTCTTAATAAAGAAAATAGTAAAGGTTAACCAAGATAGACATCTATCAATATAAAAAAAAAAAACCAGCATACCATCTATATAATTCAAAAGTATGCATAGGCATGAGACTTTTTGATGACTCTAAGATTTTATTCTACAGTCATAGACAGAGTACCATCACAAAGCAACATTCAATCCTTGAATATTGTGCAAATAAGGAGAAAAGCATCTTTAAAGAATGCCATATCTTGCAGTATATTTGCTGGGGAGAGGGAAGAACATCAGTACTAGAGGCACAACAGGAATCTCTTTTTAGTCTATCTTTCATACATTTCAATCACAGCTCATCTGGTGTTCAAGAAACTTGATGGAATGCCTGCCATGCAGAGACATTTTTCTCCAAAGGCTTTTTTTTTTTTAGTATTATTATACATACCACATTAGCTAGGTCAGATACTTATAAATATTTATATGAAACCCAGTAATAAAAGATATATTCAACTACAGTTTCACAAGAATGTATCAGTCATACTGAAAATTCTTATTACAGTATTTTTAAAACTGAATTCTGTGCTGGATAAGAGATTTCAAATCTGAGATGTAGAATGTCTGCAAAGAGGAGAGGATTTTGCTTTTCTATTAGGAACACAGAGTGATAAAACAGAAGGATCTCTTGATATTGCAGAAATGATTCTTTCTCATATTTCTCTGAGGAGATTTTCCTTTAAAGAAAATCCCAGACCCCAGGGAAGCATAAATCTGAGAAAGACTGTCAGTCTCCATTCATTTCTCCTCAAAATAAATGTGCATTGAATGACTATATAAACCCAAATAGTATCCCTACCATTTGCCAATTATGCTGTATACCAGCTGTGAAAAGATTAAAAGGAAAATATAGTTTCTATAGGAAATGTATAGTTTGTTCACCACTTTTGTCCTCCCAGAAACATTCCACACCTCCTACAAGAAATGCATAAGTAACAAAACTCTATGCACTTAGATATTTACAAAAGGTCTTTTTTAAGTAGGACTGCAAAAATGCTGCTTTATTTATTTTTCATCCTCATAATGTGACAAGTGTAGCACTCTTTCTCACCTAATACCAATCCCTGCAGCTGCTTAATGAAACATAGCCACTGTCATTTATCATTATTTTCTAACAGCGCTCAGTATTTCCAAATTCCTCTCTAAAGAAACTAAAATTAATATATTCACATTGACTATGATAACCTTATCAACTACTTAAAAATATGACCAAAATATAGTTCACAATAGTTACTGATTCTGTTATTTCATCAGGGATTTTTTGAACTCTTTTGAGAATTAAATGAAATATTTATTTATATTAAAGATGTTTACACTACCTGAAGAGCAACCTTTGATGATAGTCAAGCTTATGCAATTTACGCTCACATTTTACAAATTATTTTCTGTGACATTTTCTGAATTAAAATATGATTGAAGCTTAAGAGAAGTGAACTTCTTAAATTTCTAATTCCTATTTGAGTCACTTAGAAGTGCTAATTTATCAAAGTTTCATCCTAACAACAATCTAAATTAAAAGTTAACATTAACATTACTTAAGAGATAAAGAAATCAGGGCAATTTTGTCTCAATTGAGGAAAAAAGATGGTCTTTGTATATTCATTTCCATCTGCCAGGTTGAAGATTTTCTTTTCAAAAGATTCTTGTAAAATTTAAGTGCAGTTCCCATAAAGGCTTTAAAATGTCCTTTGACATAAACACTGAAAGGTGAAAACTGGCCAGACCACATAGGGACAGCAGCTGAAAGAGGCAGTTCTGATTCTTCCACCGGAAAGGAAGACACGAGGGGTATCGAGAAATGTTCCTCTTGGTCTCATCTTGAAGAGGTGCTTCTCTCTGGCTCAGAATGGTTTTGTGTATTCTTTACTATATTTATCCCACTAAATGATATTGATAATTAGAGACAAGATTTATGACATAAGCTTTTTCTCCTGAACCATTTGCTTAAAAATAACAGGCAATTTTTGTTTTCAGATCCTGAGAGATTACATCTAAAAATTAAGCTTAGGAACAAACAAGATGAAGATAAGAAAGGGATTTTTATTTCAGACCTAAAAAGAAAATTTATAATTAGTATTTTAAGATGAGACATCACTATTTCAATAATCAGTTAGCCGAGTCTAATCTTAGCCTGTCTACGGCATTCTGTATTACATCTGTATGATATGGTAATCTAAATTTGAACAGATGTCCTGAATGTTATGTCAATATTTGAATTGCTATTATGGCTATGAATCAATATTACTTTGTAAACATCCTTATTTTAAGAGGCTTGAATCATGGCACAGTGATTAAATACACAGACTCTGGAATTTAATTGCCTGATTTTATAACCCAGCTCCAGTGTTCACTGACTATATCTCTTTTGGAGACTTACTCGACACCCTATTGCCATGGTTTGCCCATCCATGAAAGAGAAGTAATATTCATCTCATAATATAGCTACAAGGAGGAAATGTGTTAGTATTCAGTTTGAGATCCTGTAACATGATGAACATTCAATTATAATTATTTGTTGTTTTTCATGTATACATTAGGTCTTCCTTCCACATTTCCTTTTTGGAGTCAGGCAAAGTACATTGCAGTAAAATGTCAACTATGAAAATGACATGAAAAGTAGAGTGTAGGGATAGTAAAGCCATTTGAGTCAAGCATCTCTTTGATTCTACTATCAAAATAGCTCTAGCAAAAATTTTCTATTTTTTTTCATGGTTTAACTTTTGCAAACATCAGAACATAAGAAGATAACATCTTCAAACTGAATTAATATCACTAGTTTCTATCCAAAATATTTGTAAATAGAGTATCAATTATTTTTTTTTATCTCTCATAGCTGATTCATCACTATGGTGATATACTCTGTTTACATTAAAAGGAGAATCTAAATCTAACATTGTAGGGGAGGGAGTCCATTATATGTTGTAAACTTTGGTGAGCTCTTTGCATGTAATCATTTCAAAAATGCATGAATTACATTTTGATATTTAATATTTAGTATAAACTAAAGAACACTAAGATATAGAAAGAGCCAATGACCAACTCATGTCCACAGCTAGCATATATTAGAGTTAGGTTCATAAACTAGGCACCTTTTCTTTCAGTAATTGAGAATACTCATTTAAAAATATATACTCTCAATATCCAACTGAATCTAGGTTCAATGTCTGAGCTTTCATTTGAGTTTTACTGTAATGACTTCACAACCCATCATAATTTCCCTCAGGCGTGGTCTAAATCCTCCCCCTAAACTGTGCAATTTTCACTTTTCCTTCCCTTTCTTAGAGCTCAGAATTTCAAATTTCTTCACTTTTTTTTTAATTAACACAGATTATTACAACAAAGTATTTTTGCATTTGGCATGCCGGGCTACACTGCTTAGGCTCTTTTCTAATCTACTTAAACTTCAATTTTTTTTTTTTAATATTTCCAAATGGGCCTTTTAACTGGATTATATTGTTGTGACTAAAATCAGGTGTTCATCAAACCTGAGGGTTCATCTGAATCACCTGAAGAACTTATTAAAACACAGACTGTTGGGCCATACACCTAGAATTTCTGACTTGGTATGTATTAATTGATGCTGAGAATTTGCATTTGGGCTACAATGTGAGTACCACTGGTATAGACTAATACAGTGTATTTGAAAAAATTCTTTAAATTTTAAATCTTTATGAACGTTATTTTTAACCCTCGACAAAATTCTATCTATATTAGTTAAGGATTGATAAAATTTTGATTCTAAGACTATTATTTTTCCTTCTCCATTTTGTGTGTGTGTGTGTGTGTGTGTGTGTGTGTGTGTGTGTGTGTGTGTTTCTATATCTTACAGACTAAAAGAAGCATTAGTGGAACAGGAAACTATAGTTGAGTTTGTCAGTTACAAAGGTCTAACATCAATCACTATCATTTAGCAGTCTCTAAAACAGGACAGACTCTTAGCCAAAGTACCTAAAAGTCAAATTCCAGGTCTACCATTCTTGAAATCTGTCACCCAGGTGAAATTACTTAACCTCTGTGTGCCACAGTTTCCTAATCTAAAAATAATAGTAGCATCCATTCTATTTTGTAGCTTTAATATTATATAGATTAATATATGAAAGGAACTTAGAAATATTTACAGTGAGGGATATAGGACTTTTAACTTTTCTTTGATGGTGACATTATGCTTTACATCATGTCAAATATTTTGCTTGGAGAGTTTATTAACTGATAAGGCATGATAGACATAACCATCAAGGATCAAATGGAATTCAAATCTCAGCTTAAAATGTTTTGCATTACTTCTGCATTTTTAATTCAACCATAATATTCCTAGAAATGTTAGAATTGAAATAGTTCCAATACAAAAGCCTTCAAAAATACTATATTAATAAAGCAACAATAGGCTCTGCTACTTATGAGAAAATTAATTTCTTATTCTTGAGCGTATTGCAGCCATTAAAAAACCTATTTCAAATTCTTCAATAAACACAGTACTTATAGAACAGCCTACAGACTCCACCTTTAGTTTTAAAACCTATTTTTTCTAAAAGTGTTCTACTTTATAATTAAAATATAATCATTCGAATAGATTGATTTTTTTGACCAAATATTTATTTCTAATTTTGTGGACCTGTCATTTCTATGCAAGAATAGCTTACAGTGGTAGTGTGGTAAAGAGTCGTATTTTACCTGATTAAAATCAAATTAACATAAACAAACTATTCTAGGAAAGTTAAATGCTGTACTGAATATCATTAGGCAATTCCCAGAATGTTATAGTGCCCCATTTATAATAATTTTACTATGTGTATGGAAATTAAAACATTTGAGTGAAACATAATGCTTACTCTGCGTCTTCAATATGCTTTTTGTACCATGACCCTGCTGAATAGACAATATGAAATCTTTGCTAAAAGAAATAGAGTAGCCAATAAGCAGAGAGCTCTCAAGAATTTCAGGTATTTGAACTACACTAGAAGTGAAGTTAATGAGTTGATGAAAGGCAGGGCTGCATCACATTTTTCTGTTTGGACTTAATATAGAAAGGAATGGTAAGGCATTTATTTTGTACCCCAAAATGTTAATTTATAGAATAACAGGAATTAGATTGAAGTTGGCAAGATAGAAAGTATAGAGGGTTGCAAGTTAAGCAGTTAAGAAATTAATGCTAGAATCAGGGGATCCTGGGTGTCTCAATCAGTTAAGCCTCTGCCTTGGACTCAGGTCATGATCCTAGGGTCCTGGGTTCGAGCCCCACATCTGGCTCCCTACTCAGAGGGGAATCTGCTTCTCCCTCTTCCTCTACCCCTCCTCCCTGGTTGTGTTCTCTCTCAAATAAATAAATCTTTTTAAAAAAATAAATTAATGTTAGAATCAGATGAATTATTTAGTCCTGAGTTAACTTACCTATGAATATGGATGGAGAAATATAATAGGCATTTAATAAGGAAGAGTGGAAGAAAGCTAATTAGATTAAACATTTATTTCCTTACCTCCTTAAGACTCTAAGAAAATGAGAGTAAAATAATCCCATTAAAGAGCTGAACTATTAATGAAAGGAATCTTAAATAAATTTCTCAAAGATACAGAAGGGAATAAAAGAGATTTCTACAATAAACATATATGATAAAATACTGAGGGCAAGCTCTAAAATAAAAAGAAAAATAGCACATAAATTCCAAATCAGTAACAGAAAATGGTAAAATAAAAACAAAACAAATAAACAAACTGTATCCAAAAAGAAAGCATACAAAAACAATAATGAACACAATAAAAGTTACAGAAAAAAATTTAAAGGCACTGATCATCACAATAGTCTTAGTCCATTCAGGTGGCTATAACAAAATATCACAGACTGGTTTATAAACAACATTTTTTTTTCTTACAATTCTGGAAAGTTCAAGATTATAGCACCAACATATTCAGTGTTTAGTGATTTTATTTATTTATTTGACAGAGAGAGATCACAAGTTGGCTGCTCCCTGATGAGCAGAGCCAGAGGTGGGGCCTCGATCCCAGCACCCTGAGATCATGATCTGAACAGAAGGTAGAGGATTAACCCACTGAGCCACCCAGGCACCCACGAACAGCTGTTTTTTCTACTACGTCCTCATAGGGCAGAAAGGGTTGGGGTCTCTTTTATAACAGCGCTAATCCCATTCATGAGGTTTTCACTCTTATAACCTACTCATCTACCAAAGGCCCTATCTCCTAATAACATTACATTAAGTTGTGGAATTTCAGCATAGGAATTTTGAGGGTACACAAACATTGAGAATATAACAATAATAAATATAACTGGACTAATCTTACCAATTAAAAGAAGGAGAATGTCAGATCCTTAAAATCCATTTATATGAGATTAGGATGAATATAATACTGTCTTAAAGGTAATTGGATAATTTAGGGCTTAGTAACCAAGAGTTAGTAACTAAGGCTGTCAGATAAAATACAATGCAGTATTTGGGAATTATATGCCAAAAAAATTGTTCATGATTTATCCAAAATTCTAAATTAACTAGCTGTTCTTCATTTTTATTTCCTAAAGCTGACAATTCTAGTAATAACTGAAATGCTCATTTACTGCATTCTTTTTCTTTTAAGATTTTATTTATTTAAAGTGTGTGCATGAGCTAGGAGAGGAGCAGAGGAAGAGGGAGAGAGGGAAACCAAGCAGACTCTGTGCTAAGCAGGGGACCCAGTGCAGGGCTCAATCTCAAAACCCTGAGATCATGACCTGTCCTGAAACCAAGGGTCAGATGCTCAGTTGACTGAGCCACCCAGGTGCCCCTCATTTACTGCCATCTTTTAGTCATTTCTATTCTTCTTCTTCTTTCCAAAGCAGATGTTAAGATATTCAACAAATATTTAGTAAACAAATAGGTGTTAGCCCTGAGGAAGGCAGTGAAAATATAAATATATATTTGTATACAAAACACAAATTTTCTATTTGTGTGTGTGTGTGTGTAATAAGATAAGTATAGTTGTAGATATAGTTTCTTCAGTAAGATGGTCTAAGTTTACCTGATTATAGTAATAAAATATAAGCCATGAATACAGGGGAAGAATAGCAGGGAAAAAGTATAACAACATATTGATATTTAATGTATGACAATTATTGAAATGTTATTTTGTATAAAACATAGTTCAAGAACTTGTGAATGGTACAAAATGAATTATAAATGATCATTATCATCAGCATATCATAGTCCAAAAGAGGGAGAAAGATGTCATATTTCAAAAAATAAACAGTAGAGGCAGTTGGGTGGCTCAGTCATTTAAGCATCTGACTTTGGCTCAGGTCATTTCTGGGTCCTGGGATGGAGCCCCAAGGTGGGCTCCATACTCAGCAGGGAGTCTGCTTATCCCTGTGCCCCTCCCTCTGCTTGTGCTCTCTCTCTCAAATAAATAAAATCTTTAAAAATTTAAAAAATAAAAGATAAAATAAGAGAGATAATGATCAAGGGAAAGATAATTAGAATAAATGTGATTCATACAAAGTACTATAGAAGTTTTAAGGGTGAAACAAACTTAGGCCACAGGTAGGGCCTCTAGGGACTGGGGACATTGCATAGGTTGCCCCTAAGCTGGATGATACTTAGAATGCAATTCATTGGCAAAAGCATATTTTTCTTCAGCTTTACAAATTTAACTCAGATTTACCATAATTGAGATACACATCAATAATACTCAAGATATTTTTCTGTTGCATAAGCTACTAGGCCCAAGTGTGTGAAGAAACTACTAGGAGATCATGGGCTAGATTGCACAGTAGTGTCAAGTCTGCTTTTCCTCTAATAGGAATATGGTTATAATCTACTTTATTAAAAGTGGTTCTCCACCTTGGATGTATGTAGGAATCATCTGAAGTGCTTTTTAAATATATTGATGCCCTGGCACTATCACAGATCAATTAAATCAGATTCTGAGAAAGAGGCCCAGGCATTACTTGTTTTAATGCTCCTCAGGTGGCTATAACATGAAACACACACTAAAAACTGCTGCTTCGGAGAGTCCTATTTTCTCATTTAGTACACTTTAAAAGCAACTTCAAGCTGTGCCAACAATACTCTTTGGAATCTCAATTACCTGTTTGTCTAGATTTCCAGACCATCCCCACTAGGCAAATGGCAGATCTTTCTTATGCTCACTAGTTAATATAATACCAAATTTACCCTGACTATATTGAATAAAATGCTTTTGCCAAAAAACCCCTCTTGACCAAGAGGTTACCTCAATAAAAGTAAAAGGTCTAGTCTACTCTTTTATGACAATAGAGAAAAATCAATATCTTGCCTGGAATATATGTGATATAGTAGCCTTCCTTCATTCTGACACTATCCCTTACATTTAAACAATATTAATTCCTCACGTTGAAATGCATTTATATGACAAGTTAAAGGAGTTTTTAAAATTAAGATTAAAGAAAAGCTGTTTTTAAATTCAGAATTGAATATATCTGTATCTACATGCTTTTTTGTTTGTTTCCCAAAAATGCTATGCTTAGATTTCAAGAAAAGAGCCAAAAAACATATTGATATCTATCTTTGCTATGCCATTATTCTATACACCAAGGGTCAGCAAGCTATGGCTCAGCACCTGCTTTGGTATATAACATTTTATCGGAACACACCCATAATCGTTTGTTCACGTACTGCCAAGATCTACTTTTGCCCTACAGTAACAAGCTGAGTGGTGGTAGCAGAAATGGTATGGGTCAGAAAGCCTTAAATATTTACTCTCTGGCCCTTTTCAGAAGTTTGTCCAAGTCTGCTATAGATTTTTTAAAAAACCTATTACTTAGATAACCCGGGTAACTAATTCCCTCTGATAGGTCTTTGACAATACCTTGTAGTAAACAAAAGAAGGAAAATAGGTTATTTGTGAAACAAGTCTATTTCTCAGTGTGAAATGATCTTTCACTTTCTCTCTTTTCTTTTCATCACCCATCCTCTTTTCCCTTGTCCTGTTTGTTTTATCATGGGGTTTTTTGGGTTTTGTTTTGTTTTATTTGTGTGTTTTTTGTTGTTTGCTTTTTTTGCCTGTCTATGATGCAATTTCCTCTCTTTCTTGAACTACTTAAAAAAACCATACTTCCTTAGACTTTTAAAACAATTGCCATCTTTCCAGAAATCAAGGGTTAGATTTTCTTTGCTTCCCTTGAGAATCTTTTACCAGATCTGGGAAAGATCACTTAAGGATGATTTAAAGAGTCATTAAAATAAAATAAAAATTCAGATCATGCCTCACATAGCTCTCTATTTAATCTTTAAACCTGGCAGAATTCCAAAAAGGCGGGTCGGTCCTAGGGACCTGGTCTTGAATCAGGTATTGGGTACCTGCCAAAACTTTGGTATAATTTAACACATGTTAAATATTTAACTAACTCGTTACTTATGAGGAAACTAGGCAGTTGTTATAGTCAGGTTAAGGAAGACAAAGAGCCACATACTTATATGCAGTAAACAATAGAGGAAATGCACTTACAGGTACACATGAATCTGGCTTTTTCCACAAAAGAGGTGAGAAAAATCAATTGAATCTCTTCCAGTCAGAATTCATTTGTAAATTCATAGACAAGAATTACTTTTCATTGGTATCAGTTATCTACAATTTACAGAGCAGTTAAATATTTCAAGGCAGAGAAAGACTAAAGTCAATAACCCTGAAAGTCCTGTTATAAATAATGAATGATTTTCCATTGGAGATACCTAATAATTTATTTGTTCATTCCAAACTTATTTGTAAAATAATTGTCTTTAAAAATAAGAAGTTTGGGGCGCCTGGGTGGCTCAGTTGGTTAAGCGGCTGCCTTCTGCTCAGGTCATGATCCTGGAGCCCCGGGATCTAGTCCCGCATCCGGCTCCCTGCTCCCCAGGAAGCCTGCTTCTCCCCCTCTCACTCCCCCTGCTTGTGTTCCCCCTTTGGCTGTGTTTCTCTCTGTCAAATAAATAAAATTTAAAAAAAAATAAAATAAAAAATACAAATAATAAGTTTGTAATTCATTTGCATCTGAAAACACATTTGAGAAGGACTACTTAAGTAACCTCTTTTACTATTTATTCATAATGTGAAAATTAAGAATTTTACATCTCTATTGACTCCAGAAACATCACACATTAATTTTTTTCTTTTGTAACATATTCATAGCTTGTGTGCCTTTATGTTGTAACAAAATTAACATGAGAATAGTCAATTTAATGAAAAAGCAATTTTATACTGTATAAAGTTATCTTGAACTTACCTTTGATAAAGTAGCCCATAGGCTTTTTCTAAACATTAGTCACCAACCTATCAAAGGACTGTATCTCCACAAGCATTATGATTATTACTCATAATAGTATAACTGCAGATTTTGTTTTATGCAGACACACACACACATGCTTGCATATGGTGAAAATAAAATCATGGGTTGAATTTCACAGTAAACTATGTGTTTCAGAAAAAGGTAAAATCTCTTTTCGTTATATTCTTCCATGTAATTTGTAGTTGTTTCTTCATTTTCAAGAAATATACTTTAGAGCATAAAGTTAGTGATGAAATTGTCTTCATTTCCACCAAACTACTGAGTGCTTTAGCAGTCTCTTTTTAAGAAGTCTGTGTCTTAATACTCCTTGAAAATGTGTGTGATCATGGTTTGACCTTGGTCACCTTCACTTCACACTTTACAAGTGCCCTCCTTTATTTTTTGTTTGTTTCAAGTTTTTACTTAAATTCTAGTTGGTTAATATACAGTGTAATACTGGTTTCAAGAGTAGAATTTAGTAATTCGTCACTTACATATGATACCTGTGTTCATCACAGCAAATGATCTCCTTTATCAATCATACTTCAACTGCCATGCATTTGGCAGTAGCTCATTAGTGCAATTTATCAAACCATGTTTTCTTTCTGAAATATAGAGCTTCTGAATTATAACTATATTTCCTTTTCCCTCATTGAGACCTCTATCAGGATATCTCCAAATTATTTCAAACTCATCTGATTTAAAGATTAACTCATCATTTCCTCTATATTTATTTGCTCATTGTCTCATAGGTCCAATTTCTACAGATGGCATACACAGTCTAAATTTAATGTAGAAACCTTCCAGTCTTCCTATTTATCTCTTTTTTAATTTCCTAAGTATCTCTGGTCAAGGTCATGATGAGCTATTATTAAAACATGAGGTATATCCATGGGGCACTGGAATGATGCAGTTGGTTAAGCATCCAACTCTTGATTTCAGCCTCAATCCTGGGACTTTAGGATCATGACCTGAGCTGAAGGCAGATGCTTAATGACTGAGCCAACCAGTGCCCTATGAACTCTTGACTAAGTTATTCAGTGACCAGAAAAAGACGTATGCTTATGTTCATAACTATGAGCTTTTAACACCAAGCTGTCCAAAGGACCCAGGGCTTATGCAAAACTTCAGGAAGAAATTAACTCAATTTCAGACTTATACTATAGATAAATGTAACATTAAAATTAATGTTTAAGGAAGAGTATTATTGTCCTATAAGAGTGCATTTCTGGATTTGTTCCAAACCAAAGTACTATTGCTCAGTGGCTATTTGATCTACATTTCCCATGTGACAGTATTACAGTTTTTCTCTGTGGTTTATCAAATTTGCCTGGTAACTACATCACTATTTCATTTATATTTTTTGAAGTTGTGAGTGTACAAAATCATAATGTTTAGATAAGCTTGATAAGTCACTCCTGTCATTATTAGGTAGTGCCCCTAATGATTGTTGTGGAAATTACAAATCCTACCAAACAAAAGACCTTTCTGTCCTAATATTGAAGACAAAAAAAAAATCATTATTGAGTATGCATATCAGATTTCATGCATGTAGGCAGTCCTCTGAAAACTAATTTCTTTACAGTATTATATCACACAAATTTTTAGAATAAGAAAAAACAGTTAAAACCTCGCTATCTTCTCAATAGAAAAATAGATACAAACTTGTGAGTTTTGTATACCTCAAGGGAAACTTCTGAGTTAATACTGAGAGATGGGTTTACAATCCTAGTGTTAAAGTTTCCCAGCCTTTCATGTAATGTCAAATGTCAAGCCTATTATTGGGCTTATCATGCTTTCAGTGATATGGTATGATAATTGTTCTTACTTCATAGGACCATTATAAAGATTAAAAGTTATCTGTAAAATACTTAGAACAGTACCAGCACAAAATTATTGTGTAAATACTGGATTAGAAATCATTATATGACTATTGCTTCACAGATATGAATAGCATATATTTTATAACATCAATACAAACAATAATTTTTGCACTGACAACCACATATTTGAGTGATGCGCTAAAATTGTGGGGAAAGATTATTTAGGGTTCAAAAATAGTAAGAGATTTATTCCCAATGAAGTTACATGAGGCTTAGTTTTGACTATATTTGTTACAAGAATAGATTTACTTTCTTGTAGTCTGGTTAATTTTAAATGATTCAGTCAAATTCTTTAAAAATTAAGCAATTTTTACTTAAGCAATTTTTACTCTGAGAAGTAATATAAATATAGGTAACATAACTGATAAATAATAACCTTCATAAAACACAGGCTACCGCGAGAACTATAAGTTATAATATTTAAGACAATAATGCACTCATATTTTAATAATAATTATAAGCTTGTAAGATGAAAGGCCTTACATACCATGTATAAAATATTTGTAGACAGGTTGCCAGAAAAAAAAGTAGGAAAAACTTAATTCAAACAGTCTTTAATAACATTAGCTTTCATATGTTGTATGTGAGGTAGACCTTTTCATATGAAGCTTATTCTATTTTCTTGTTTTTTTTGCTATAAAAATAATGCTGTAAAAGACGTTAAATTCCCCACAAAAACATAACAGTTAGCCAATTTCATGATCATTAATATTAAAAGTTGGATTTACTTTGGGTAAGAGAAACGCCCATTTTTCATTTAGGTTTCCAAGCATTCTAGGTGATCAATTCCACCATTGTATTGTACTGTTTCATTTTGTTGCATTTTCCAACAACAATCTCTGCATCTTTATAACATGTGATTGTGTTTGTGAGAATGATGAGAGATGATGGTGATAGTAAGTAACGGCTGAGCTGAGCAGTTGCTCCAATGTGTGTCACTTTTGAAGAGTCTAGTTGGAAACAGATTAGTCTGCCTAATCTGACCTCTCAAAGGCATTTTAATCAATGTTGTCTTGGGGTTAAAAGAACGACGTGACCTGGTTACTAGAGCACTTTTGAAATTCTAATATACAATCACATTTGCCAAACTAGAAAGCCAAACCCTTTTTTCTTTAAATACTGCTTGTTAACTTTTTAAAAATTGCCTATAAAACAACAAAATGCCACCACACATGTATCAGATGGCGAAAATGCAGAACAACCCAGCAAATGCCAGCAAGGATGTAAAACAACAGGAACTCTTAAACATCGCTGATGGGAATACAAAAATGGTACAGCCACTTTGGAAAATAGCGTAGTGTTTTCTTACAATACAACATAATTTTACCATATGATCTAGCAATTATGCTTTTTGGTATTTAACTAAGGCCACATAAATATCTGAACATGGACATTTATAGAAGCTTTAGTCATAATTTCCAAAACTTAGAAGCATCTTTCAGTAGATGAATGGATAAATACACTGTGGTGAATCCAGACAATGGAATATAATTGAACACTCAAAACAAGTGAATTCTCAAGCCATGAGAAAACATGGAAAAATATTAAATGCTTATTTTTAAGTGAAAGGTTGCCACCTTAGAATGCTACATTCTGTTTCACTTCTAATGGACTTTAAGTACATTCACTGATTGTTGTAGGATATTGATAGTTGGGGAGTCTGCAGGGAGGAGGGGGGCAGAGAGTATGTGGAAAATATTTACTTTCTCTCAATTTACTGTGAACCTAAAACTAGTCTAAAAGATAAAGTGTATTCTTTAAAAAAATTCCCTGCCTCAAACCAGGAAATAGACTCTTAAGGATAAAAAACAAACTGACTGTTCCCAGACAGAAAATGGATGGGGGGATGAGTAAATTAGGTGATGGGAGTTCAGGAAAGCACTTGAGCACTGAGTGCTGCATGAAGTGTTGAGTCACTATATTGTACACCTGAAATTAATATTACACTTTATGTTAGCTTATTGGAATTTAAATAAAAACTTAAAAAATAAAATTTCCTGGGGCACCTGGGTGGCTCAGTGGTTAAGCCTCTGCCTTCAGCTCAGGTCATGATCCTGGAGACC
This sequence comes from Spilogale gracilis, assembly GCA_004023965.1. Lineage (NCBI taxonomy): Eukaryota > Metazoa > Chordata > Mammalia > Carnivora > Mephitidae > Spilogale > Spilogale gracilis. The sequence continues at coordinate 85,826 of PITA01000228.1, forward strand.
TGGGATCGAGCCCCGCATCAAGCTCCCTGCTCCGCGGGAAGCCTGCTTCTCCCTCTCTTACTCCCACTGCTTGTGTTCCCTCTCTGGCTGTGCTTCTCTCTGTCAAATAAATAAAATCTTTAAAATACATACCTACCTACCTGCCTACATACATACATACATACGTACGTACATACATACATACAACATAAAATTCCTTGCCGCTAGGAGAAAATCATGGCTCCTAAAATGTATTAAGTTGCTGAGGCACCTGGGTGGTTCAGTCAGCTGGGCAATTTCAGCTTAGGACTTGATCTCAGGGTTATCAGTTCAAGCCCTGCACACGGCAACATGTTGGGTGTGGAATCTGCTTTTAAAAAGAAAAAAAGTACTAAGTTGTACAATGATATGTTTACATGTGTTTATACTAGTGAATTCCCAAAATTAGAATATGTGCAATGATATGTTTACATGTGTTTGTACTAGTGAATTCCCAAAATTAGAATAGTCTCTGAAAATAAACTTACATTAATTTTGTGTATAACTATAATATGCTTTTTAAGATGAACATTTAAGTAGAGTTCATGTAGCACAAAAATATTTATACCTTTATCTTTTTAAATAAATCTTCCAGTTAAAATCTATTTTAATTCTGTTTAGACAACTTTTTTTTTAAAGATTTTATTTATTTATTTGACAGAGTGATCACAAGTAGGCAGAGAGGCAGGCAGAGAGAAAGAGAGGGGAGAGCAGGCTCCCTGCTGAGCAGAGCCCAATGCGGCCCTCCCATCCCAGAACCCTGAGATCATGACCTGAGCCGAAGGCAGAGGCTTTAAACCACTGAGCCACCCAGGCACCCTAGACAACTTTTAATAATGATAATTTTACCTCCATCACACACTGTTTAACAAATTAAAGATTAATATAAATATAATACCTTTCCATGTTTAATTTGATTTATATAAACATATTAAATCAAATGTACTTAAGTTTTAACATATTCTTTATGATATAAAAATAAAATATTTTTCTAAAAATATGTGAAAGGATTTTATTAACCATCATTCAACAGTTTGAGGAAAAAACATTTCTAATATATATTCTAATAAATGGATAGAATTAACACTAAAATAAAAACATTCAATTTTTATTCTTTGAATATCTAGGATTTCAGCTTATATTAGAATAAAATTAATCAAATTTTAAATGCAAATATTAAAAAGAAAAATCATATTCTTATATACTTAGATTTGAATATTTTTGTGTTGAAGGGAATAGGTAATTTTTATTGATGGATGCTTGAGTAGAAGGATAAAACTATAGTTTCAAAAGATAAAAATAGCCTTTAAAAACATAATACAAAGCATAATTGATATAATCTAAAAATTTTAGCATCTACCCTATACTGAAATGGATGCTTGTATACTATAGGATAAATAAAATGTAATTTTCTTTGATTCCATAGAAACTTGGAGAGGGACTGCCAAGTACATAGGTGCAGCCATGTGAAGGTCAGAGAGTCTGCATCTTTTCTAGCCCCCAAGACCAGATGGATTTTTAACTGCCCTTAGAATGACTCTAAATCAAGAATCAGTACAGCCCCAGCATTCATGGGAAGGATGATGGAATACATACCATCAAGTAGGCATCTCATTTGTCTTGTTCTCAGTGTCTAGAACAGGGACAGAAGAGATTTCTTACTTGTCATCTAGAATAGGAGGTAAATCCAGGAAAATATCTCTTTCCCTTAGCTACACCATTCTAACACTCCCTGTTGATAAAGCTTTGAGAAAGGAATCTTATCAAAGCAGACAAAAATTTGTTACATTTCTGCCTGATGTTATTCATGGATAAGTCTGTGATTTCCAAATATCAATTGATGTACATTTCTAAATATCTATTTTTCTTCATTAAAAATGCTAGTTCTTTTTCTTCCACTAAAAAAATAGTAAATATTTGATATTTCCAAATGTTCACTGTTGTTGTTCCTTAACCCATTGTAAAAAGAACTCCACTCCATTTAGAAGATATTTGCAAATGACATGTTTGATTAAGGGCCAGTATTCAAAATAAAAGAGTTTGTACAAGTCAACACCCAAGAAACAAATAATCTGATTAAAAATGGGCTGCAAGAGCACCTGGGTGGCTCAGTTGGTCAAGTGATTGCCTTCGGCTCAGGTCATGATCCTGGAGACCCAGAATCAAGCCCCACATCAGGCTCCTTGCTCGGCGGGAAGCCTGCTTCTTCCTCTCACTCCTGCTGCTTGTATTCCCTCTCTCACTGTGTTTCTCTCTATCAAATAAATAAATAAAATCTTTTTAAAAAATAAAATAAAAAAATAAAAATAAAAATAGACTGCAGAAATAGACAGACATTTCTCCAAAGAAGACATACAGATGGCCAATAGATACATGAAAAGATGTTCAGCATCACTCATCATCAGGGAAATGCAAACTGAAACAACACTGAGATATTACCTAATACCTGTCAGAATGGCTAAAATGAAAATGCTAGAAACAAGTGTTGGCGAGGATATAGAGAAAAGGAACACTTATGCATAGTTGGTAAGAATGCAAAGTGGGTCAACCGCTCCAGAAAGCAGTGTGGAGTTTCCTCAAAAAGTTAGAAATAAATTGGGGCGCCTGGGTGGCTCAGTTGGTTGGGCAAGTGCCTTCAGCTCAGGTCATGATCCCGGAGACCCGGCATCGAGTCCCACATCGGGCTCCCTGTTCCGTGGAAAGCCTGCTTCTCCCTCTCTCACTCCCCCTGCTTGTGTTCCCTCTCTGGCTGTGTTTCTCTCTGTCAAATAAATAAAATCTTAAAAAAGTAGTTAAAAATAAAACTATCCTCTTCTCCAGTAATTGTACTACTGAATTTACTCAAAAATTTACAAAATAGTAATTTACCTAAAACATTCAAAAAGAAACATGCGGGACGCCTGGGTGGCTCAGTTGGTTGGGCCACTGCCTTCGGCTCAGGTCATGATCCTGGAGACCCGGGATCGAGTCTCACATCGGGCTCCCTGCTCGGCAGGAAGCCTGCTTCTCCCTCTCTCACTCCCCCTGCTTGTGTTCCCTCTCTGGCTGTGTTTCTCTCTGTCAAATAAATAAAATCTTTAAAAAAAAAAAAAAAAAAAAAAAAAGAAACATGCATCCTTATGTTTATAGCACTATTATTTATAACATCCAAATCACAGCGGCAGCCCAAATGTCCATCAATAATGAATGGATAAGTAAGATAAAGAAGATGTGATAATATGTATGTATGTATATATACATACATACATACATGTGTGTATGAATATTATTCAGCCATAAAAAAGAATTAAATCTTGTCATTTACAATGACATGGATATAGCTAGAGTGTATAATGCTAAGATAAATAAGTCAGAGAAAGTCAAAAACCATAAGATTTCATTCATATGTGAAATTTGAGAAACAAAACAGTTCAGTGAACAAAGGAAAAAGACAGAGAGAGAGAGAGAGAGAGAGAGAGAACCCTAAGAAACAGACTCTGAACTATAGATAACAAACCAATGGTTACAAGAAGGGAAGTCGGTGAGGGGAAGGGCGAATAGGTGATGGAGATTAAGGAGTGTACTTGTCCTGATGAACACTGGTTGATTTGTGGAAGTGTTGAATCTCTATACTGTAGCCTTGAAACAAACAGAATACCATAATACTGTATGTTAAGTATACTGTAAGTAAAATAAAATAAAACAAAATAGAAGAAACAATATGAATTCTAATGGAAAAGAGGTCTATAATAAAAAAGGAGACTCTAGAGGCACCTGGATGGCTCAGTAGGTTAAGTGTAAGACTCTTGTTTTTTGGCTCAGGTCATGATCTCAGGGCTATGGAACTGAGCCCCACCTTGATCTCCACACTTAGTGAGGAGTGTGCTTGGGACTGTCTCTCCTCCCCTTACCTTTGCCCTTCTTCCCTGCTCTCTTTCTTTCTCTTCCTCTAAAATAAATAAATAAATATTTAAAAATAGGAGATTCTAAATTAAAAAAAAGAATTTTACTCTATTTATTTACTATTTTTTTCTTTATGGCCACCAAGTACCTACACTTTGAAGAATTTAGTGAGTGTATTTTATTGTTTATCTTACTTTTACTCTGAAACATTTGAGATTTCATCATACCCTCTTTCTTAAAAAGTTTTTCTACCTTTAGTTCCTTTTCAGTACTTTCTTATTCTCCTCCAGCTTCTCAGGTAGTTCTTTTTCTTTTTTCCTTTATGAGTTCTTTTTTCTCTATTTGCCTAAAGTTTATTATTATGTTTATCTTTAACTTTACAAATAATCTTTGGACAAATTTACTGATGGACATATATAAATCAATTTTAAAACTTATTTCTGAAGATGATAGAAATAAAAAATAAAAGGCAAAGGTATATATTGCTTGTATATAAAAATAATTCAGTTCCTTTCTAGCTGTGTAACTTTTAACACATTATTTAATTTCTCAGTGACTTAATTCCTCATCTACAAAATGGTGATAATTGTATTGTCTTTCTTTGGGATTGTTGTGAGGGCTAACTGATTTAACACATATAAAGTTCCTGACACATAGGAAACCTGAATTAGTTATCATTTATTATTAATTTTTAACTGATATTCCCATTCATTATGAAAAATCTATGACAGAAATTTTATTAAGTCTATAAATTCCACAAAGTTTTACGTGATTGAACTACTTCTTCTACATTTCCATAGACGATAGGGGCCTTAACTGCAATACTTTTATTTTTATTTTCTTTGGACTGACAGCAACCACTTGAACTTTCAAGAAATTTACAAGTTGGGAATTAAAAGTATAAATAGAGATCATTATGATGATCACACTACTCAATTAGATCAAAATTAGAGTTAACAACTCAAACTATATCCTCTTCCCTCAAATTTTAAATATTAGTTAAGACTTTCTTAGCTTTTAAGCCATACTTCCCTTGCCTCTCACCAACATTTTGATCTCCACATTGCCTGTGGCCCCGGGTCAGCATTCCCAAACTCCATCCTACTCATTATTTAAGAAGAGAGATATAGACTCAAAGTCTAATACAGAAATCCCAGGTAGGGCTATTGGAATAGTTGATGATGCTTTTCCCCATTCTTTATCACGTTCCTCTCTCTTCCTGAAGCATGCACATGTGCGCACACGTGCGTGCATGCACACACGCACACACACACACACACACACACACACACACACACACTCATAAGTACACACACGTTGGAAGTCTCCTTTTGTGCCGCCTTTCGTGGACACCAAAATTGCTACCTATCCCTCTAGGCTTGATTACTTCTCTCTTCTGTCAGTGATTTCTCTGCTATTATGAGAATGTTCTCAGAATTATTTTTTAACTGAGAATGGAATAATGCAAAATTGACTTAATCTGAAGCATAAGTTTACATTTTGTTGTAAAAAATAAGTTCTTGACAGGATTGCTAAACACTGAAATTGCTGAACAACAGTAGTTATTTTGCTGTCTTTGAAAAATAAGACAGTTTCTCATTTCTCTGGAGGAGATTGTTTTCCACTTTGTCTTGAAAGAGAATGAGACTTCAAATACTGTTTTTCCACTCCATGCTGCTTATATATTTAAAAATCTTCAGAAATCTTAAATTGTAGATTCTGTTAAAGCCTAATTGTCAAAATTGACAACAGTCATAAAGTTAGCACTTTCTCAAAAAATATGTTCTAAAAATTCTTGGCTAATATAATACATACTTTTCATTTACAAATCACATTAGGCACTGTATTTTCTATAATGTATTTTATACTAAATTTGCTATCAGCGGTATATACTACATTTCAATGTACTGCTTAAAGACCAGCGTAAGAAAAATTCTTTGTAAAATAATTATGTGAAGATAATAGAGCAATTGCAGTTATTTTTGAAGGCATTAAGCTAAGCAATTATTTTCACTAACTCTGATGTTGCCAGTATTGTCCTTGTTATTTTATGGGAAATATTGAAAGTCTGTGATGCATTATTAGTTCAATGAACTTATACTTCATTTGTGGAGATAATTTGCGATGTTAAACCATCAAGATAAAAATGCAAACAGATATTGTATTATACACTGAATGCTCTAAAAAGAGAGATAAATGAATATCAGAAAAATACAGACTTTTGTAAGACTACAAAGATGAGCTTAGCAGCATTAAGAATAGAATTTTTTTTTAAAGATTTTATTTATTTGACAGAGAGAAACACAGCCAGAGAAGGAACACAAGCAGGGGGAGTGAGAGAGGGAGAAGCAGGCTTCCTGCCGAGCGGGGAGCCCAATGTGGGACTCGATCCCGGGTCTCCAGGATCATGACCTGAGCCGAAGGCAGTTGCCCAACCAACTGAGCCACCCAGGAGCCACAAGAATAGAATTTTTAAAAATGCAAACACACATATACAAAAATTCTTCAAAGCAAATTCAAATATAAAAAGCATACTTCCAGTTAAAAATATGCTATCCTATTTTGAAACCAGATATATATGAGTTCAAGTGCAAAACACAACACAAACTAATCCTTTGACTTGGGCAAATAATTCATCTCCTTGTGCTTCAAAACCTGTGAACTATCTGTATAGTAATGTATAGTGAAGATTAAAACTAAGATAATGTATTTAAACAATTGGAGCTATCATGTTTTTCTCTTGCTCCTCATAGAACCAATTACTTTGGCATAGAGAAAACACACATGATACAAAGGAAATTTGTATATGATACAAATGAAAAAATTTCTCTCCTACCATGAAAATTGATAGCCCGCTATTCTAACCTTGTATGAAATGTAAAGTATTCAAAGTAGGAACAGAAAAATGATGTACCAAATATATTATTTATAAGAGATATCAGCTTCTTAATATTAATAAATGATTCCTTTTCAATAATATTGCTTTGAAAATAACTTAGTTCTTTTGTTACAGGAAATAACTGCAAGGCCACTGAATACAGCAAGATGAAAAGCATGCTTTTAGATTTACAAAATCAAAAATATATTACACAAGAAAATGAAAACCCTAACGGTGATGACATATCTTGGAAGAAGTTGTTGGTGGATCAAATGTTTAAATATTTTGATGCCGACAGTAATGGACTTGTAGATATTAATGAACTGACTCAGGTATGATTCATGATTAACTTGTTTATTTATATACAGCATGTATGATATTTTTACATCTGTGTGAATTTATTCTGAATTAAAAAATATATATATTTAATCTTTTTTATTTGAGAGTGTGGACAAAACACATTTTAAGAGTAACATTTGACTACTGTTAAATAACAAAGATTCAACTGAGTAAATTTTAAAGATTTAATCGGATTTATTAAACAATACTTGAATTGGGCAGCATCCCATATGACAAATATAGGGGTGCTCAGGTAGTTGTACAAAATAGAAAGTTTTTGTAGACAGAGAGTGGGGCAACGAAATGATTCTCAAAAGAGAAAGATTGTTCCAGTCAAGGCCACTTTCCCTTAGGGGGAAAGGCATGGGCTATTATCATATAGATTACCTCATCTTCTTTTGGGGGATGGAAAGGGCCCAAGTGGCAGACTCATTGGTGTTGATTGAAAAATTCCTGACAGACTGTTAAGACTACATTTCTGGATGAACTACAATTAGATTATGTATTAAGCCACAGTTTGGGGACGTGGTCTAAGTGATGCCATTTTAGGACTGATTTTTATTTTTGGGGTTTTGGTGTTGTTTCTCTTTTAACAGTATTCTATCAGCAATATGATTTTCAAGTAACATTTATATGTTATCTTGTAGTTTAAAAAGCAGTAACTACTTTTGATAGTTTTCTATACCTTAAATACCTAAAGGAATCACCAGTTCTTTATCTTACAAAATGTATAAGATATCTTCAGATAAACTCTGGAGTTTTGTAGTGCTTAATTTTCTATCAGTCAATAAAAACTTGTGTACCCAATATTCAAGGGAACTATTCAACAATTGAGCACATCTATAACATAACGTAAGTAAATTATTTAAGAAGGCATTAAATTACTGACATCTTTTATTATTTCAATAATCAAAGGTTAATTAGGATATAGTCAATTCAGGTCAAATATTAAGTCCACATTATTAAATTTCATTTATTTGAAAATTGTCACCAAAATGAAACATGTAATGAGAAACCCATTATCCAAAAGAGTATTTGAATAAACAAAAGGCCTATTTAAACCATTTTGGAAAAATAGAAATGCTTTTGTGTGTGCGTCATGGAGACAGACTAGTTTGAAGGAAAGATTGTAATACTCAGATTGCAGAAAATAAACTAGTTGTAGAAAGTAGTAGAAATGTAAAATAAGAGACTAAGATTTCTCCAGAAATGTATGAAGGTTTTAGAGAATGGAGAAATGCCGGGGGGGGGGGGGGGCTAACCCCGGCAACTCTCTGGGCTTTCAGAAGGTGGTGATGGAGTCGGTGATAGGAAATGAGAGAGCCCCAATGATTCTTTTTCGATCACCTGCCAGGCATCTCCGCCTTGCTGGTTCTCAGTGTCTTTATTTATAGGCAACAAGTTAAAGATTTTCATGAAGGAAATTTTTTTTTTACAGAGAGTGATTTTTGATTACACAGTGTCTTTGTTAGACAAACATAGTGCTTTGATCAGTGAAACATATTTTTGCAGGTGCACCTATCTACAGTTCAGAGTTAACTCCCTGAACCAAACCAAGGACATGTTATTCAGTAAGATTTTTTTACAGTTTTTTACATTTGGTGCCTGGACAATAAGGGGTAGACTAATGATACGGTGTTTTTTAAGCAGGTCTTACAAACAAGAAGGCAATTGAAAGGCTTAGATGAGTAGTGTACAAAGTTTTAGCTACATTATTAATACAACGACCAAAAGTAAGTCTGGCATCAAGGAGAGAGATATCTTATTGTGCAAGGCTAAAAGCATTTGTTCAAGCCTGTTTTCCATGACTGGGTACAGAACTATTTATGGATCCTTTGTGTGTGTGGCAATGTCCTTGCTAGCATAGTTTTATTTCTAATATTAAGCCCTTTATTTAACCATTTAAAAATCCTGACAATCTCCTCCACAGAGCTGCAGGATATCTAAGATTAAGCTATTTTTAATGATGGTAAGTAGAAACAAAGCATTTTGCTATGCACCAGACATGGTTTTTAAATGACAAGCATCCCGTACAAAGAATGGCAAACAAGCAGGGTGGAGAAACCGCTGCCCCACGTAAACTCCTCACACTTTGTGGGAGGGTCAGTGTTCCCTGCCTTGCAGAGGGCAATCACCTAACTGACCATGAAGGTGGCTCGTGGCATGGCAGGAGGGGCAGATCACGCACCTTCCCCGACAGAGAAAAGAAGCCAATCTAGGGTGAACAATCTAGGAAAACAGTTATAGCACTGAGGGATTTTGCTGACTTCTTGATAATCCCTATAGTGCGTATATTGAGGTGAATTTTGCTGCAGTATTTAGCAGTTAATGTAGTTTAAAAAAATCCAGTAGTCTATAGCATCATGTCATTCATCTTTTATGGATAATTTTATGGTTTATTTTAAAAATCTGACATTGTGGAATATTGGCTTTATTATGTAAGGATTTCTAAGCTTTGGAACAGTACAACTTAGTTTAGACAATCTATATAAAATGACTTTGTAAGTAAATTGATTATAGTTCTTGCCATTCTAGTTAATTAAAATATATATCATTTTCATTATCTCCTTTAATTTAGCCTGCATTATTGACTAGTTACTAAATCCAGGCATTGGGATTTAAAGAATCAAACCCTGGAATTTTAGGTAAAATTGTAAAATCTTTAATTAAAATACCTATGTTATCATTTACCTCATGATTTATTTTTCAAGAAAGAAATTCTGTAGCATTTTATATTTATAGTAATGATAAGAAATTACTAGTTAATAAAAATGAATTTATAATTAGGGGCATATCACCTTGATCTACATAAGCCTGACATATCAGAATATATTGTTTTTGCTTTTGTTTTTATTGTATATATTATATATTACATATTTTATATATGTCATATACCATATTTATATATATATTATTTCTATAGGTGTTAGTTTCATTAACATATCTATACCATTGTAACCATTGATTGGTTACAAAACATGATCTGACAGAATCCAGTTATTATCACAGTAGATCCATCTAAATCTAAGTGAAAACTTCTCACTACAATATGGCAGTGACAGCACTTTTACTATACTTGTTTCAAGTTTCTGCCACATCAAATTTTTTTCCCGTCCTAGAGCAGCCATAACAAAATAGTGCAAAGTGGGTTTCTAAATCAACCTTTCTCTCCATTCTGGAGGCTTGGTGTCTAAAATCAAGGAGCTGGCTTAGCCAGCTCTCTGAAATATCTGGAGGAGGATCTCGACTTGTCTCAGTGTCTGGCAGAGCTAGGCATTCCTTGGCTTTCTTTGGCTTGTAGGTAACATCGTTCTGCCTCTAGAGTCACATAGCATCCTCTCTGTGTGCCTGTCTTCGCAACACCTTGCCTTTTATTTTTTTTTTTTTTAAGATTTTATTTATTTGACAGAGAGAAACACAGCCAGAGAGGGAATACAGCAGAGGGAGTGAGAGAGGGGGAAGCAGGCTTCTCGCTGAGCAGGAAGCCCGATGTGGGACTCGATCCCCGGTCTCCAGGATCATGAGCTGAGCCGAAGGCAGTCCCTTAACCAACTGAGCCACCCAGGCGTCCCGGCCTTGCCTTTTCTTAAAAGAACACCAATTATATTGGATTAAGGAGCTACCCTACTCCAGTATGACCTCATTTAAAGTTATCTAATTATATCTTTAATAGCCTTATTTCCATAAAAAGGTTACATTCTGAGGTCATTCAGGATTAAGACTTCAAAATATCTTTTAGGAAGATACAGCTCAACCCATAATAAAGTTCATCTGCTACAAAATTTAGTTTTATTTTCTGTTTCTCTTGATTTGGATTTGCTGTATGTTTGAAAATTACCCTTCCAATTCATCTGAAAGTTATCTTCCTAAACTTTATTTTCAGAAACTTCGGAAACCCTTTTGTACTTGGCTATCCATGAGGTACATGCAAGGAAAGTTCTGGGAGGTTTATTAACTTCCTTCTGAATACATCCCACACCATATAAGTCATTCCCACTTTCAGCAGTGTATGGTGAAATGTCAATTTCTCATCCGTCAGTAATCAACTATGAAAAAAAAAGAAGGAAAACAGCAACAGAAGGTTATAATAAGCACTCTTGAAAAGATAGAATGAAAACACAGATATGTGTAGCACAAGTATTGTTTCTGACTTGTGTATTTTTGGGTTATAGGTACTCTTTAAGAATTTTTTGCCAAGGGGCGCCTGGGTGGCTCAGTTGGTTGAGCGACTGCCTTCAGCTCAGGTCATGATCCTGGAGACCCGGGATGGAGCCCCACATCGGGCTGCCTGCTCGGCGGGAAGCCTGCTTCTCCCTCTCTCACTCCCCCTGCTTGTGTTCCCTCTCTGCCTGTGTTTCTCTCTGTCAAATAAATAAAATCTTAAAAAAAAAAAAAAGAATTTTTTGCCAAATAGTATAACCAATAATACATATGGTTTTATTAATAAACTTAGAAACATATAATAACATAAGTTAATATGGAATTTTAAAATAATTTAATTTAGAAGAATAAAATGAGAAAGGATCTTAATGGTGTCTTTTAATAATTTACAATTATTAGCATAAATATAATATGTAACTCTAAGATACTGCCAGTGACAAGGTTAAATTAAAGAATATAAATTGGCTTTGAGGTTTTACAATTGGAGCATGAGAGCTGGCTGCATACATTCTATTTTTATTCTGCATAATGAATATATATTCTAGAGTTTTTCTTGCAGACTTTCAAATAAATTAGAACCTATAGGCCTTTTTAGTTGAGAGTGAAAAATGCATAAAAATATAATAGATCAAAAGAAGTAGGATCTTTAGTATCACAGCTAACAATTTGTCACAACAAGAAAATATTTACTAAAATGAACTGACCAGTTAAATAAATAAATTGCATCCCATTCATCTCTTCAACACTCCAGCTTAACATAAACATCTGGAACTGCACATTTAGTCCTTCAGTCTGAGGCTCATTTTCTATGTGGAAGATATAAATTTATAGCAAAGTGAGATTTTGGATTTTCAAAAGAATTGTGTTTAATGAAGTTAAGAAAATTGATGATGGTACACTGTTAGATTTGCCATTGACAAGGGAGGATCTGAAATAGTTAAAACAGGTAATAACAGAAAAAAATAAATCAATAAATATTAAGATGACATATGCATTTCAAAAGATCAAAAGAGAATGTTACAAATGGAAAGAAATGAGTGGTTCTAAATTGATAAAGTCCTAGAATATTTTTTTCAGAATAATCCTTTTTATGATCAGAGTGTAATGAATAAGAACTTTGATTACAGAGCCTGGGTTCAAATCACATCTTTACTATTTGCTACCTGAACCTTGGGCCAGTTACTCAAACTTTCTGCAACTCAGTTTTCCTTTGTATATATTGACAATAATCATAGTCTTTACTGCATAAATTTGATATAATATTTATATCTTTTACAATATATATGCTTCTTAGAAACATGATTAGCACATAGAAAATACAGTGTGTTAGCTATAATTATATTTTCTTTTTAAAAAAAAATTTATTTATTTATTTGACAGAAAGAGAGATCACAAGTAGGCAGAGAGGCAGGCAGAGAGAGTAGAGGAAACAGGGTCCCTGCTGAGCAGAGAGCTGGATGTGGGCCTCAATCCCAGGACCCTGAGATCATGACCTGAGCTGAAGGCAGAGGCTTTAACCCACTGAGCTACCCAGGTGCCCTATAATTATATTTTCAAAGCTAGCTTTCATGTGGATGACATAGATGGTATGTTATATAGAGGGCACATATACTTAAGTTACTGAATGAGTGATTGAATAATATTTCCATTATGATAATCCTTTGCAATTTTGTTTAATGCTTACAGTTGTTTTTGATAGGTGATAACAACTTAAATACCATTAGTTTGCTGTTAGGTCACAGCCATTAAGACCCAGAAATCTATATACATTATTAAGCATGCAAAAAGTTTTAATATCAACTTTTATAATGAAGTAGTCTGGGGTGCCTGATGGCTCAGTCAACTGAGCATTCAACTCTCAATTTCAACTCAGGGCATGATTTCAGGGTTAGGGAATGGAGTTCTGGGTCGGGCTCCAGGTCAGCAGAGAGTCTTCTTGAGATTCTCTCTCCCTCTTCCTCTGCTCTCTCCCTCATGTGTTTGCATGCTCCCTTTCTCTCTCTCCCTATGTATATACAATGGAACACTATGTAGCCACACACACACACACACACACACACACACACACACACACACACAAAATCTTTCTATTCACAATGACGTGGATAGAACTAAAGGGTATTATGCTAAGCAGTATAAGTCAATCAGAGAACGACAATTATCATATGATCTCTCTGATATGAGGAACTTGAGAGGCAGGATGAGGGTTATGGGGGGAAGGAAAAATGAAACAAGATGGGACTGGGGAGGGAGGCAAAGCATCAGAGACTCTTACTCTCAGGAAACAAAGAGGGTGGCTGGGTTATGGACATTGGGGAAGGTATGTGCTATGGTGAGTGCTGTGAATTGTGTAAGACTGATGATTCACAGACATGTACCCCTGAAGCAAATAATACATTGTATTATAATAAAAGAAATACAAAATAAAAATAAACTAAAAATATACGAACAAATAAATAAATAAAATCTTTAAAAAAAATAAAGAGGAGTGCCTAGGCGGTTCAGTTGTTAAGTGTCAGACTCTTGGTTTCATGTCAGGTCATGATCTCAGGGTCATGATATTGAGCCCAAGTGGGGGGCCCTGTTCAGTGAAGAGTCTTCTTGAAGATTCTGTCTCTCTGTCCTTCCCCCCCACACACACACTGACTTGGGCTCTCTCTCTGTGTCTCTCTAAAATAAATAAACATTAAAAAGTAAAAAATATATATAAAGAAAAAGAGTAGTTTTGGTTATCTCAAGAAATTAGAAAAAATAAAGGATGGCATGTTTTTATTCTGCTCATCTCATTTGAAGTACTTATTTATTTGTCAGCATGAATTTTTAAATTCATAATAGTAATGATACTCATTTTATAGCTATAATCTAGATGTCTGTGTCCCCTTTGCACTTCTTTTTGAGCTCCATGAAAAAAATACAGATATATACATAATAATACATATATGCATATATATATATTTTTATATTGTATATATATGCAAATATATATATATATTTGCAAAAAGCAATATAGTAGACTTGCTTGAAGATGTGTAAGGGAGATATAGGGTGTTTACATCACAAATTACTTAAATCCCAAATTGAAATCCAGTTTAGATGAGGCATTTTGTACACTTTTTCCTTCCTTGTGCTCTCTGAAACTAAAGGAAATTCCTAGCCTCTGTCTTGTGCCTTATTTATTACACCTTCAGAACCTAATTAAGTCCTATCTCTCTCTCTCCTCAAGTCTATGGACAACTTTCAGCCTTTGGGTGAGGATTTCTGTTCCCCAAATGATATGGAGATGGATGGTAGGGAAGGTGGGGTATTTATCAACTTTGGTTTTTTTATAGGAACATAACAGATTACCATTGTCTCCTCTCCCATATAAGTGTCTTAATTACTGTATGACAAAGGTAATATGTAAATACATCTAAAGTTTTCTTGTGCATTTTGTCTTTAAGTATCTATCTTCTATTTATTGAAAACAGGTAAATGGGCACTTATTTTGTTCTAGAGGTCTGTATCTTTTCTCAGATCTATGCTATAGTGTCTGGATTCAATTAACAATAAGGTTATAGAACTGAGTAGTCCCTGCTGGTAACAAATTCTGTGTACTAAAGGTAAAACCAAATGTTCTGCCTTTTCCTGAAGACATTTGTTAAAAGTCTGAACCCTCAGTCATTTGGTGTTCTACCTTAACTCCACTCCACACATCTAAACAAATTTCTGAGTTTCAACTCTATTATCTGGATCTGTCTCTATTGCGTCTCTTAAATTATCTTCCCCAAAGTGAGAATTCAATGCTATCTTTGGATCTATGGTGAAATCTGAGCTTTACTAATGCTTGCTTTAGTGAAAATCATTCTTATAGCACTATGCTCCAAATTGGGTCATCATATTCCAATGTATGATTCACAGAATAATAGCTTACTGCAGAAGCCTCAAAAAACATAAATACATATTTTTGTATAGCATGATCACAAACGTGATATCTCCCCCAAGTGTTATATATATGATTAGAATGCTCAGGCACTCAGCTACATAGTAACACATTGGTGGTTTTAAAAACATACACATTTCCCACAACAGATCTGAATGTGTGATGCTTGAAATAAAGATTTCAGGATGAAGTGATCTAAGGTACAAATATATTCTTCCTGGCCAGTCTGGCATGTAGGGAAAGGTCACTAGAAGTGTAAAGGTTAATGTTCATTTGATGTTTAAGAAAAGAGAGAGAGCTCAGAATGGTTCTCGGTAGTTTATCCATATGTATATTGGAACCACCAGGAATATTAAAAGAGTTAAGGCAAGCAGAACGATTGTGAATCAGCAACTAAATTTATTTGTGAATTATGGGGAGAGAATCAAAAAGAATTATGTAGCTGAATGGTCTGAGATTCAGAGAAGTAGTTCCTTTCTCTCTCTCTCCATCTGTCCATCCATCCATCTCTCATCTTTTTATCTATCTAATGAAGACTGGTTTGGGAGGCAGAAATAATCCAGAAGTGCCAAGAGGAAGCCACTTAGTTATTGACCATTTTCCTTGCTGAGGTAGAATGGATATGAGAGAAAAATTGGCCTCCAATTGTTAAAATTATTAGACAAATTGTTTTCTTAAGGGGCAGCCAGAATTTCTTAAAGTTAATGTGGTAAAGAGCATGTTGTATAAGAAATGAAAGGTAAAAGAGAGTTTTCTGATTAGAGAGCAGGATTTCCAGAAGTCACTATGGTGGCTTTGAGTCGAAAAGGATTGGAGATTGAATCAGAGAAGGAAATGTGCACAGCAATATGGGGAAATTTGGATTTCATAGGATCACAGAGGTAAACCAGGGTATGAAATACAAAGGAATTTGTCCAGATTGTCCCTTAGAGGAGAATGGACAAATGTGTCTTGCACTGTGGTCTGAAATGTTGGATCTTTAAGGTAAGATGAGGGGACACATAGGGAGACTTCACCTGGCAGAATGGCACCCTTGAGTTTGGTAGTGGTGTTAAGAGATAAGATGAGGCATATTAAAATTTTAAGAATTTATTTGAGCAAAAAATCACTTGAATTGGGCTGTGCCAAACCAGCAGTGGTAGAAGCATTCCACTGAGGGGAACTAAGGGAAAACTATTCTAGAGAAAAGGAGAAAGCAGATTAAGGCAATCGTTGATTAGCTACAGCTTAAACCGTACTTGGCTGTTTGTGATTGGTTGTCAGTTTTGAAAAGTGGAGGCATTTATAGGCTTAGATTTGGGTTGTTTACATAGGCACCAGGGCATTAGAGCCAACTCAGTCTAATGGCTTCCTTGTTTAACTAACAGCAGTAAACATAGGGTCCTTACAGTGAAATAGTGCTAACAACTCGGAAAATCTACTCCTTTGTCCTCTCCCTATTTCATAAAATAACTACCCATAGAATTTAAGTAAGCAAAATCATTCCCTTGTGATTCTGAGTTTAAATAAGCAGCTGTATTGAGTATATTGATTTAGCTCTTTCTTCATTTAGATTCTGTCATCTTAATAAGCTGGTTCACATTAGGCATGCATATTAGAATGAAATATTTCCCTAATGTGCACACATGCCAACTCTTTATTAAAATAATAAAAAGAACTACTTGTTCACAGGATTTAGATTATTATGTTATACATATTTGACTTAAAAAGCTATTTGCTCAATGACTACCATATGTGAATACATTTACAAAATTAAATAAAAAGCAAGAATAAATAAGACCAGATATTTTAAGCTATCAGAATGGGCATGACAATGATGTTCTTGTACATACAATTTTCTTTAAAATTATTACAGCTGTTATATGGGGAAAGGACAATTATTCTTTATTCTGAGTTGATAAAGCCTATTACAATTTTAAAGATTTTTTTATAAGTTTCTGGTATCTAGTCAACATATTTATTTACTATAAGACTGGTAAGAATTGTTTTGTCTAATAGATAAAAAGCTATTTTAGTGGGAACAAACTAAATACAAATAAACCAGCACTTGTCTGGATAGAGAAGGGATATAAGTGAGAACTTCCAGGGAATGCCATGGTAATTAATCCTATTTAACATTTTACAGCCCCATAAACCTTCTGGTAGATGAAATAAGGCAGCAGAAACCAGGTGTTTGACTTAGAATGGCAGTGGCAGTGCCAGTGGGTAGATCTTCCTAGTGCTGGCAATTTCCTATCAAGCATTAAGGATTTCAAGAGGGTAATAACAGCAACAGTTAGCGCGTAACAGAGAAAGGTACGGCCTGTGATTGTTGGTTTAGTTGCAGCTTGGGGCTACAATTAAGAAACAGTGCTTTCAATTCTATCTGGAAACATTAGTAACAAGTTTCAAATATTCTTCTTTTATGCTGTTCATAATATGCACAAGACAGTTGAAAAATTAAAATTTTGTTTTTGAAACGTTTAAGCATATGGTTTATAGCATCTTTTCTTTGGAATGTTTAAGTGAATTTAAAAATTGGCCATTCACATTCAGAAAATTCCTGTGTGCCATATAGAATTCCTTAAAAATAAAATATTTTTCTTCCCATTAATGTTCTCTTCAGCAGGTCTTTCAAAAGAATTAATGTTGGCCTTACTGATTTTTTTAAATCTTACAAAACCTAAAAGAGATCTTAAAGATGTTAATTAATTTTTATGTAATCCTTTCCTTCCAATACACCTATTACAGGATAGCATCGGTTATATATGATTAAACAATTATTATTTGTAATGTTATTTACTCTCTGTCTTTTCACCTTTATTTTTTAGAACACTGTCTGTTACTTGTTTATTTAATTATTTGATTTCCTGTTCCCACTTATCTTCTCTAGAAAATTAATTCCATGAGGACAAAGCCTGTATCATTTTTATTTATTACCATATCTCCAACCCCTAGCATAGTTCTTGGCACATGTTGGTTGTTAAAATGGGGAAAGGCAAAAGGAAGGAGGAATGGAGAGGGTAGAAGCAGAAAGGTAGTGAAGGTAGTATGCAAAGCGATGTTCGAGAACCAAGTAGTAAAGACAACCCACCCATATCAAGTGGGTGTGTAGGAGAATCTTAAGGATAATGCCTAAAGAATATGCATTTCTAACAAAGTATATTTATTTCCTGACCCCTTAGCCTTTGAGAAAATCTACACACTGGTCAAGTAAAGAGTGAATATAACTTCTCAACTTCACAAATGTGATATACTTTCTTTAAAGCAGAGGAGCACTGAGCTCTAATCTACTGAGATCACTGTGATTGTGACACAGTCATAATTAGTTTGAGGAAAAATAGCTTGCAAAGATATGAGGAAGAGTTCACCCTCTGATGTGTTCTTGAACAAATGTTTGGTGTGTCTTTCCTTGAGTTTACAGTTGCTGTTTTTCAGTCTCCACCAAGGAGAATAAAAAAAAAAGATACAGAACTGGAAGATTCTACTCCATTGTCCTTCTATACCCTCATACCTCATCACCATGACCTGACTTGAAACCATCAAATTGATCCCATACATTTTACCTCCTTTATGAATGTCAGTATAATAATCTTTGATTTCTAAGTCATGATATATGCCCAGAAAACTAATATCCACACATTTTCACAACAGGGAGACAATCTTCTCTACCCACCTCCAGCATTTTCTTTTTTTTTCCTTTCCAGTTTTATTTGTCCTCAAATAACTTATTGTCTGACAGACTATATATTTTACTTATATATTTACTCTCTGTCCTTTCACCTTTATTTTTTAGAGCACTGTTTGTCTATTACTTGTTTATTTAATTATTTGATTTCCTGTTCACACTTACCTTTGCTAGAAAATTAATTCCATTTGTTCTCCTTTTACTAGCATATAAGTTATACATGGAAGGATTTTTGTCTGTCTTTTTTTTTTAAGTCTTGTTCTCATAGTCTAGTCTAACATATAGTAGATGGTTAAAAATGATTTGTTGTATAGATATCTAAATAAACAAATGAAAGAGAATAATAAGGGAAGAGTTTACTTTAGAAGGGACTGATTTTGTTTGTTTTGTTTTGTTTTTATTTAAGCTTTATTTATTTGACAGAGAGAAACAAAGCCAGAGAGGGAATACAAGCAGGGGAAGTGAAAAAGGGAGAAGCAGGCTTTCTGCCAAGCAGGGAGCCTGATGTGGGGCTAGATCCCAGGACTCCAGAATCATGACCTGAGCTGAAGGCAGATAATTAATGACTGAGCCACCCAGGCGCTCCTATATTTTTGTTTGTTTGTGTGTGTGTTTTATTTTGGAACAAAAAAGAATATAATATCAAAACACTGAATCATCCCTGAGTTGTTAAAATTCCTCATGCAACCTTGACAGTTCTATTACTTTGAAATTAAATATGTATCCTCTCTGGGATGCTGTGTATTTGAGTTCTCTGGATGACATACATTCTTCTAAAACTTCTATTTTGTCATACTGACTCTAACCTCTGTGGAACCCAAGATTCATGTAACCTGATTTTCGATCATTAAAGAAAGTGAGATCTTTAATTGTCTTTTAGCCTTACAGAGTTCACCAAACACTGGTAAATTTGGGAAACATGTGCAGTATTTTACAGTAGGTAACAAATGAAGTTATGAGTGATCTCCATGATTAAAGCTTCATTGTAGGATACTTAGATAACAATATATTCAGTGAGTCTGGCTCTGTCATGATCACCAGTTCAGAAATAACACATGTGTTTTGAGAAACCTAGACTGGGAAGTTTTTGAATCAATGCCAGATGTAAATAAAATAAATGTTGGCTACTATAAAAGCCCTAAAAGTTTGGATCTCCTGTGTCAAACAATGCTTAATGTATTACTGTGCACTTGGGAAGGAAATCTGTTTATTTTCTGTCATACTTTCTTGCAGACAGGCAAATACTCTGATAAGGTTATCAAAACTCTAGATATCTAAAGCAATTTCTCCATCACATGAAAGATTATAGGAAAATATCCCTCTCTTTTGGAATACCCCTGAACTGTACACAGATCCATTAAGAAACCTAAAAGAGAGAAGTTACTAGGAAATATGTGTTAAGTAGGCTGCTTTTTAACCAAAAAAATGGAATAAATGAAAATGTGCATTTGAAATATTGATGATAAGAATCATCTCTCTCCTGTACATGGGCATGGTCTGATATAGGTGAACAGAGTTGTTGTTTTTTTTTTTTTTTTTGCTTTTGGTTTTTGGCTTTAGAAAACTTGGAGGTAGGACCATTCACTTCATTAGGGTATGCTCATGAAAACAGAACATCCAGCTTCAGTTTTATAATCAGGATCAAATCAAGATCAAAATCAAATTAAGATCAAGCTAATCTTATGCCAGTATTCAGGGAAAAAAAAGATAGAAGGTCATTCTCTTTGTCTAATGCATGATTTAATCTGAGTAATCTATTAAAACAGAAAATATGAGATGGAAAATTTTGAAGATTTTTCCCCAGGTTTTTCCATCTCCTCTTTATGAACATGTATGAGAATAAAAACCACTAAAATATATTATTAAAATACCTGATAAAAATCTAGTGTTACTGTATCCTTAAAATTACTAAAGTGTTTGCATTGCAGATCTTTAGGAAGAGCCTAGTGAGGTAAGGTGAAATATGTTGTCCCCCTACCACCCTGGAGAAAGTCATTTTCCATGATCTAATAAATGACAGATGGATAATGACTGAGAGCTCTGTTGCTTTCTAAATAGGAAAGCAGCATTCATTTTCTCATTAGGCTTATAGGAGAGATGGCTTCAGCCATGAGGTAGTTTTGTTAATCCCTCCAGCTGGACTGTGCAAGAATGTAGGGTTTAATACTCACTCTCAGCAATATCTATTTATGTAGATCAATTAAAGCAGATAAATGTTTTGCCTTCCCCACCCCCAAGGCAGCAAACACCACTGTCACCAATGAAATGTGAGTACATTATGCAAGATTACATAAGCCAGTATATTGTGGAAGTTCTGTTTGGCTATGCTCAGGTGGCTGGAGACTGGAGGGGGCTGGAGGCTCTAGGGACTCTTATGCTAAGCTCCATCGTCAGAGGTACCTTTATAGCTAATTCCTGCTCAGGTGCAACTGAACTTTTAACATAGGAGTATTCCCAAAAGGGATATATATATATATATATATATATATATATATATATATATATATGTGTGTGTGTGTGTCTGAGAATCTTTA
The DNA here is from genome assembly GCA_004023965.1 of Spilogale gracilis. Classification (NCBI taxonomy): domain Eukaryota; kingdom Metazoa; phylum Chordata; class Mammalia; order Carnivora; family Mephitidae; genus Spilogale; species Spilogale gracilis. Next base: position 107,224 of record PITA01000228.1, read on the forward strand.
CAAGTTAGTATCAGTAATCTGCAATTGATCTAAAAAGAAAGTCTGAAGGATACTGCTTTCTCAAAAATAGTAATATATTGTGAATACACAGCAATGCCTGTGCAAGCTGGTGTGGAAATCAGTGGTGAATTGTTTGAATAAGAAGCATGTAACTTTTTAAGAAAGCATTATTTTTTACTTTAAATGATTTACTTTTGAGTACACATTATATATTGTCTTGCATCTAACTATACATGAGTGTATGTGTGCTTGTTTATGGATATACATGCACACGTGTGTGTGTGTGTGTGTGTGTGTGTGTGTGTGTGTGTGTGTGTAATCTTCAGGGTAGCCACAAGAGATAAATGTTACCATCTCCAACTTCTAATTGAGGAAAGGTTAAATGATTTGCCATAAATTATAGAACTGTTAAGTGGCATTGGCAGAAACAGAACCCAGAGCTGGCTGATTTCAAGAGCCTGCATTTTCCGATTACATGGCACCGCCTTTTAAAAAAACATACGCTATAGATGGAGACCAATATGGTGGAGGAGTAGAAACCTAGATATCATCTGGTCCCAGGAGTTAGGCTACATAGTTACCAAACTAGTCAGAACACCTACAAACTCAACAGGAGATTGAAGAGAAGAGCAGCAATTCTAGGAACAGAAAAGCAACCACTTTCTGGAAGGTAGGATGTGTGGAGAAATGAATCTGAGGTGACATTTGGGAAGACAGACCGTAGGGGGAGAGGCCAACTACTGGCCCCAGTAGAGCAGTGAAGCACAATATTGAAACCTTTAGAAATCTGTTTCACTGAGGGAAGTTGCCCCAGAGGCTAAGCAGGGGTGAAACCTTTCCAGGAACAATGCTGTCTCAGGACCCACAGGGTGGCAGAAAGACTCAGGTTTCTGAGCATGGCAGAGCTCCCAGGTATCTGAACGGGAAAGATGGCTGCAGAGACAGAACCGAGGAGGAGGCTCTCAGATCAGGGTTACCTAAAGCCGTGATCTGAGGCACTGTCAGACGACTGCTCTTCAAGCAGGGACCCCACAAGTGACAGATGCAGGGAAGCCCCCTCCTTCCTCCACCAGGAGGGGTGGCACTGGAGTGCACTGCAGGAATCTGCTGGGTTTGGAGACTCCAAATGGGGCTGAGCACCAGAGATAGAAGCGCTCTGTCACAGGCCAAGAGAGCATGGAGTGCAGCCAGAAGGCAGGGAGATAGGAGGACTGATTGATCTTTTCTGAGGGCACACTGAGAGGTAGAGCCCTGAGCTCTCGGCTCCTCTGGGCCAGAGACTGGGAGGCTTCCATCTTCATTCCCATCCTCCAAACTGTACAGAAAGCATTCAGGGAACAAAAGGTACCAGGAGTAAACCTGAGCAGATTGCTTACCTGGCCCCTGACAAGGGGGGTGCAATTCCACCTTGGGGAGAGTTATCTGAGAATCAATAATACAGGTCCTTCCCCCAGAAGATAAGTGAGAATATCCAGACAAGACCAAGTTCACCAATCAGTGAGAACTGAGGAACACCAGAGCTAGGGGAATGCACCAAATATAATTGAAGCCTTCTCTCACATGATTATTTAGTCCTTCAAAGTTAATTTTTTTAATTTTATTTTTCTTATTTTATTTTTTTAATTTTTTCTCTTTCCCATTTTAACATTTTTATCTCATCAATACCTTTTTTAAAAAAATTGGGGGGGGCACCTGGGTGGCTCAGTTGTTAAGTGTCTGCCTTCGACTCAGGTCATGATGCCGGGGTTCCAGTTTTGAGCCCCACATTGGGCTCCCTGCTTGGTGGGAGGCCTGTTTCTCCCTCTCTCACTCCCCTTGCTTGTGTTCCCTCTCTGGCTGTATTTCTCTCTGTCAAATAAATAAATAAAATCTTTTAAAAAAACCTTTTTTTTTTCCTAAATTTTCATTGTTATAGTCATATTCTATCCTTTCATTGTATTTAAACTTATTTTTTGTACACAGATAGTCTTTTTTTCTTTAAAATTATGAGATACAGTTTTTTCTAACAGAACAAAATAAACCCTATACCTAATGCATGGCTTTGATCTAATCTCCAATCTCATCACATTCTTTCCTTTTTTCCTTTTTTCTTTTTTCAATCAACTTCTTATCTTATTGTATTTTAGAATCTTTTTCAATTTTTTTATCTTTACAGTAATATTCCATCCCCTCATCATGTATAACCTTATTTTTGTACATATACAAGTATTTCATATTTTAAAATTTGGGGAGGCAGTTTCTTCTAATAGACCAAAATAAAATAAAGATCAGGTGTGTGGCTCTGTTCTATTCGTCAGTCTAAGCACAGATATAAAGAGAGAATAGGTAGATATAGATAGATACAGATCTGGTTATAGATTATTTATTTATTTATTTATTTATTTATTTATTTATTTTCACTTTCTTCTCCTCCCAGTTCTGATTTGGTTAGTGTATATTTTTTCTGAAAGTCATCATTACCCTTTTAGTACTCTGTTCTCTCATTGATTTATTCTTATCTAGATAAAATGACAAGGTGAAAAACTCACCACAAAAAAAGAAAAAGAGTCAATATCAATGGCTAGGAACCTAATCACTATGAACATTAGTAATATGTCAGAAATAGAGTTCAAAATGATGATTATCAAAGTGCTAACTGGGCTCAAAATAAGCATGGAAGATACTAGAGAATCCTTTCCTGGAAAAATAAAATCCCTTTCTGGAGAAATAAAAGTGAAAATCTAGCCAAGTTGAAATCAAAAAAGCTATTAATGAGGTGCAATCAAAAATGAAGTCTCTTACTGCTAGAATAAATGAGGCAGAAGAGCGAATTAGTGATCTAAAAGACCAAATGATGGAAAATAAAGAAACTGAGAAAAAGAGACCAACAACTACTGGACCATGAGGGGAAAATTTGACAGATAAGTGATACCATAAGAAGAAACAATATTAGAATAATTGGGATCCCAGAAGAAGAAGAAAGAGAGAGTGGGCAAAAGGCATATTGGAGCAAATTATAGCAGAGAATTTCCCTTATTTGGTAAAGGAAACAAGCATCAAAATCCAGGAAGCACAGAGAACCTCCCTAATCATCAATACAAATAGATCAATACCCCATCATCTAATAGTAAAACTTACAAGTCTCAGTGACAAAGAGAAAATCCTGAAAGCAAATCGGGAGAAGAGGTCTCTAATGTACAATGGTAGAAATATTAGATTGACAGCAGACCTATCCACAGAGACCTGGAAGTCCAGAAAGGACTGGCATGATATATTCAGAGCACTAAATAGGAAAAAAATATGCAGCCATGAATACTATATCCAGCTAGGCTGTCATTCAGTTAGGAGAGATAAAAAGCTCCCAGGACAAAGAAAAATTAAAACAATTGCAAACACCAAACCAGACCTACAGGAAATATTGAAAGGGGTTCTCTAAGCAAAGGGAGAACCTCAAAGTAACAAAGCAGAAATGAACAGAAACAATATACAGTAATAGTCACCTTACAGATAATACAATGGCACTAAATTCATATTCTTTGATAGTTACCCTGACTGTAAATGGGTTAAGTGACACAGGATATCAGAATGGATTAAACAAACAAACAAATGAACAGGACCCATCAATATGCTGTCTGCAAGAAACTCATTTTAGACCTGAAGACACTTCCAGATTTAAAGTGAGGGGGTGGAAAACAATTTACCATGCTAATGGACAGCAAAAGAAAGCTGGAGTGGCAATCCTTATATCAGACAATTAGATTTTAAGCCAAAGACTATAAGAAGAGATGAGGAAGGACACTATATCATATTTAAAAGGTTTGTCCAAGAAGAAGACCTAAAAACTTAAAATATCTATGCCCCTAACATAGGGGAATCCAATTATATAAACCACTAAATAGCTAAATTAAAGAAATGCATTGATAATAATACTATAATAGTGGGGGACTGTAATACCCCCCTCACTGAAATAGACAGAGCATCTAAACAAAAGATCAACAAGGAAAAAAAGGCTTTAAATAACAAACTAGACCAGATGGACATCACAGATATATTCAGAACATTCCATTCGAAAGCAACAGAATACACATTCTTCTGTACTGCACATGGAACATTCTCCAGAATAGATCACATCCTGGGTCACATATCAGGTCTCAACTAGTACCAAAAGACTGGGGTCATTCCTTTCATATTTTCAGAAAACAGTGCTTTAAAACTAATACTTAACCACAAGAAGAAAGTTGGAAAGAACTCAAATGCATGGAGGCTAAAGAGAATCCTACTGAAGAATGAATGGGTCGACCAGGAAATTAAAGAATTAAAAAAAAAAAAAACCATGGAAACAAATGAAAATGAAAATACAACTTCAAAATATTTGGGACACAGCAAAGGCAGTCCTGAGAGGAAAATATATAGTAATACAAGCATTTCTCAAGAAACAAGGAAAGGTCCCAAGTACACAACCTAATCCTATACCTAAATGAGCTTGAGAAAGTATAGCAAAGAAAGCCTAAACCCAGCAGAAGAGAAATAATATAAATCAGAGAAGAAACCAATGAAATAGAAACCAAAAGAACAGTAGAACAAATCAATGAAAGTAGGAGCTGGATCTTTGAAAGAATTAACAAGACTGATAAACCCCTGACCAGACTTATCAAAAAGAAAAGAGAATGGATGCAAATTAATAAAGTCATGAGTGGGGGTGCCTGTGTGGCTCAGATATTAAGCATCTGCCCTCGTCGCAGAATCCCAACATCAAGTCCAGGATGAAGCTCCCTCTCAGCAATAAACCTGCTTCTCCCTCTCTCACTCCTCCTGCTTGTGTTCCCTCTCAAGCTTTGTTTCTCTGTCAAATAAATAAAGTCTTAAATAAATAAGTAAATAATAAAATAAAATCATGAATGAAAGAGGGGAGATCACAACCAACACCAAAAAAAAATACAAACAATTATAAAAACATATTATGAGCAACAATACACCAGCAAATTTGACAATCTGGGAGAAATGGATGCATTTCTAGAGACATATAACCTACCAAAACTGAACCAGGAAGAAATAGAAAACTTGAACAGTCCCATAACCAGTAAGGAAATTGAAGCAGTCATCAAAAATCTCCCAACAAACAAGAACCCAGGGCCAGACATCTTCCCAGGGGAATTCTACCAAACATTTAAAGAAGAATTAATACCTGTTCTTCTGAAACTGTTCCTAGAAATAGAAATGGAAGGAAAACTTTCAAACTCGTTTTATGAGACCAGAATTACCTTGATCCCCAAAACAGACAAAGACCCCATCAAAAAGGAGAATTATAGACCAATATTGTTGATGAACACAGATGCAAAAATTCTCACCAAAATTCTAGCCAATAGGATCCAATGGTATATAAAAAGGATTATTCACTACGACCAAGTGGTATTTATTCCTGGGCAGCAAGGTTGGTTCAACATCCTCAAGTCAATCAAAGTGATACAGTACATTGAAAAACAAGAACCATATGATCATCTCAATAGATGCTAAAAAAGCATTTGACAAAGTACAGCATCCTTTCTTGATCAAAATTCTTCACAGTATAGGGATAAAGACTGAAAACCTCAATATCATCAAAGCCATCTTTGAAAAACCCACAGTGAATATCATTCTCAGTGGGGAAAAACTGAGAGCTTTTCCACTAAGGTCAGGAACACGACAGGACTGTCCAGTACTACCACTGCTATTCAATATAGCACTAGAAGTTCTAGCCTCAGCAATCAGATAACAAAAGAAATAAAAGGCATCTGAATCAGCAAAAAAGTCAAACTCTCACAAACTCTGTGCAGATGATATGATCCTTTTGTGGAAAACCCAAAGGACTCCACTCCAAAACTCTTGAACTCATACAGGAATTCAGTAAAGTGTCAGGATATAAAATCAATGCAGAGAAATCAGTTGCATTTCTATACACCAACAGCAAGACAGAAGAAAGAGAAATTAAGGAGTCCATCCCATTTACAATTGCACCCAAAACCATAAGGTACCTAGGAATAAACCTAACCAAAGGGGCAAAGAATCTGTACTCAGAAAACTAGGAAGTATTCATGAAATAAATTGAAGAAGATTCAGAGAAATGGAAAAAGTTCCATGCTCATGGATCGGAAGAACAAATATTGTGAAAATGTCTATGCTACCTAGAGCAGTCTACACAATTAAGGCAAATTCTATCAAAATACCATCAGTGTTTTTCAAAGAAATGGAACAAATAACCATAAAATTTATATAGAACCAGAAATGACCCCAAATAGCCAGAAAAATGTTGAAAAAGAAAACCAAAGTTGGTGGCATCACAATTCCAGACTTCAAGCTCTATTACAAAGCTGTCATCATCAAGACTCTATATATTTGGCACAAAAACAGACACATAGATCATGGAACAGAATAGAGAGCCCAGAAATAGATCCTCAACTCTATGGTCAACTCTTTTTCAACAAAGCAGGAAAGAATATTCAATGGAAAAAAGATGGTCTTTTCAACAAATGGTGTTGGGAAAATTGGACAGCCACATGCAGAAGAATGAAACTGAACCATTTCCTTACATCACACATAAAAATAGACTCAAAATGGATGAGAGAGCTCAATGTGAGACAGGAATCCATCAAACTGCTTGAGGAGAACACAGGCAGCAACCTCTTCAACCTCAGCTGCAGAAACTTCTTGCTAGAAACATCGCCAAAGGCAAGGGAAACAAGGAAAAAAATGAACTATTGGGACTTCATCAAATCAAAAGATTTTGCACAACAAAGGAAACAGTGAACAAATTCAAAGGACAACCAACAGATGGGAGAAGATATTTGAAATGGTATATCACATGAAGGGCTCGTATTCAAAATCTATGAAGAACTTACCAAACTCAACACTCAAAGAACAACCAACAGAATGGTATAAGATATTTGCAAATTACATATCAGATAAAGGCCTAGTATCCAAAATCTATAAAGAACTTATTAAACACAACACCCAATAAAAAGTAATCCAATCACGAAATGGGCAGAAGACATTAACAGACATTTCTCCAAAGACAGCCTCTATGCCCTATCTATCACACTACTGGATATTTACCCTAAAGGTACAAATGCAGTGATCCAAAAGGGCATGTGCACCCGAATGTTTATAGCAGCATTGTCCAAAATATCCAAACTATGGAAAGAACCTAGATGTCAATCAACAGATGAATGGATAAAGAAGATATGGTATATATATGTGTATGTGTGTGTGTATATATATACACACATATACACGTGTGTATAGCAGAATACTATGCGGCCATCAAAAGAAATGAAATCCTGCCATTTGCAATGATGTGGATGGTACTCGAGGGTATCATGCTGACTATTATCATATGATCTCTCTGGTGTGAGGAATTTGAGAGGCAAGGCAGGGGGTCATGGGTGTAGAGAGGGGAAAAAAATGAATAAGATGGGACCAGAGAGGGAAAAAAATCATAAGAAACTCTTACTCTCAGGAAACAAAGTGAGGGTTTCTGGGAGTTTGGGGAGAGAGGGATAGGGTTGCTGGGTTATGGACATTGTGAAGGTTATGTCCTATGGTGAATACTGTGAATTGTGTAAGGATGATTGAAAGACCTGTACCTCTGATGCAAATGATACATTATATGTTAATAAAACACACAGACACACACACACACACACACACACACACACACACACTATAATGCATAGCTGGAAGCAATGTTGAAATACTGCCTCTGAATGTGGGAGAATATGAAAAGCCATGGACACAGCTATGCAGCCCCCCAGATGGACAGGAATGTCTGAAAATTTTCGGGAACCTATTTTATTTGAGAGGCAATAGAGCAGTAGAGTATAAAAAAGTTACAGCCTCAGTCCATAGGACAGAGCACAGAGTAGGAAGAAAAAGCAGCTTGATAATTTTTCTCACCCACACTTGGATAGATTTTCATCATTAATTGCATTAATTCTCTCTGGCTTCTGGAAACAGTCATTTGCTTAATAGCTCTTTTGTGACCAAGGGTGTTAATGCACAATCTCAAAAGGCTTAACTTCGAGGTGAGGAGGAGTTTAGGTGGAGAAGAAAAAAAAAAAAAAACTAACTCCATTTTTCACAAATAATTTGAAGATGAAAGTTGGAACAAATGATCTCACTATTTTTGTTGAGCAAGAGTCCTGTTTTATTTTGACAGAGGTCACTGAGACGTAGGAGGCAATTTTCATGTGCAGATATTTCCTTGAGTCACTGTAAATGGGGCAAAGAAAATGAGTGAAATACAAAATGTCCTTGTAAAGTTCAGATTTCTCTGGGTCTTACTGTGAAATTTTTGTATTAGAAAGCTGGACTAAATTCTAAGTATTTTATCTGAACTTTTAATTTTATATCTTTGGAGTGGTTAAAAATAATTGTCCAGTAGCCGAAAGTCTAGATTTTTCATAAGTTCAGTTCTTTGCCCTATTGCAGACTTAAAATGATCTATTAAGTGATTATTATGTATAATCAATTGTGCCATAGAAATATTAAGGTGGTTATAATTATGTGGCTTTATTTTCTCTTCAGGTGATAAAACAAGAAGAACTTGGCAAGGATCTTTCTGATTGTACTTTGTATGATCTACTGAAATTTGATGATTTTAACGCTGACAAGCACCTGGCTCTTGAGGAACTTTATAGAACATTCCGTGAGTATAATATTCATTTTCTAATTCTTCATTCTTTTTCCTCTTTCTTTACACAATATCATGTGTTTGCTTGATCTACGAGTATAAGCTGTTTTAAGAGAAGTGATATAAATAAGATAATTTACATACTTAACTGTTGTTGAAACATATGTAAAAGCTAAGGAGTTTAATGATTCTAAAATGAAAAACTGGAAATACTTGATAACCCTAGATAACAGTTCTTACTGATTTTAGTTGAAAACATTAATTGCACAATGTTGTTTCTAAGGTTTGGAGTAGGAGCAGTACTTGATTGTTTTTCACCATGTCAATGCCAATTCAGTTATTTACACAGTGACTTTTTTTTTTTTTTACCCTATTGGGAAACTAAAGTAGATTACTAGATAGAGTTTGCCTTGTGTTAACAAGTATAGGAATGGAAAAGTGTATTTAAGTTAAAGTGCTTAGTATAATGTTAAGAAATGTTGTAACAATTTATATATATATGAATTGCTTAAAGACTTCTTACTATTGACTCTATGTACTTTCTAAAAGGGAGTTATAAAGATGATCTTGCTTTAAAAAGTTACCTACTAGGTTTTTCTTTAAAAATAATTCAAAGACAAAAGACTAGGGGCCAAAACTGAGAAAGGAAAAACTTAGAGGATGTGTGCAAAATTAAACTAACTGGTTGATGTTTGAAAACTGCCAAAGTATCCAAATTCAACAAGATTTAACTCAGCACTGAAACCAGTAGTTTTTATGTCTATCTATTTGTCATCTATCATCTATCATTCTATCTATCATCTATCTTTAATATTTTATATGCATATACACATATATATTGTTTTCCAGAAAGTCAGGAAATAGTATTATGTATGTATTGTGAAAGATCTCTTTTGATCTATGCCCCTGCCATCTATCAGCGGTCTGATATTAGGGAAATTACTAAATTTCTGAAAATTCATATAAACAAGGGTGTAATTTTCTTATCATATAATTTTATATTAAACATTAAATTATATGTTAAGTAATATTTGATACAAGTAAAATAATATATGTGCAATAGTTGCAGGTTACAAAGCTTTAAGGCAAGGTATCAGTAGGCTCTTCAGATTTAATTAAATTTCTATTTTAAATTAAAAGGCAGAATAACAAGGCAGGATGACTCCATAAACAGTTAATCCCTTAAAGTATGTCACAAGGTGAGACTATATTTCAAAGGTAACAAGAAGAAAGCAGTATTATTATTCTGTTTTTGTATGAAGAAACTGAAGCACAGACAAGTTAAGGACTAAGTGGCTGAGTTTGTAGTTAAACCTCTCTCAGACTATGAAGTCTATGTGTTTTTCATTAAACTTCACTCCATAATAGACATTAGTTTATGTGCTCATGGTGGCAAGGAGAAGGTATTATGGTTTATCAGGAAAGAAATTACATTTATATTGTTTTATATTTATATTACATCAATACCATCCTATTATATTATTATATAAATACTATATGCAAGATAGAAGAGATGAGCATCATAAGAAGACCTACATAAAATATTAAGTGAATTGAGAAAATACTCTCCAGTTTGGAAATCAAGGAGACTCTTAGCTATTGAATTAGTCTCCAGGATGAGTGGATATGGGCTTTGGGCAATAGGAGATGAAAAATTGGACAAAAAGAATACCACAAATAAAAACTCAATTGTATGACATACCAGGATATCTACAAAAACTAATTCAACTGCAAGATCTGTTCCAGGTCTGAAATTCTATGAAAATATATCAAATATTATTAATATTTTGCTAACTTATTTTTTTAAACAAGCAATCTAATCTACCAACTCTGATCCCTCACCCTTACACTATGCAGATACATGGATTTGACTAAGAAAAAGTAATTGAAACTTGTAGCAAGAGCAGAAAATATTTTTAATGCTATGCAATTGATCAAGCATCAATAAGATAATTAAGTAGATGTCTGTGTAGAATTTTTATTCTATAATATAGCTATTGTTGATGATGAAATGGTAGAGTTAGAGATTAAAACAATAAAAATAATGTGTAAGTAATATGCTATTTTTATGAGAACCCTACAAAGAGTGAATAATGATCCCTGACCATATCAGTAAATAAGAATCTTGTCCAGAATACAGCTGCTTGTACTTATCCCAAGGAAAAAATGATAGTGCATTTTGAGATATGATTTTATGCTGTTAAGGAAGGTAAGGTGGATCAGTTTATTGTTCTGATAAAGAAAATTCTGCAACTCAGAAATCTGTATCATCAATAACAACATTCAATAGACAAATAGCAAAGTTTTGTCTATGAAGGGGATAAATTATACTAGGAACCGTTGACATTGAAAGGGAAAAAGTCTGTATGATTTGGGTTAATATTAGAAGGTAATATGAAACAATTTTATGGAAATTATTTATAGCAATGCAATGAACTTAATAAGTATTGTAATGTTTCTGCCATTAGGTCAAAATTATGTATAACTCAAAAGGTCTACATTTTTAATATTCTAAGTCATGAAGATATATTAGGTAATGAAAGCATTTGGCAATCAGCAATCATATTATGATCTTTTTCTTTTTTTAATTGCAAAATATCCCTTAACAATGAAAAAATGATGTTCACATAATCCTTTAGAGAAGATAATGTTTTTCTAAGCAATGCTGAAATTATATGGAAGATTTTAATATTCTTTCTGGTCTCACCAAGTGATTTTCTGGAACGTTTTACATTTTCAGTATTGCACATTTTAAACAGGTCATGAAACAATACAATAATCCTTCAGAGATAGCAGAATTAATTTGTATGGATTGTGTCTACATTAACAAGACATATTTATACTTCTTCAATCGGAAATATGTATCTATTTCTTTCTTTCCATCATTATAATAATTTACAACTAAACCCACTTTGGTTTTGTGAAACTTAGTGACAGACTTTTTATAATGGTGTGATTTCTAAAAGTCAGTGGATTATAAAATACTAAAATAATTCTATGAGTAAAAATGTGTAACAGCAGTGGGAAAAGCAATCTATTCAAAACTGTGCATTGGGGCACCTGGGTGGCTCAGTTGTTAAGCATCTGCCTTCTGCTCTGGTCATGATTCCGGAATCCCAGGATGGAGCCCTGCATCAGGCTCCCTGTTTGGTGGGAAGTCTGCTTCTCCCTCTCTCACTTTCCCTTTTTGTGTTCCCTCTCAGTTGTGTTTCTCTCTGTCAAATAAATAAATAAAATCTTAATTAAAAAAAAACAAACAACTTCTCTTGATCCATTAATTATTTGCTGGTAGATACAGATTTTTGGAGTTCTAGTTTATTGTTCTTTCTGCCATATAAAAATGGAAGAAAGTAAAGTAAAAGGTAATGTGCAAACAAGAAAAGGTTAATGGTAAAAAAAAAAAAAAACACACATAATCAACTGTATGAGGCTTTCTGTAAAATAGCCTCTTTTTTTTTTTCTTTTTGGATAAGATGAATTATTTTAATGTTTTCCAATAGGCATTGGATGGTATTCTTAATTTTTTCAGACTTTCTGGCATTATTAAAAAGATATTTAAAATAAATCCTCAGTGTGAGGATCAAATATTCTAAATTACGTTTTGTTTGATTAATGCATTTAGAAATCTATATAATGGGATCAAATAAATTTTAAATGAGGTCAGTGACATAGTTTTGAATACTTAGAGGAAATACTAAATCCTCTGGTCAGATGGTGAACACCTTTCACCCAGGCATTTTGTTGTCTTGAATATTTTCCATAAAATGTGCAGATTTTTCAGTGCAAAGTTTTCTTATAGAATTAAAAAATGAGTCAGAAGTGTCATTATTAATCAAAAGGACCTGAATTAAGATACAAGGAATCAGCACTTTATTTTCTTTCCATTCAAAATTAAATTAAAATGTTTGATTATTTTATTTACATGAAGCACTACATTTTCACTTTAAATCTAGGTAAACCCAAATGCTTTGCCGTCAAACATGACCATACACTGAATTAAGGCATTAAATTTCAAAAGTGATATTCAGATAAATGTTTATGTTTACTTATTTTTGTAGTCAAACTCAACTAAGATGATAAAGTGCTATGATAAGATTATTGATTTTAGGAATTGTTTTTATTTCTAGCTAGCAAAAAAATGGTATCCAGAAAAGAATGTTTGTTTTGAGAATGTTTCCATGTATTTTTTTCTTAAATTGTTAAATTATAAACTGAGAGTTAAATCATAAATTGTTTTGACTCAGTTCCACGTCTTATAATTGTATGAAATAAGGAGTTTACAATTCCGATAGATTCTTGAAATTCCATTAAACTCTTACAAGTTGCAGTTCCCAATACCATATACATGTTTTTCAAGTTATATATGTATTCTAGCAGTTCAAGTTCTAAGGTCACACTTAAATAAATCTCTATCAATTAAAATTGTCTTTATGTGTGGAATCCAAAAAAAGATGTGTTTCTACTAGGCATGGAATAATTAATTTTTTGCAATTATAATGCATTGACTGAGAATTTATATTGAAACTAATTGTATAATAGTTCTCTTTCCTTTCTTAAAAAGAATAGGCAATTAGTATTCTGGAATTTAAAATATTTTTAAAAAAACACGGAACACTTATTTTAAATTGCTTAACTATTCATGATTATACTCAAAATGTCATTTCTCTTTATATGAAACACTTTTAATGGGATATAGTTTTGATAATGACATAAGGAGAAAATCATTTTCTAAGAAATCATGATTGCTATAATAAAAATGTTACTTATTGGAACCATCTAATAATCAGATAGATGTAATATGAATATTATATTAATATTCATATATATTAGATCATTCATATATGAAAGAATATTTTTTAGAAAAATCGATTTTAGTGAGAATTAAGACTCTTACAGTAATATGGGTTAAAGGTGATAGGGCGAAGACTAAAGGAGCAATAGTAATAATACAGAGAAGTGGTCATATTTGGACAATGACAAGCAGAATCCTCTCAACTTGATGAATGATTATATACGCATGGGATGGAGAGGATAAGCTCAAGAATAATGTCAAGTTCTCTAGCTTGCATACCAGGTTAAACAATGATGCTATTCATTAAAGTAGGGCAAACAGGAAGAGAAGCAAGTTTGGGGACATACACTGAGTTACATTTTCAACACATTGGCATATTCACATAGAAACCTTTGGAGAATATTGTGGTCTAGAGCTCAAGTGGGAGTTCAGGACCACAAATAGAGATATGGGACATATAGTTAAAATTTGATACTCTGGTAGGGAATGGGGTAACCAAGGTGAGTATGTAAAGAGAGAAGAGATGAACCAAAAAAGGAATAGGGAACTAAAACTTAAAATTAATTAGTTAATTTGAAAACAAAACCAGCAAACCGAAAAAACCACACTTAGAGAGATAGGAAGTAAACCAAAGGACTACACAATCATAATTTTTTTTAATATTTTATTTATTTATTTGACAGAGAGAAACACAGCCAGAGAGGGAACACAAGCAGGGGGAGAAGCAGGCTTCCCGCTGAGCAGGGAGCCCGATGCCAGGGCTCAATCCTGGGACTCCGGGATCATGACTTGAGCGGAAGGCAGATGCTTAATGACCTAGCCATCCAGGCGCTCCTATAATATTTTAATAAGAAATTGTTGAGCAGCAATTTCCTTGACTGAATTCAAAACAAGAGAGTATATGATAGATAAATAAATGGCCACTGGATTTGTCAGTAAGGTGGTTGTTGGCGACTTTGGGCACATTTTTAGCAGAGAAGTAGAAGTAGAAACAAAAGTGCTAGTGGTTGAGAGGTTAAATGTAGAAAAGAAGGAAAATGAAAGAAAGAAAAAAAAATATGCTGGGCAAAGAAGCAGAGCATGCAAGCATACATTGAGGATATATTTAGATAAAATCCCAAATAGGTAGAACTCATCTATGGTTTCAATAGTTCACATGATGGTTGCCTTTGGAAGAATTGGCAGGTGATTGGGTGGGAACATAATATGAGAAGAGGGTTTCTAGGGTGTTCATAGCACTCTACTTCTTACCCTTACAAAAAAATCCCACACTGGTTTGGGAAAAGATATATTAGACATTGATATAGCTACTATGGAATAACCTCATACACATATTGTAATATGAAACCTTGCAGCAACTTTAATTGCTAGGAGAGGTGGGAAAACAACTCTTCTATGACATACTTTGATTAAAGTATTAATTGACATGTTTGTATAATTATAATTTTCTATGTTAGAGTTTATAGATAGGCCTTGACAGTTTGGGTAAATAAAGCTCAGTAATTTTCACCTTATATTACTGTTGTTCTATCTAAGTTCTTCAGACATTACAGGAAAAAGACTGCAACATGATTGTTGAGACACAACCTATACACATATCTTCCAAAAGGACAGATTTTGGTCTTAAACAAATTATTTTTATATAACAATTGTGAAGAGAAAGATAATAGGTAAGGAAATGCCATTTTAACCTATAATTTTAAAGAGAATGAAAGTCCTTTTTTTTTTTTTTTCCATTTTCAGATGACCCTGTCCTCCCAGTTGCTAAGATTACCTTAATCTTGGTAGCCAGTGCAACTTTATGTTTCCTCCTTTTCCTATAGCCTCTATCATGATTTCTTACTGGTAGTTTTGCTTGCTGACTTAACTATTTGGAACTCCTAAAAGCAGACAATTAGATATTTTAGTCTCTCTTTTATTTCAAGTGCAACACTTGTGTATATTCCTTAAAGTATTAACTCTTTTTGTCACATAGATATTGAGAGTAAGGCCTTTTCTGACGCAAAATAAAATTGAAATAAGAAGCAATAAAATAGAAATGGATTATTCATTCTTATTTTTCTACACTGCACTGTATCTTGTCAATCATAACTTAGCCAGTCCGACTTAAAATTACTTTCCCCTGACTTCAGCATGGTATTCAGCAACAGAGGTAGCCTGAGGCTGTTTCGAACTTTCAAAATAGTTCCTGTAATTCATTGGTATTTTGGCTTTGCTAACCCCGTTCTTTATAGTGATTTCTCAGAAACTCCTTAAATTGATCCTTGCGTTGAGTGTGTCGTTCTGAAACTCTGCATGGTGTCTTCTGCGTAAGGACTTTCCTATGGAGATGAACAGCTATACTACTGGCCCAGATCTGATGCATTGGGCATGACAGAGTTGCTGCATCTTGGCACCAAAGCCTTAGCTTCAACTTCAAGCATCTCAAGGTCACCTGGCTGGCTCAGGCAGTAAAGCATGTGACTCTTAATCTGAGGGCTCTGAGTTCAAGCCCCAATTTAGGTGTGGAGCTTATTTAAACAAACAAAGTATCTCAGATTCCCAGACGGAGTTTTTACCAATGGGATTTAGTTTTTTTAACTGGCTGATTATTATTCAACATTTTAAAACAGTTTGAGTGTAATATATCATGTTTTCATTACTAGCTGTTTTCTGAATTCCTTACTCAAGGTCAGTCTGAGAAAATGCATTTCATTTACATTTGTCAATTGAAAATCTCTCTCTCTCTCTCTCTCTCTTTTTTTTTTTTTTTTTAAGATTTTATTTATTTGAGAGAGAAGGCACAAGCAAGGGGAGGGACAGAGGGAGAAACAAGCTCCGTGCTGAGCGGGTTTAATCCCAGGTTCCAGGAATCATGACCTGAGCAGAAGGCAGATGCTTAACCAACTGAGCCACCCAGGCACCCAGTTGAAAGTTTCTTTATAGGATTATGCTCTATAAACTGATACATTATGGAGGCATTTATCTACAAAGCAAAGGTTATGATATATAAAATCAAATGTTTTTTAAATATATAAAATTATCACACATGTTTAGGCAATTAATCTTTTAAAAGTATTTTTTTTTAATTCAGGGATTTGGAAGCTAGTACTTAGAAAATATCTCTTTGCTAAGTGTATTTTAATATATAGCTATTATTACCTTCTCATTTTTTTATACCTGCCAGAGGTCTACCCTCTTATTTAAGAGTTTTACCACTTTCACAGAGTGGTTACGTAAGTGTAACCAGATAAAACAAGAAGTTTTAAGTAGGCTTTATCAATAACATAGAAATCATAAGGTTTAAGTTGAGTCTCTAATATTAGTTTGAATCTGTCTGTCTTCTTAAAAAAGAAGTAATGCATCAAAACAAGATAAATAGATTTTTGAGTTTTAATAAATCTTAAGCCAAATCACATATTAAAAGGTTGGCCAACACACTTTGCTTTCATTACTTATCCTAATTCCATATCCTTTTTAACAATGTCTATTTTTGTTGTTGTAGCAGTTAATGAAAACAAAAAGGCATAAAAGAGAAAATATGAATTAATTTTAATTCCATCATTCATTTATAATCACTTGATATACACGTTTATATATTTTATGAAAATATGACTGCATTAATATTATATCCTCAAGATTTATTTTAATTATGCCTTAAGTAGGGAAACATATCTCAGTATTAACAAATGTAGTTTAACATATTTTTAATGACTTATATTGTATGAAGTTACCATAATTATAAAATTATAATCATAACTATTTATTACTGTCCCCAAGCTATTATTTCTTTCTTTAAATATCAACACTGTCCATTTAACATATAATAATACAACAAAAATGTTAGTCATCCTAATAACTTTTGATTTTCTAGTAGTCACATTAAAAAAATGAGTGAAATTGATTTTATTAACACTTTATATATCCCAATATATCTAAAAATATTATTATCACAACATACAGTCAATATGAAAAATAAGGAAATACTTTACATTTTCTTCCTATCAACTTTCAAAATCTAGCATTTACAGCATATTTCATCTCTTATTGTGGACTAGCCATATTCTGAATATTCAATAGTCATTGACTACCCTCTTGGACAGTATAATTTTAGAGTGTTAAAAAAAAAACTACCTATGGGGCTCAGGGGTTAAGCTTCTGCCTTCGGCTCAGGTCATGATCCTGGAGACCGGGGACCCAGCCCCACATCTGGCTGCCTGCTTGGCAGAAAGCCTGCTTCTCCCTCTCTCACTCCCGCTTCTTGTGTTCCCTCTCTGGGTGTGTTTCTCTCTGTAAAATAAATAAAATCTTAAAAAATAAAAAAATTAAAAAATAAAAAAAATAAAAATTAAAAAAACTATCTAAAATTCTATTCTAGGGTGGCTCAGTTGTTAAACATCTGCCTTGGACTCAGGTCATGATCCTGGAATCCCAGGATCAAGCCTTGCTTCGGGCTCCCTGCTCTGTGGAAAGTCTGCTTCTCTCTCTCACTCCTCCTGCTTGTGTTCCCTCTCTAGCTGTGTTTCTATCTGTCAAATAAATAAATAAAAATCTTAAAAAAATAGTAAAAATAAAGGTATCCAGCTTGGCAAAGAGGAAGTCAAACTCTTTCTCTTTGCAGATGACATGATACTCTATGTGGGAAACCCAAAAGACTCTACCCCCAAACTACTAGAACTCATCCAACAATTCGGTAATGTGGCAGGATACAAAATCAATGCACAGAAATCAGTTGCATTCTTATACACTAACAATGAAAAAGTAGAAAGGGAAATCAGAGAATCGATTCCGTTTAATATAGCACCAAAAACTATAAGATACTTAGGAATAAACCTAATCAGAGAAGTCAAGGATCTATACTCGAGGAACTACAGAACACTCATGAACAAAATGAAGAAGACACAAAAAGATGGACGAGCATTCCATGCTCATGGATCCGAAGAATAAGCATTGTCAATATGTCTATACTTCCCAGAGCAATCTATACTTTCAATGCCATTCTGATCAAAATTCCACCAACATTCTTCAAAAAGCTGGAACAAACAATCCTAAAATTGATATGGAACCAAAAAAGACCCTGAATCGCTAAGGAATTGCTGAAGAAGAAAAGCAAAGCTGGGGGCATCTCATTACCTGACTTTAGGCTTTATTACAAAGCTGTGATTACCAAGACAGCATGGTACTGGCACAAAAACAGAGAAATAGACCAATGGAACAGAGTGGAGAGTCCAGATATGGACCCACAAATCTATGGTCAAATCATCTTTGACAAAGCAGGAAAAAATATCCAATGGAAAAAAGACAGTCTCTTCAATAAATGGTGCTGGGAAAATTGGACAGCCACGTATAGAAGAATGAAACTACACCGTTCTCTTACACCACACACAAAGGCAAACTCGAAATGGATGAAAGACCTCAATGTGAGGCAGGAATCCATCAAAATCCTGGAAGAGAACATAGGCAGTAACCTCTTTGACATTGGCCACAGCAACTTCTTTCAAGACATGTCTCCAAAGGCCAAGGAGACAAAAGCGAAAATGAACTTCTGGGACTTCATCAAAATGAAAAGCTTCTGTACAGCAAAGGAAATAGTCAACAAAACAAAGAGGCAACCCACAGAATGGGAGAAGATATTTCCAAATAACACTACAGACAAAGGGCTGGTATCCAAGATCTATAAAGAACTACTCAAACTCAACACCCAAAAAGAAGATGAACACATCAAAAAATGGGCAAAAGACATGAAGAGGCACTTCTCCATAGAAGATATACAAACGGCTAACAGACGCTTGAAAAAATGTTCAGCGTCACTAGCTATCAGGGAAATTCAAATCAAAACCACACT
Source organism: Spilogale gracilis (assembly GCA_004023965.1). Taxonomy (NCBI): domain Eukaryota; kingdom Metazoa; phylum Chordata; class Mammalia; order Carnivora; family Mephitidae; genus Spilogale; species Spilogale gracilis. The sequence continues at coordinate 126,484 of PITA01000228.1, forward strand.
GAGATACCACCTGACACCAGTCAGAATGGCCAAAATTAACAAGTCAGGAAAAAACAAGTGTTGGAGAGGCTGCGGAGTAAGGGGAACCCTCTTACACTGTTGGTGGGAATGTAAACTGTTGCAGCTGCTTTGGAAAACAGTGTGGAGATTCCTTAAAAAATTAAAAATAGAGCTACCCTATGACCCTGCAATTGCACTACTGGGCATTTGCCCCAAAGATACAGATGTAGTGAAAAGAAGGGCCATATGTACCCCAATGTTCATCGCAGCAATGGCCACAATCGCCAAACTGTGGAAAGAGCCAAGGTGCCCTTCAACAGATGAATGGGTAAAGAAGATGTGGTACATATATACAATGGAATACTATGCCTCCGTCAGAAAGGATGAATACCCAACTTTTGTAGCAACATGGACTGGATTGGAAGAGATTATGCTGAGTGAAATAAGCCAAGAAGAGAAAGTCAAGTATTGCATGGTTTCACTTACTTGTGGTGCATGAGGGGTAACCTGGAAGACAGTGGGAGAAGGAAAGTAAATGGGAAGTAGGGTATTCCAGGGAGAGAAACAAAACAACAGAGACTTTGGACACAGAAACAAACTGAGGGACTTGGAGGGATGGGGGTGGAGGGATGGGAGAGCCTGGTGGTGGGTACTGGGGGCACCTATTGCGTGGAGCACTGGGTGTGAGGAATGGGGAATGAATCTTGGAACACTGGAAAAAAAAAGTAAGTAACAATAAAAAAAATAGTAAAAATAAAAAAATAAAATTCTATTCCAGTTTTTTTTAAGTAGAGTTGTATATACACTGACAACACTGTCATCTATGTAGGAAATCTACAGATTCTATTATTTATTTTTTATTATGAAGGTATAATTAGCATGCAATTTTATATTAATTTCAAGTGTAGAACATATTGATTTAACAATTTAGTTATTTTAAATATGAGGTTAAGCACATATTCCAGTTGTAAGTAAATAACATAGTGTGACTTTCATATCTATTTTTCTGGAAACCAGAAAATGTACACTTATAGAATAAATGTAGTCATCTAAGTGACAAAATAATATCCTCAAAATAAATATTTATTTTAAAAAACAAAATTCAAGGGGTGCCTGGGTAGCTCAGTCAGTTGAGCAACCAACTCTTGATTGAAGCTCAGGTCATGATTTCAGAGTCTTGGGATCAAGCTGTACCTCAATGTCCACTCTCAGCATAGATTCAGCTTGGGATCATCTCCATCCCTCCCCTGCTGCCCTTCTCTCTGCTAATTTTCTCTCTCTAAATAAATAAATAAAATCTTTAAAAAAATAATAAAAAAATAAATACAGAATTCAATAAAATATATTTATTGTCACCCACCCTAAACCAGTGCCTCCCAAATGTTGTATTATCAATGGATTATTTAAATCATATATCCCTTGCCCACAGTTGACACCTTTATATTTTCTGAACTTTTTATAATCTCATTCTTAAGGACTATTATTCCCCCATCCAACTTAAAACAAACTAATCTTGTATTTCTTCCAGTGAGAAGCTGTTCAGTCTGAGAATTAAAGGCATTACTAATCTGAGTTATTTCAGTCCAACACTAAACAGTGAAACACTTTTAAGAAGCCTGCAAAACCTTATATACGGCAAGGACTAATGTTTATATCCCCCCCCTTTTTTTTGAAGTATTAAAAACAGCTCCAGAGTATTTCTACCTCTGAGAACCCTAGGGAATTTAATGTACTACACTAAATATAATGTAAAATCCTTTAATGCTTAGGAGTTACTGAAACATTTTGTAGTGCACAGGGTCATCGCAATAAAAAAATGCATGCACATATGTAAGATACGTGGAAAATATCTCTTAACATGTCTTATAGTAATTCAGTGCTGATACTTTGTATGGCAATTCCTTTTAGAGCTATTCCAAAGGAGTAACAAATTAGTTTTTAACAAACATTTTAATAATTGACAGAATACATTAATACACTTCCATCTTTACACTTTTATACAAGTAATTAATTTGGTGAATATTGCTTATATAAACTATGTGTATGTGACACTCTAGTAATGCTTGATCTTTTGAATATTATACTCTATTTTATTTGATAATGGACTTTCGTTTTTTAAAGAAATCATATTACATCTTTCTCTTACTTTATGACAGACCTCTAACTCCGCAGTGCTATTTGATGAATGAACATTTAGCATAATCTACAAATATCATTATTAGTAAATTTTGGAATGAGAATTTTTATAAAAAGTTACTTGTCTTGAAATTTTAATGAATATTAGTTATATATTTAGGTGATAATTTAAAAACAGATTGAAATTAAATAAATGTCTTAACAGGAAGGGAAAGGAGACATTATACTAAGTGTTCTTTAGCTGCCTGACTGGGGAGTTTGTGAGGCATGGAATAAGGTATATCATCTGCAGTGTACTCACTGGGAGATGTGTTCATCCTAATGGAAAGTGTTCCTATTAAAAGGAAGAAAATTTCAGTAAACTTCAGTAAACTTGTTACCGATCATTTAAGTAATATAAATAGACACTTTTTGTTGGTGACCAGACAGGATGAAAAAAAAAATGATGTTTCAAGCATTACAGAAGTTACAGATTGCATCATCTTGAGAGTTAATGTATAGGTATTGCAACTGTCTGGAGGACTTCAATGGACTACTCTTTCTTTTGACTGTTGGTTTCATCAGTCAATAATTATACTAATGTATTATTAGATAAATAAGGAAGCTAAACATTTTAGTGGACGATATATTGCAGTTGGTCTATTCCCAAAGGGTAAACAAATTCACCTAAAAATAAAAATTAAAAAAAGAAGGTAGGATAAAAGGAGGGTAAATGAGACAGAGAGACAGAGACAAAAGAAGACAGAGAAGAGAGGCTAAAGAGAAAAAGAAGAAAGTCAGGCAAAGAAGAGTAAGTGTGGTTTATTTTATGTAAGTATTTTGTAGTTTGAAGCTTAACTGTGCAATAATCCACTGACACATTTTTACATATTAAGATTAGTATTTCAAGTTATAATTATTAACTTTATATACAACCACCAACATTTATTATGCTCATGTGACATCAAGGCTCCTCACTACAAACAAAAAGGTACATATGAAAGTTTTTATTTTTCTCAACTTTAAGAAATTAAGCAGAAAAATAGCAATTACAAAATAATACTGTCTGGAATAAAAATGACTTGTATAAAATACAACATATAAAATAAAACAAAAAGAGACCACTCTCAGGAATGGATTCTAAACAAAGATAATGTCTAAACTAAGCCTATCCGCTGTATGGGAGTTGTGGAGGAGAAAGTCCGAGAAATCAGGTGCCTTTCTGCTTGGCAGAGCATATCAGCAAAGACTGAAGTGTGGGAAATTGCAAGCAATGTGGGGGTGAAGGAGTTGGAACTGCAAAGAGGGAATTACTGAGAAAAGAAGCTTAGGATGAAGGCAGGGGCTAGAGCTTGAAATTGCATGAATACTATTGAGAAACTGAGATAGTGTTTTTAGTGATAGGCAAGATACTGGCAGCAATATGGAGTCATCAGATCTAAATTTGGAAGGATCACTTACAAAGCTGAAAGCAAAATGTGGGTAAGAAACAAGATTGGTAAATTAATGCAATCGGTGGTGTGTTAAAGTCAGTGATTAAGTTTTCAGAAATTTTGCAATCTAGTTGATATCACATTGAAAACTGGAAATTGGCCCATGGTGGGAACACCTACCCCATAGACATCGAACGCTAGAAATGACAGTGCTTCCCCTTGATCCCACCCCACCTTCAGAACACTGCCAAAACACTGCTGAGTGAAGGCTGCAAGCTGCTAGTGATAAATTTAAGGGACTGAACAAGGGTAATTGGATAATTAAGAGGGTGCAGATTTAAAAAAAAAAAAAAAATTGAAAGAAGTGACCCAAAACACTTGGTAAAGGATAAGACTGTCAATTCTTAGAAAAGAATCTTAGAATATACACATTTCAATCTAAAATTAGTATTAGTAATAATTATATTAATAAGAATGCTGTGATATACAAAAGACATCTAAATAAACTAATTGGTGACAACTCTTGTTTTGTTCAACTTCACATTCAAAATATTCTCATTATCTTTAGAAATCTTAATATGACATTTTGTTATAGTGGGAAATAGTTTATATATGTGATGTAATAGATTTTGGATAATGGAAAGAAGTCGGGAGTAATTTGTTACAAAATTGTTGAACTACTCAAGTAAAAAAAAATTAACTTTTTTCTTACTGATGAAAAATGGACCTTGAAATGATATCAAACTAAATTAGTTTAGCAAACTAAAGATATGAATGAGTGATTATTTTATGGTATATGTACAATTCATTTCCATTGACACAATTCATTTTATTAGAATTATCTTTTCTAAGAATTTCTTATGTTAACATTCTGAAAAACTACAAAAGTGACAGCTTAACATTTCTTTCAATAATTGCATCTTTGCTATAATATATGAAGTAGCAATATTTTCTTTTGGTATCTGGAGTTTATTTTACTGCTATACTGGGTGATATTTTTTTACTTATAAGTTGACACATTTCTTATATAAATGATATTATTTTTGATAAATATCATTAAAAGTGTAGATTATTTTCCTGCCCTTTGTAGATACTTTGACACTCAACTAAAAATCTATAATTAAATATTTAACACCTTTTAACTATGTTTAAACAACAAATGAAAGTGCTATATACACTATTCCTCTATATATCCACTTGTTATTATCACCCTATATTGTAACTGAACAGCCCCATATTAATATTATGTTTGGAAAAGATTTTATATTAGCACTGAATTCCTAGACTTTATAAGTTAAAAAGTAACACATTTTCATTTAGCATAGATGTACAAAATAAACTGTTCCAGTAAAAATTTTCATGTGAGATTGCATTGCTTCTGTAGCCTATGTTTATTCTGTTTTTTGGACTTGTGAACTTTTTCATATTTTGATTTCAAACTTGACTCAAGTTATTACTTGCTGAAATATTAGTGTATTTGAGACATTATTGTAGCTCATGGAAATAGTAGGATTGATCAATTCTAATTGAAATTCCTCCTCAAAATACAGCCTATGTGGTCACTTTTTATGCCATTTTAGCAGAGAATTGCATTCTTTTCTCCAGAAACTACTCATCTTGCTGCTGCTAGATCCGATAAAGCAGAATACTTCCAACTGATATTTCCTATCCCGAATTTTATAACTCGTTTTATAATTTGTATTACTTGGCCTTTTACTATTTTCTTTTTTGATGCAAGGACAGCTATTTGAAAAATACTGATACCAAAAATTATGAGACTTTCTTTCTAATAGTATATAACTATCACCACAGAAACAGTTATAAGTCCAAAGAGTATACTTATATTCAGAAAAAAATATAGTTCTAAAAAAGTGTTAGTATATTTAAACTGAAAGAGTTTTATGAACAATTATATCAGGATTTTCTTTTAAGTGTAGCTGAGATGTGCTACCAGAGAGTTGAGAACTGACCTGTACCAATCTGATTATTAAGAACTATTAGGTATCTTGTAAAGACTATCAGAGACCTCAGATAGTTATAGATGGATGAATGTCTAATGTTAATGTCATCTCCCTGACAGAAAATGCTTTTCTTGCTGCCAAGTGGCGTTATCTGAATGTTGATATGTATGGTGGAATTTAGTATGAGATTTCCTTTCACCTTTCATCACAATTTCATAAATAGAAAAAGATATAATTAGGAATGGAGTTAGATCATTATTGTTACTAATCCATATTATATCTTTTTAAAAAGATTTTATTCATTTATTTGACAGAGAAAGAAATAGCACAAGCTGAGGGAGTGGAAAAGGGAGGGCTCCCCACTGAGCAGGGAGCTTGATGTGGGACTTGATCCCAGGACCCCAGGATCATAACCTGAGCTGAAAGCAGATGCTTAACCAATTGAACCATCCAGGAGCCCCCCATGTTATAATGTTATAGAAAATATAACCCAATATTATAGTAATTAAATAAAGGTACAGTGTGTCAGCTTTGACTGAATCAATTCAATTGGACCAAGAAATACATCTATAGGAGTTGAATGCATAATTAAATCACAGTTACAAATTTGTGGTGCAAATTGATTTCTTAAATTAGACAGGAAATCTTAGAGAGTGTTACTGTCCCAAGGAGACTACACAATGATGTTCTCATTCTTTATGCAGCCCTGACCATATGCTTTTACTTCTCTATATTGTAATGTGAACAAAGCATCTATTAGTGAAAGAGCAGTATAATTTTTTAAAAACCCTTGTACTTGTCATATTCTTGTAATAGTGATAGAATTTGCACCTGGTTAAGCAGAACAGATTAAACAATTCTGAATTTGTCAGCAAGCTAGCAAATAAATTTACACATTGAATTCTAGTAGAAGAGATAAAGGAAGCATGTTTGACTCCAAAAAATCTGCTACTTTTTTAAAAACTAGGTTCCAGTTAAAACACTATCTCAGATGCAAAAGCATAATTCATCTTGAAAAACTTGTGACTATTATACTCATCTATCTGTTTGAAAGCAACCTGTTAATGTATAATTTGGAAAGCAAAGCATATTTATATTAATTTTTACTTGTAAACATTTCTGAGGTTATGGAGAAAGAAGTTACAAATATGGTAGATTTAAAATATATCTGCAAGACATTCCACATTCATGTATTAAAAGATTTAATGCCATTAAGTTACCAATACTATCCAAAATGATCTACAGATGCAATGCAATTCCTATAAACATCCTGGTAGTGGGTTGTTTTTGTTGTTTTGTTTCATTTGTTTTTTTGTAGAAATAGAAAAATTCATGCAAAAATTCATATAGAATTTCAAGGTACCCTGAAGAGCCAAAATACTCTCTTGATAAAGGAGAGAATCGGAGTCTCATGCTTCCTGATTTTAAAGCTTAATGTAAAGTCTCATGGTCAAAGCAATGTGGCACTGACATAAGGACAGATATGTGGAATAGAATAGAGAGCCCAGAAACAAACTCTCACATATGTGGTTAAATGATTTCCAATAACAACACCAAAGCCATTCAATGGGGAAAGGATAATCTTTTGAAGAAATGATGTTCAGAAAACTGAGTATCCACATAGCAAAAGAAAAGTTGGATCCTTAACTTACATCATACTAAAATAAGCATTAACTGATAATGGATCAATGACTTAAAAGTAAGTAAGAACTAAAACTGTAAAAAATATTTGAAGAAACAGGGAAAGCATATGACATTGGATTGGGAAATGGTTTCTTGTGTATGATTAGAACAAAGGAAAAAAATAGTAAATTGGATTTCATCAAAGAACACTATGAATAGAGTGAAAAGGCAGTCCAAGATATGATAGAAAATATTTGTAAATCATTTATCTGATTTAGGGGCGCCTGGGTGGCTCAGTTGGTTAAGCGACTGCCTTTGGTTCAGGTCATGATCCCGGAGATCCAGGATCGAGCCCCGCATCAGGCTGCCTGCTAGGCGGGAAGCCTGCTTCTCTCTCTCTCACTCCCTTTGCTTATGTTCCCTCTCTGACTGTGTTTCCTTCTGTCAGATACATAAATAAAATCTTTAAAAAAAAAAAGAAGTTAATATCCAGAATATATAAAGAACTCTTAGTATTCAACTAGAACAAAAACAATGATCCAATTAACTAAAAAATGGGTTAAGTGTTTGAATAGGTACTTCTCTAAAGAAGATATACATATGGCAAGTAGGCACATAAAAGTTGCTCATTATGACTAATCTTTCAGGAAATACCAATCAAACCACAATGAAGTACTCTTTTCACACCCATTTGGATGATTATTATATAAAACAAAACAAAACAAGACACAAAATAAATAACAACAAGTATGTGGGAAAATGAGAAATTTGCTGGTGGTAATCTGAATGGTACAGCTGCTATGGAAAATGATAGGTAGTTCCTCAGAAAACAAACATAAAATTACTGTATAATCCAACAATCCCAATTCTGGGCATATATTCAAAAGGGTTGAAAACTGAGACTGCAGAGATATTTGTATAGCCATGTTCATAATAGCATTATTCAAAATAGGACAGGTGGAAGCAACCCAAGGGTCCATTGATAGATGAATAGATGAACAAAATGTGGTATATACATATAATGGGATGTTATTCCACCTCAAAAAGCAAGGAAACACTGATACATCCTTCAAGTGGGTGAACCTTGAAGATACTATATTAAGTGAAATAAGTCAGTCACCAAAAAGCAAACGTTGTATGATTATACTTACAGGAAATACTGACTCAGATTCATAGAAACAAAGTATAGTGGTTTTCAGGAACTAGGACAGGGAAAAATTGGTAGTTGGTGTATAATGATGGGATCGGTAATGATGAAAGTCTCACAACAGCATGAATGTATTCAATACAACAGAAGTGTAGAGTTAATAATGATTAAGATGGTTAATTTTACATTACATATACTTAAAATTAAAAAAATATATATATCCACAATACTTTGTGAAGTGTATGCAGATAATCAAAGGATATACTGATTTTTATTATCAATATTTTAAGAGAGGAATGGAGAATTTGCAACTATTTCCCTAGTTGCCCAAGAAGAAATTAGCTATCCAATGAGTCTAATTTGTTTCTTTTAGTTGATAAAATAGTTTATTTTAGTTGATAACTCCCCATGGAATAGTGACAGGCTATACATTCTAGACAAATCCATCTTTTTTACTTGTGATCATACTCATCTCTTCATTATCTCCAGTTATAAGGAAACCCATCTTCCTTTAATCCCTTGTAATGTTTCTTACACTTGTTCTCTGTTCCCATTTTTTTCCTTACATTTTATAAGACCTGAGTCTAAAAAGTATTCCTTCTTGTAGTATACCTCTGATTTCTCAAAGTATGATGGCTACCTTGCATTAATAATTTTAAGGACTTTAAATTTCTTCCCCATTCACAGCATGTTTTCTTCCAACTGCCATCCTGTTTGTATGCTCTTATCCAGACTTCTACAGTTGCTTATAACCCATGGTTGCTCTGCTTAACTCAAAACCTTGTTTCCATGTCACCTCTCCAGAGAAAATAGGCTTGCCAATGGGAACATTAACTTACTTGTTTCTAGACACAGTGAAATGTTAGCCCTATTTTACCTGATGTCTCCTCAGTATATGAGATTGCCTTACTATTCCCTCCAACTTAAATTCTTGCTCTCCTTGGTTTTTCAGTTACCATATTTTCTAGTAATCTATCCATTTTTGGTCATTCCTCACTTCCATTTTTTGAGTTCCTTTAGTCATATGAAGGTGAAGGTTCTTCATATTTCTTTCTTGTGATTTTTTCCTTCTCATATAACCTACCCTCCTTCAGGGATTATAATCTATATGTTGTCATAGTGAATACATACCTCCAGATTAGAATTACTAGAATGATAACTATCCTTGGCCCACTGGATACTGTCACTTAGATTCTCTTCTTGCACTTTAATACCATTTGCTCAAACCTAAATTCACTTGGGGCACCTGGGGGCTCATAATGACCTTCAACTCAGGTCATTATCCAGGAGTCTCCAGATCAGCCCCATATCAGGCTACTTGCTCAGTGGGAAGCCTGTCTCTCCCTTTCTCACTACCCCTGCTGTGTTCCCTCTCTAGCTGTGTTTATCTCTGTCAAATAAATAAATAAAATCTTTAATAATAAATAAATAAATAAATAAATAAATAAATAAATAAATAAATAGAAGTCACTGTTTGTATCTTGTCAAAGACTACTCCTCTCTGTGTATCTTTCTCAGAGCATGACATGGCTATTTACCAAGTTCCTAAAGCATTAAAAAGACACCTCCCCTTGTTCCTCAAAAAAAAAATCTATGATGAATCTCTCCCCTAAGAAAATTAAAACCTTGTTCTTTCCTCTATCCTGTCTACAAGTCTCAGGCCACCATCATTTCTAAACAGGTAATACAGCAGCTCTACATGATCTTTTTGCATCCATTTTTGCCTCCTCATAATCTATTCCCTTTACCAGAATTTGCTGGCTAAAATGCAAAGCTCGTCCTGAAGTCATTTTTAATTGCCTCCCAATCCTCTCAAGGTATCAAGCACACCCTCCTTAACAAGTTTATCTCTAAAATAGTCCTTCATTCATCTAATAGTAGTCAGAGATTATAGTTTTCTTGTGTTTGTTATTTATTTGTTTTATTTTGTTTTGTTTCTCACAAAATATAAACTTAATAAATTATTCTCCAGAAATGCCACATTCCTCCTTTCTTTTTTAAAACTTAATGTTTAGTCACCTTAAGTCATAACACTGACCCACACTTAATTTAATTACAACTAATTCTGCTTTCATGCTCCACTTCATTCCCAGTCCCTAGGTTGTGTTTAGAGGATTTGCAAAAATATTTCTATCCTAACTCATACTAATCCCTATACTTACCACAGTCTTTTGTAATTCCATTTATTTTTCTGAATTCTGTTTGGTTGTAAGATCCATTTGATTGGGAATATTATCTGTATTTGCTTTCTATTGCTTCCATAATAAATTACCATAAATATACAGGCTTGAAACAACCCAACGTGATTATCTTAACAGTATGATAGGTCAAAAATCTGACAGGTGTCATTGGGCTAAAAATCAAGGTTTCAGTGCTAAAGTTGCATTCCTTCTGAATATCCTGGAATAAAATCTGTTTCCTTGTTTTCTTCTCAAGACCATCACATTACTTGATATATAACTCCATTTATCTGTTATCAAAGCCCACAACTTTGAGTCAAGCCTTTCTTAAGCTGCCATCTTTCAGATTCTCTCCCCCTTCCACTTAAAAAGACCTTTGTGATTACATTGCCCCTCTCCAAATATTCCAAGATAACTTTCCATCTTCAAGGTAAGTTGATTAGTAATCTTAACTCCAACTGCAATCTAATTTCCCCTTTACCATGTAATAGGACATATTCACAGAGTCTGAGAATTAGGATTAGACGTTTTTTGGATCAGGGAACCACACAATCTAAGTAGGTAATTTGTTCAAAATGCATATTTTATGAATGAAACATTGAGTTAATGAATTTCAAAAGATATCAAATTCAATATGATAATTTGGGTATAAAATTAATGTTAATGCAATATTTATGAAAATCATTTCACAGACATAGCTCTACTCTGTGGATCAGTAATTGTGGTATAGTATAAATAAAATGGAAATTAAAAACAAAAGACTAAAATTATCTGTCAGCCCTGCTTCTTATTATTTTTGATTTAAAAAAGTTAATTTATCTTTCTAAAAATCAGATTTTTGTGTATATGTGTGTGCTTTGCTTTGTTTTCTACTTGAAACATGGAAGGTGAAATAGGGCTTGACGGGCTTATCCAATAAAAATATAAAAATCAAATTATATATTATGGTTTAAGACTCTTCTTAAACATTTATAATATTTAGAATATTGTCAATGAAAGTCTAAAAGGGATGTTATCTTATTTCAGATATCTTAATTGCTATCTGGGATTATTTGTCTTTGATTTATTTTTGGAACTTAAAATTTGGGATTAAGTTTTAGGGTAGTCTACAAAAAAAAACCACAAGAAAACAATTTTCTTGCTTCTGTGTAGCGCAAATATATCTTGTTTCCCTTCCTTCCTTCCTTCCTTCCTTCCTTCCTTCCTTCCTTCCTTCCTTCCTTCCTTCTTTTCTTCTTTCTTTTTTTTTCCCTTTTTCTTTCTCTCTCTCTTTCTCTCTCTCTCTCTCTCTCTCTCTCTCTCTCTCTTTTTTTTTTTTTTTTCGGTAAGTATACTTGTTTAAAACTACCCTCATGCTGGGACAATTGGGTCCCTCAGTCAGTTAAGCATTTGCCTTCAGCTCAGGTCATGATCTTAGGGTCCTGAGATGGAGCCCTATATTGTAATCCCTCCTTAGGAAGGAGTCTTCTTCTCCCTCTCTTTCATAAATAAATAAATATCTAGATAGATGATAGATGATAGATAGATAGATAGATCGAATCCTTAAAGATAAATAAAATAAAACTACCCTCATGCCTATCCTCTCTTCTGTTTACTTTTGAAAACCTTATTTTTGCCCAGATCTAGGATATCAGTCTCTGATTCTGGGGCCTTGTCTTGGTATATGCCAATAGTTGCACCAGGCTCTGAGGTGATTCCTGTTTTTGCCATTTTCTATTTATAACCATTCCCCAGGTAAGTCAGCTTTGTAAGAATGGTTGGATTCAGTGTGTAGAAAATTTGGTAGTTGAATCAGTAATGAACATTTTATGCATAAAGTGTTATAAACAAGTTGTATTTGGTTTGTTGGAGTCATCATAACAATATCACAAATTTGATGAATTCAACAACAGAAATTCTCACAGTTCTGGATACTGGAAGTCTAAAATACAAGTTTTAGTAGGTTTAGTTCCTTCTGAGGACTTGAATGAAGGCTCTGTTCCAGGTCTCTCTCCTTAACTTGTAGAAGGCCATCTTCATGCTCAAATGGCATTTTCCCTATATGCATGTGTCAGTCTCCAAATGTTTCCTTTTTATAAGAATATCAGTAATAAAGGATTAGGGACCACTCTAATAACTTCTTTGCAAGTAATTGCACCTGCAATAATCCTGTTTTCAAATAAGGTCACATTTTCAAATACTGGGGGTTAGTTTAAACATACAAATTTGACAGGGGTACAATTCAACCCATAACATAAGTAGTCATATCAAGCACATTTTAAATAACTGAAGCATATAAATTATGCATACATAAATAAGATGAATATAGTTGTTGGAATTTTCCTGTACAAATAGTGCCTTGAATGAAATTTGAGAGGAATGCTATTCTTTGTAAATTTAAAAAATAATTGAGCACTTATAAAAGAGCTTAATTGCAACTTATACCATTAAGGAAATTGTGCAAGTGATTTAACCAAAATATGAAAATACACAAGAATAGTAAAAAAAAAAAAAAAAACAAGGAGAGTGTTGTATTACTAAAAACATGCAAATAATGAAAGGCTTAATTTGTAATTTAATATTTTGTTGACCCAAAGGGTTTTGATTTTAAATATAATTTTCCAAGTAGGTAAAACATTATTACTTGAATTTGATCAACACCAATTAATTTGGTTATCTTGTAGTTAAGTATTCCCATTATATCTTTGTTCACTTGGATATATTTCAGCATGATACAAGCTATACTTTGATCACATATTATTATATTAATTATCTTTGTCCCGGGTTCCAATATCAGGTTTTTTAATTTTTATTTTACCCTTATTCATATATATTTTTTTTCAATGTGATATCTGGAAGAGTGAGTGAACATCCCCTCCTCATGTTCGTTCTTGACCTTTCTTATTTCCTTGTTGAGAGAAGTTAATACTAAGTATCTTATGAGCTATTATTTCACAATTACTGACCCAAATCAAATGCATCAAAAAAGATTTTAGGTTTTCAAAAGCCACCAACATAAGCAGATACATTTTTGGAATTATTTAGAGGTTAATAGCTATTTCTGAGCACAAGAACTTTGTTTAATGGACCATCTCTTTCTCATTTTCTCAGACAAAATTGACATTCAGAAGAAAACTAAATGTCCAGAAAACATAGTTTGTAAGTCATGGATTTGATGTAATAAAAAAAAATCTGTAACATAATTTTTATCTGATAAATAATGGCCTTCCTCTTTAAAATATTACATTCATGATTATTCAGAAAACCAATAAAAAACTAGTTTCCTTATTTGTTATTCACAGTCTGAATCTATATGTTCACCTGCCCATCATATGCTCAAAAAAAGAATATCATTGAAAAATCTAAAAAGTGTCAATCTTAATTTTTTTCACCTTTAAGATTACTCATAATGGTTATATATAAATGCACTGCATTTGGGCATTTTTAAACTTCAAGTTATAAAAGATATTATGAAGTAGTTATTTCAGAAAAAGCTGGAAATTGCCCTTATTTTTTCCATCATTTTAAAAATCTGTCAGTGGATAGAGGTCCACATTGGTTCTATCAAACATAAAAAAAATAAATTTAACAATGTCTTCTAGTTTGAAAACAAATATATAAATTTTACTTAATTGGAAGTTTGGCTGTCTTGACTCTTGATCTGCTTTGATTCTTTTAATTTAACATAAAATATGCCAAAAATAATGTTTGAAAGCTACTTCATGCTTGTACCTAACTGGTAAGAAAAAGACACTGAAAGATAGAATATGATTTTTTTCATATTATTATTGCAGAGTAAATTTATAAGGTAGAGCAGTTGTTTTATAATAACAGTTGTCCCATATTCTGTGACCTGTCCTGCTATTCCTGCCGTACTGTAGAATCAAATTCTTTTTTCAAATCATCTTTATGTATCTACCTCAGTATGAAACCACAAATGTTGATTGATGGCCACACTTTGTTTCCCTTTCCTTACCCTTTCCTTGATTTTCCACAAAGCTAACACACAGTGCTTTGTGAACTTGCTAAGTATTCATAAAGGGTTAGGTTCACGAAAAGGAATTATAAATTGACATAGAAAAAAGTTAAAACCCAAATTTTATATCTGACATTTTCCATAAACCAAAGGTAAAGCCTAGACAGAGTCAACAGTGATTCCTTTATGGATTTGTCTGGTCGCCAACTCTCTTTGCTCCTCCTATTCTCTAATCAGTGTTTCTCTAGGAAATTTTCTCTTTTTTTCCAGCAAACATTTTGTTATCTGCAACTCAGCTTTGGCAATCTAAATTCCACAGGGTCATCCAGAGCAGTAATGGACACTGTAAATCTAGGTTTCTTAGACTACTGTTCACCACTAACTTGAGGTGCAGATGTGACTTTTTATAATTTAGATTTTCCCCAACTAGCAACTTAATCTAATACACACACACACACCAGCTATTAGTTGGCTCGTATAGCCACAGGCATTCTTGCGAAGCCCACTGTAAACCCATACAGAGGAATATGTTCCTACCTCTCATTTGCAGGACAGATTCCCTCATAATCACTTTCAGATTATGTACCCCTTCTGTTGGCTCTGCAGAAATAGGAAGAGAACTCTTGTAATGACTATTCCTTAGCTGCACACTAGGGAAAAATAAAAATTATTTTATGTAATCAATATTATTTTCTTTACTTGTCTCTTGAGAAGGCTATATGGGTTCTACTTTTTCAATTACATTTGATTGTCCAATAGCAAATTGTTATCTATAAGATCTAGAGAGGGAATAAAATAGGTATTTTATGCACAAAATATATTAGATAGTATTAATAAAGCCAAAACTGGTTGTTAAATGGTAGATTCATTCAATTAAATAGATAGCTTTTAGGAGAGCTTCATTTCATCTACATAGTAAGTTTATGTAATAATACTGCTTTTTCTTAAGCAAAAACACTGGTAATAATGTGAGTTTTTACTAATACAAAATAGTAGTAAAGAACGAGATAGATGACACAACTATTTTGTAAATGTTCCCACAGCATCAAACGTGTTTATTTTGGTAATTGTAAGCAAAAAATATGCTATAATAAAAAATACTATGAGAAAATTGTGACATGAGGTTTTTGTTTGCTTTTGTCTTTGTTTTTTGCTTGTTTGTTTGTTTTTATACTGGGAAATTTGTACATTTAGTTACATGCATACAAAATCTTCAGGGACCAGTAGTTTTAAATTGTCTTCCTGATCATTGTTACTGAGGCCATTCTTATGTGACAAGTAAAAGTATTATTTACACTATATAATACAAATTCTGAATAAAATGTAACATTTCCTTAAAAAATGTATGGCAGTAACTGATTCAGTTGGACTTTAACTAATTGACCTTCTGAGATGATAATAACCAACAGGAAAATTACCTAATTTTTAAGATTATGTATTTAACTTAATTAATCTAGATTTAATTTGAAAGTAACTACTTGGTAAGAAAAAATTTCATTTTATCATAAAATCAAAGGAAATTTAGCTAATAGATCTTGAGACAACCACATTGATTTGAGATACACATAGTTAACTATTTTATTTTTCAGTAAGTCACATTTCAAATATTTAATTAATGTATATTCTTAAACTGTCAACCTAATCAGAGATTACACAGATTTGAACCAAAAATCATTTAACACCTATATTTAAAAAGTAAAGAAAATGAGACCCAGACATAAGAAATAAGTTGTCCAATATTTCAGAGGTCATTAGTATCACCCATTGAAACTTGGTGCAACTCTCTGGATGCTATGTTCATGCTTCCCTTGGAAACTAAAATCTTTTTTCAAGGTAGCATATCTTTTACCTATCCATTGTAAATTATATGAAATGGCATTGCTTTAAAAATGTTGTACTATCATTGCAAAAAGAGCTTTAAATAATTCTGGTTATATTATTGGCACCTAAATTTTACTTCTTTTGTTGACTGAAAATCTCATTAATATATAAAAAATACATATTTATGAAAGGGCTCATAATGTATAATGCAGTATAATATTTAAAAGAAAAATGCTTTTCATCCATTAAAATGAATTTATATTAGCATTCTTTAATTCTTACAATCTGTTCATATTTTCCCATTGACTGTATAATATAGATAAGTAGATTAAAATGTAGAATGAAAATGAAATTCAGAAGTATTATTAATTTACTTTAGAGAAAAGAGAAAATGAAAAGAGAAGGGAATCTACTTTTCATTGCTGAATGACCTTGAGAGAGTCATTTAAACAAACTGGAAATCATAATACTAATCTTTAAACATATAGTTTGGACTAGATAATTCCTACAGTTCCCTACATTTCTAAAAGAAGTACCAACATTCCATATATACAAGAAGATATAATCAGATGTTTTAATAAATTTTAATTACAAAATGAGGTAAACACATTAGCAACATATGATAATTTTACTAACATAAATATAAAACTAATTATAGTATTCTCATATATAGCAGAGATAAAACCTCAGCCGCCTGGCATAGGAGAGGACATGACCACCTGCTAAAAGGCATTTACAAAGCCCTTTAACAATCTATAGAGTACAATAAGACAAGAAAGTCACTTGAAAGACATACAGATTAGAAATGAAATAAAACTGTCTTTATTTGAAAACAGCACTATTATCCTAAGAAATCTACTCCAACAGAAAAAAAAAGCTACTAAAACTAATGTTAGTTTTACAAAGACACAGGATATTATATCAGTTATACAAAACTCACTTGACCTCAATAAACTATCTACATTCAATTGGAAATTAAAATCTTTAAAAATATGTCCACAACAGCAACAAAAGTATTTAGAATAACAACAGAAAATGTGAAATATGTTAGAGACAAATCTGATAAGAGAGGCACGAAATCTGTACACTAAAAATGACACTTTTAACGAGAGACATTTCAAGAAGACAAATGAATAGAGAAGTTGATCATGTTCAGGAAATAAAATGTTGTTAATGCTGTCAAAATTAGTCTATGGATAAATACAAACCAAACAAAATCCTAGGAACCTTTTTAACAAAAATCAAGAGGTTGTTTATAAATTTATATGGTAGTAATTAGTACGTAGAGTAACCCAAACTACTTTTTTAAAGAAGAACAAAGATGGGGAATTTACATCTAATTTTAAAATGCTTTATAAAGCTATAGTAATAATGACAGTGCAATATGTGTATAAAGATGGATATACAGAAAAACGGAATAGAAAAAAACAGCCAAGGAATAGCACATTTTAACGTCAATTGATTTTTGACAAAGATATTAAGGTGGTACAATGAAGAAAGAACAATCTTTTCAACAAATGGTATTGGAACAATTAGATATACATAGTCAAAATAAATAATTAAATTTCCATCCTTATGACATACCACAGGCTAAAAGTAACTTGAAATCAATCCTTGACCTAAATTTAAGAGCTGAAATTATAAAAATTCTAAGAGAAAATATAGAACAAAATTTTACTTATCTTGGGCTGGTGAAGTTTTCTTTAATATACATAAAAACGTCAATCAGAAAATTTAAAAAAATAAACTGATGTTCATAAAAATCAAAACTTTTATTTATCAAAAAATAACATTAAAAACTGAAAAGGCAACCTCAGAATGAAACACATTTTTCAAACCATATATCTAACAAGGTCATTAACTAGAAACTGTAAAGAATTCTTCCAATCTAATAATAGGATGACAAAAACTCAGTTTTAAAAATGGGTAAATAAAAAGAAATACCAAACATTTAACCAAAGAAGGTATACAAATGACAAATTAACGTGAAAAAATTATTTTTTAAAAAAAGACTATATTTTATTTATTTGAGAGTGAGAGAATGCATGCATGCAGGAGTGGTGGGGGGTGCAGAGAATCAAGCAGGCTCCCCGTTAAGCTAGGAGACTGTCCTTGGACTCAGTCTGGGAACCCAAGATCATGACCTGAGCCAAAATCAAACACTTAGTCAACTAAGCCACCCAGGTGCCCTAATGTGAAAAATTTCAACACCCTTAATTATTACGGAGATGAAAATTAAAAGCACAATGAAATACTTCTATACTTCCACTAGACCAGCTAAAATTACAGATTGGCTTTAATAAGTATTGACAAGAATATGGAGCAGTTGATATCCTCATATATAACTGATTGGAATAGGTAATAGAATAACCACTTTGGAAAACAAAAAGCTTCTCAAAAGTTAAACATACAACTGCTATTAGAGTCAAAATCTGGAAACAATTCAAATGTCTATCAATTGGTAAATAGATGACCAAATGATGGAATGGCCACAAGAAAGAATGGCCCTCAGAATAAAAATTAATAAAGTATCTATACACAAGATGGATAAATCAAAATGATTATGCATTTATGTACAGAAGTTCAGGCCAAAAAATAGTATATTTATAAAAATTCTGGAAAGTACAAACTAATCTATAGTAACTGAAAGGGAGGCCGTGTTGGTTTGAGAATAGTGTAAAGTTGAGTGGGGAAAGTGCAAGGAAAGAGTTACAAGGGAGCACTAAAAACTTTTGGGGTGATAGTTATGTTTATCGACTTGAATGTGGTGATGTTTTCAGGATGTGTATACATATTAAAACTCATCTAATTATACATTTAATCATATGCAGTTTCATCTACATCAGTTTATCTCAACAAAAGTATAATATTGATACATTGATTAAAATAATAATAAGAAATAAGAAATATCATTTATAGTGACTTATAACTATAAATAAAAAATAAGTATAATAAAATGAATTATCTTGAATCCATAGAATAAAACACCAGGAGTGAATCCCAATGAAAACTATGGACTTTAGGTGATAATGATGTGTCAATGTAGGTTCATTAACTATAACAAATGTACCATTTTGGTGCAGAATGTTGATAGTGGAGGAGGCTGTGCATCTGCAGAACAGGGGATATATATACTGGAAATCTCCGTATTTTCCTCAATTTTGACATGAATCTAAAACACTCTTTAAAAAGCCTTTTGGACCACCTGGGTGGTTCAATAGATTAAGCACTTGACTATTCATTTTGGTTCAGGTCATGATCTCAGTGTTGTGAGATGGAGCCTGTAATAGCCCCATGCTGGGTGTAGAGTCTCCTTGAGATTCTCCTTCTGTTCCTCCCCATCTCCCTCTCTTAAATAAATAAATAAATAAATAAATAAATAAATAAATAAATAAATAAATAAATAACCTTAAAGTTTATATACATACAGACACCCACACACATCCACTCACACACACACACACACTTACATATTTCCTTTGCATAGGCACTAGCAATGTGATGTTTTGTTTGTTTGTTTTCGGAGAGACACTTATATCCTCCCCTCCAAAAAATTCTCAGTTTCTTCTCTTTTGATATGAAGATGTTGGAGTTTTCATTAACATTTTTCATTTATCTAGCATAAGATTCCCAGCTCAGTGCTGTGCTGCAAATCTGAAATCCTTCCAAATTCATGTGAAAGCAAGAAAATGTAAATTAATGTTGAGTCAAAACTTGTGAATAGTAGACCCATATTCTGGCTAATGAGGCAATGCATCATTTCAGAGAAAGGGTTAGATCTGGGCAAATCCCGCTGAAGGAGAAGTCAAAGGTCGACAACTGAAGATGGATTCAGACAGCCACTAACTTTCACTCCTAAATTTTCATAAGAAGGTAGAGGCCATGTATTAAGACACCTTCTTAGGTATCCTTAGGTATTCACTTGTGCAATCCATTCTTTATAGAAAGCTATTTTAAATATATCTTAAATAAAATTAAAATTCATTTTAAATAAATAAGATAGACAAAATAAAAATAAAAGGGAAAATATTTCCTTCCAGAAGATCTTATTTTAGATTAAAATACTTAATAATACTTTGGCATTCACATTTGTTGTAAATGAGTTCAGAAGTATACTACATACCTAAAAAATAGTTGAAAACAGTTCATATTTATAATTCCTTGGACAGTATGTTCTATCACCAGATTTTCCAATATAATATGGATCCTTTATAATTCTTGAAGGAATAAGAGTTTCATATAAAGCTCTTCTGTCATGTGACTCAGTATGTGTAACACACACAAAAAAAGAAATGAAACAGGAAAACACAGGAACTAAACAAGAATGCCACAAATCTCATTCACAGATGTGAATAAGACTGGCATAAAATAATAAAGCATTCATTTTGAACACACAAACATAGACCACAGACGTGCATTCCCAACAAATGCTGATTTAGAATATTCTAGGCTGAAATTACTCTGAAATTTTTATGAAAAATTAAGCATATACAGAACAGAAATACTATAGTTTTACATCTACACATAGATAGAGGTAATGATGATGTTGCCTGGCTTCCTCTAGAAGTTCATCACCCCATTATCTCTGAATCTTCTGTGTAGTGCAGCTGAACCTATGACGCCCTTCCATCACTGCCATCTTTCTATACCTGAAATTACTTGGAATTCAGTTTTAATCATGGACCGCCTGCTACCACCCAACTCCATCAGAAATGCCTATAAAAAAAATGAATAGTTACACACAGAAGAATAAGCTTTGGTTTGCTTTCATTTCAGAATTGAAGGACTTCATTTCTTCCATAGGTTTTGTGACTGATTTTCATAATTCAGAATTGCTTTTGCTTAAAATATCCATTTTTGTTCTTCCTTCCAAATCTTTAAATCACCGAAAATAATACAAGGAGACAAATCATAGATCACGGAACATGATGAAGTGGTAATTGCAACCCTTTTTAAGAGCACTGGGCTAGAAAGATCAGGTATGAGGGCAGAGTTATTCAGAAATGTGTGTGTTTAAAACGCATGAAGCTTCCAATCTGACATGCTCAGCATCATAGAGTATCCTCAACTGCCTCTTCTAAACTTTGACTTACTGGAAACTGATGGGTAGAAGACAGTAAAACATTCATTTTAAGGGAGTTATTTGGGGGTTGTAAAAGTGGAGGAGGTGCAGAGTAGGCACTAAAACTTCCTTACACCTGAATTTTATGGAAACACTTTGGTATTCTGGCCACACTCCCTGAAAGGATATCTCAACTTGGAGGGAGGCAGCAGGTCTCCATCTTATTTAAAGTAAACAAGAGGGCACCTGTGGAAAGCATATGCTGTTCTCTGAACTAAAGAGGTGTAGAGCCAGATGTCTAATAAGTTGTCTTGTGTGGGGATGGTAGGCTCACTATGCTTTTGTGGCAGACTTCTGGGATTTTAGAGGCCATTCTCAGATTGGCAATGGATCAGGTGCTGGAAATGAGGTGAAGGGGCAGGAACATTAACTGAATGTAGCAGTATAATCTCATCATGTTAGGGAAGATTTATAAAATAATCTCCATTAGTTTCAAGTGTTAGTAGGAGATATGAAAGGATATCATCTACTGTTATCAGTAGTATCATATGCTACCCACTTTTTCTTCATATACTTACCACTTATGTAGTATTTCTCCAAGTCTTAATTATTTTCTTATATTAATTATACCTAAAATTTGTGTTTTATTGTATAGTTTTCATAGGAATAGCTTACCTGGTGTATATTACTGAATCGTCTCTAGGGTGTTTTAAGATTGTCTTTGTCATCAGAAATTGTATTCAGTATTCATTGTTTTGTTCAAGTCACTGGAATATTCAGTGAAATAAAAGATATATCTTGGATTATTTTTCATGAGTAGTTAAGAATTTTCTATTATCTTGACATAATTTTATTAGTGCTACCTAAACTCTTGGAAATATCACAAGTGAGTACATACATACTAGTTTTCTATTGGTGCCATAATGAATTAAAATGAAACAACTTAAAACAGTTCAATTTATTATTCTGTAAGTCAGAAGTCTTGGTACAGTGTTGTTTGGTTGGGTCCTCTGTGTCAGTCACAAGGCTGAAATCAAAGTGTAGGGAAAGCTGTGAGTCCTTCTGGAGACTATGGGGATGATCTGCTTTTGGCTCATTCAGGTTGTTGGCTTCATTCAGTGTTTTGCTCTTGTAGGACTGAGGTTTCCATTTCCTTCCTGGCTGTCAGTCTTGGGCCAGTTTTTGCTCCTAGATCTACCCACTTTCATTTTCATGTTTTCTGTATAGCCTCACCGCCAGCAAAGGGCCCTTGAGTCCCTCTCTGACTTCCCTTTCTGCTGCATATCTCTAACTCCAATTGAAGGATGTTCTCTGCTTTTAAGGAGTTATGTGAATAGGTTGGGTCCTCCTGGATCCAGGATAAATTCCCTGTTTTAAGGGCAGCACATTTGTCATATAATGTATTCACTGGGTTCTGGGGATTAAGACATAGCATCTTCAGAGGGCAATTACTCTGCCTACATACATGGCATAGCATTCTAATCCAAATCCTGAGATGTAGTTCATGCATCTACTGTGTAAGCAGTAGGTCCCACTTCACCAGCTTGAGCTCTACATACAGACAAGTATCTTCTTTGTAGTTAATCATGCCTGGCCCGTCTGCTGCAGTGATGTTTTGTACTTAAGAGTTCAAAGCTAGGACTTGGTAAACTTATTAGTTCATCTAGATTTTCCCCCCAATAGGTAATGTGCGAAAATCCAGAGGAACTTCCAGAATCAGATAACCATGGTAACAGCAGCAGATTTTTTTCCTAAAACTCCAGGCTTTGTTGAATGTGTGTCATCAGTGCAGAACACACATCCACTCACGATGACTTTCTCTCTTGGACACTTTTGTGATAGCATACCAGAGTCTTCAGAGTTATAATAACCTTGACTTTCAAATGGGAGTGTTTAACATGCCATTGCTTTTTTTAGCTCTCTTCTTACTTCCTGTACCCATTTACCCATTCTCCTCCACAGTCAGTTATCTGCATGTTCATGTAGGCAGAGCAGTGTGTGATAACTCTGACTACTTGTCTACCAGTTTTTGCCTTCATTTATTTTTCTGTTTTTAATACCTCCCTAGGCATTGCGACCACTGTGTGCCCTTTCTCATTCCTGTGTGGCACACTATAGAGGTTGATATGGGCTAAGTGGTGGTAAAAATCTAAGCGATGGTGCAGCTACATCATAGAATGCCAGCAAAGATACCTGCAATCAGAGAGCAAATGAAAATCCTTTTCTAGTGGGGGTAAATTTTCAGTACCTGAGAGTTCCAGCCAAATCTTCTTTCTCTGTAATTATTAATTTGAGAGGGGGGAAAGAGAGGGAAAGAAACAGAGAATATTGTGTGTGTGTGCAGGCATATATTATTGGACAGTTAGACAGTTACAAGTGCCATGTGGAGTGTATTGGGCAGTTACAACATTCCCATTCAACTCTTTGAAACAGAAGGGAATCAAGACCATAGACTTGGCTCCATCATGTACCTTCCTTTCTCTTCCTTTTTCTTCCAATACCTATTACTTTTTCTGTGACTAATCCATTTGTCCTGTGTGATATATGACTTCAATTATATATGCCCCATCTTTATCTGTCACTCCCTTCTAAGCTCAAATTCATATATGCATGCGCACGCACACACACACACACACACACACACACACACACACACACACACACAGTTTGATAAATTGCTAGACATGTTCCCTTGAATGGCATCTTCCATCCAAAATAAACCAACCTTCTCATCATCTCTTCTAAGCCACTGTGACTCCCTTATTTCTTCTATACAGTAAGCATGGCTTTCCAGGCCCAGATCTTTGCACTGCTCAGAATGTATTATTTCCCTGCCCTCCACAATCAGTTAACAACAGCAAAATTTTCCTTCCTTAAAATATCTCTCAAAAATGCCCCCTTTCTATCTACATTTTTACTAATTGGTTAATCTTATAGCATTTATTGCCTAGATTATTACAAAGTATCCTAATTATTTTCAAGCTCTGATCTTTAAGCTGCCAGCAGGGTGATATTTGTAAATTTCAAAACTGTTACCATCTTGCTATAAATCCCTCAATGGCTCTCAATGACTCTCAATGACTTTGGGAATCAAGCCGAGGTTTATGCTGTCTTCTCTGCTAAACTTTTGAGCATCATTTTATTTGCTTTGCTCTTTTTTCCTACTTGTAGCACTTTTCATCCTCACAGATTTTGACTCAAGGCATCTGGAAATTGCCACGCTTTGTTTTCAACTGTGTTTTTTAAAAAAGCTACTCTCTTTCTTGAACACGCTTTTCTCTCCTTTGTCTCATTCAAGTTTTGCAAAACTAAGAAGTTACCTTTTTCAGAAAGCCTTTTATATTTACAATTTTATTTGTGTTACTCCCGTGTTGCTGTTTTAACAATGAGTAGGGGCTAATGCTGAGGTGTGCAGCGAAAGTGGCTTAAGTACTTAAGGTGTAAGTTTTCAAATCACAGCGGACAATCTATTAGATTAGAAAAAGCTTCTATCCGTTTTCATGTAAAGACCCCAGGGTCAGGGGCAGAGACAAAAGCCATCAGAGAACAAATGAAAACTGCAAAAACTCTTCAACAATTTGGCAGGTCAGTCATTCAGTAAAATGACTGAGGTAAATAGGTATTTGGCAAATTGTCCAGGCTTGCTAGATTCAGTAATTTACCTCCGTTCGAAACTACCAAAGCAGAATCAATCACATGGGGGCTACCTGCGGCTAGAACTGTTTCTGATCCCGGTTGAATCTAAATTAGGAGTTGATATGTTAATATATAATCTTTCTCTCTAATTTTGGTGCCCTATTTGGGAACGACTAGCATCAGTTTAAATCATTTCAAACTGTATTGATACAAAGAATAACTAAAGGCAACTATGATTTCAAAATATAAAGTCTTATGATGTAAATAAAGAAGTCTGTTGTCAAAAACTCTCTATAAGGTCAGGCAACAGCAGGATCCCTCACCCGGGGAAATCATCCGCTACCGCAATTTTCACCTTTGATTACGTGCGGAAGTAGTATATTTACCTTCTACAGAACATCATAAGCGGCAGGCAATACCTCAGGCAATCAGAATATCTCCTCAAAATAGCTCACTTTTCCTGAATTTTTAAACTAAAACACATGTACAATGCAAAAAGAAAGAAAAAAATCATACCTTCATCACACTTGAATGCTTTTCTTCATCCACGGACATATCAATTACATGATTTTTTTTTTTTTTTCCTACAGTGTGTTGATTTCTTACCAGAGCATTGATTAACTCTTGGTAGCTTAGGATTTCCTAATTGATAATACTTCCTTAATATGTAAAATTTCGAGGTTATCAGCTCCCAGATGAGCTGTTTATCTATAGCAAGTTAATTACCTATTTACGTTCAAATATTGTACTTTCAGTTAACATTTATGATATTAAAAGGAATGACTCTACCTTTTAGTCTTTATAAAATATGGTATTAAAAATAATAATGGTAGAAAATGCCTATAGAGTTAAAACGTCTATTAATATTTTCTTCCAGCTTATTTTCATGTGCATTGTATTTACTTAGTTATTTTTTCCAGGATTAGGTTCAGGCTGTTTAGCAAAGTTGCATTCAATTTTTTTCAATTATTATCACATCAACATTTTCCATTCATTAAATAGTCTTTTTAATTTGAATCCATTCTAGAAGCAGAATAGCTTAATGCATGTGAAGCCAGATAGCCTATATTCACTTCCTGACTGTGCTGTTCACTAGCTTTTTTACCTCAGGCAAATTTCTTAACCAATTTGTGCCTCTCTTTCATAGCTATGAAACAGGGATTATAATACTAATTATCTCATAGGCATGTAATGGGAATTAAATGAGTTTAGATAGAGAGATAGATATAGATACAGATATATATATTGTGTGTGTATATATATATATATATATATATATATGTACTTAGAACACTACCCAGTACACTCAGTAACTCCTATCATTATTCCTCTTTCTCCTTGAATATCCAGATGACTTCAAAGATTGAAGTATTGACTTTTTAACGTTACTAAGTTTTTCTTTTCACAAATGCATTGATACATTACCAAAAGACTCTTGCTGTCACTAAATCTTATGAAATAGTGTATTTTTCAAAAATATGTTTGTATTTTATGTATTGGGTGGCATTTTCATATATGTCGTTTACATATTCCATTTAACCTTTCAAGTAACTTTTTATATGGTAACTATTTTTAGTTCTAGGTTTAAATTAGCTAGCTGTTTAATTTTTATAGACCTCAAATATAGTCAAGCTATCATGATAAATGCAAATCTGAATTTTCCTTATTTTTAATGATTTTTTTAAAAAAGTAGTAACTATATGAGTGACTATATGTGCATGGTACAAAATAAATAACATTGAAGAATTTATGGGCTCAGTGGTACACAAGGGTTTTGCCTTTTCCTTTTTTTCCCCAAATAATTCACCTCCCTGGAGGCATCCATTTCACAAGTCACTTAAGTGAATATAAATATGCTCAAGAGATTGTGAGTTGTTAGCATATAATGTTCTTAAGTCTTGATCTTGTTTTTTCTATTAACTATATTGTGGGGAGTTTTCATGTTAAATGTTTCTGTCTCATTTTTTTAATGCTTAATATCCCTTTCCCATATGCCTGAGAATTTAGTTTTGATTCATTTCATTTACTCAGATATAAGTTCAAGAAAGTTTTACAAATAAAACTAACATTAGCTAGTATCTTTTCTGAGTAACCGATAAGTGCAATTATCTTTTTATTGCTTTCATATTAAAAGCAAAACAAGAAAATAGATTTAAAAGCTTGAATCACAGATTTTGTCTTTACATCATACAATGTCTTTCTTTTCTTTTCTTTTTTTAGGTGGGGGGAACAGAGGGAGAGGGAGAAGAAGAGAGAGAATCTTAAGCAGGTTCCATGCCTAACATAGAGCCTGAGGCTTGTCTTGATCTCACAACTCTGAGGTCACAGCCTGAGCCAAAAGCAAGAGTTGGATGCTGAAATGACTGTGTCACTGAGGTGCTTTGGGCATCCAAAATAGTGAGACTTGTCATCCCTTTGTTTTCTACTCATCTTTCTATATTCATTCATGAAACGATCATTTAAAAGACAACTGGGAATTTCAGAAGGCAGATAAAAAATGTGCATTGAATATTCAAAGATGGAACAGCCTAAAAAAGCTAGAATGATCCCTGGCAAACTGAGCTGTAGGTTTGGATATGTGAACATCAATATACATAACTATTTCTCTTAAAGTGGGAATTAACCACAACCCAGTGCTTACTGTGCAAGACCAAAATCTAGACATGCCTGGGTTATGAAGGGTATGTTGAAAGGAAAATCAACAACAAAACAAACCAATTCAGGATTTTGAAAATGGTACTTAATCAAAGGGAAGGGATACACAAAAAGAAAATAATCTGAAAATAATCCGAAAGAAGAAAATAATTTTAAATTAATTTCACACACACACAAAAAGAAGTTACTCTTTCGATGCTCAGTGAAATTCATAATAATATTAAATCCATGAAAGAGAATTGAAGACTGTAAGAAGAATAGTCTTATTGAAAAGATCTAAAAGGTGAAATAAGCATAAAACTGAATGAGATCCAATGATAAGCTCTTAGGAAAAAAAATCACAAAGAAAGCAAAATAGCATTAGCCGAATTAAAAACTATTCAAGACAGTAAAACGAGACTTAATAATGAAAAAGTTAAATGACAATGTTAAGAAAAAACTTGAGGGGCGCCCCAGTGGCTCAATCATTAAGCGTCTGTCTTCAGCTCAGGTCATGATCCTGGAGACCCAAGATAGAGCCCCCACTTCAAGCTCCCTCCTCAGCAGGAGGACTGCTTCTCCCTCTCTCACTCCCCCTGCTTGTGTTCCCTCTCTAGCTGTGTTTCTCTCTGTCAAATAAATAAAATCTTAAAAAAAAAAAAAAAAAAAAACTTGAGAAAATTTCCTAAGTCTTTAGAAAAACTAAAATAAAATGCAAATGAAAAGAGGTGCTAGATAAGGAGGACAGAGAGTAGGCCACACCTAAATATTATTCATGTTCCTGAGTAGATGGCAGAACAATGAAATAAGTGTTGTCAATAAATGGTGAAATTTTTAATAGGAAAAAAATCTTTTTTTTTTAAAAGATTTTATTTATTTATTTAGTTTTAATAAAACTAGAGAAGCAGGCTTCCTGCAGAGCAGGGAGCCCGATGTGGGGTTCGATCCCGGGTCTCCAGGATCATGACCTGAGCCGAAGGCAGTCGCCCAACCAACTGAGCCACCCAGGCGCCCCAAATCTTTTTGAAACTAAAAAAAAAAAAAACTATGTGTATAGATCAAGAAAATTCATCAAATTCCAGACAAAATAAATGATACAAATTAATGAAAAGACACCCATAATAGATAAAACATTCACATGTATACATATGCACGTGAATAGATAATATATGTATATGAAGGAATAAAACCATGAATTATTTTAAAAACTTTCTTTGGAATATAAAATGTTTAAAGACATTATTTGATGTAGAAGAGTACCTAGGTGGCTCAGTTGGTTAAGCCTCCGACTCTTAGTTTCAGCTCAGGTGGTGATCTCAGGGTTATAAGATTGAGCCCTGCCTCAATGCTTAAAAGTCGCCCTCTCTACCCCTCCCCGCCCTCTCTAAAATAAATAAATAAGTCTTTAAAGGTATTTGCTATGCCCTTATCAAAACTTTAGAAATAATATAAATAAAACCAATAAATCATCAAAGTAGTAATTAACAGTTTATTGTGTCCACATCAAAAAGACAGTTTACAGCCTGGGAGCACTCAACCCAGAATGTGGAATGAGGCTCAGGAATATAAAGAAGCTTATTATAGTGAGAGAACAGTAACTCGTTATTCTTCACAGTAATTGGATATAATATTAAAATTTTCTTAAATTACAGGGGACTGGTCAGTGGTTACTTCATATCAGCCTTGGGAAATAGTCTATGTTTTGCTCATGATTTCCAGAAGTATAAGCAAGGTTAGTTTTGCAAAATGACCTAAATTAAGCTTTGTTTATGTGGCTAAACTGGTTTTGTCTCCTCAGGGAATTTTCAAGGTTGGTCTTCATTTGGTTTTGATTTTAACACCCTTAAAGATGTTATACCCTGCCTAATATGTCTGATACAGATCCTTAGTCTCCTACTTAAAAGACAGAGAGAGGGAGAACAAATTTCCTGTTTTATAAAAAGCACAAGTTGTCCACTGATAGTTTTTCCAATCCAGCTCAATCAGTTTTGTAGTCAGTGGATAATTGAGTCCCCAATACTCTGCCAATAGAGTTCTTATCAATTTAACTTTTGGTTTAGGTAACTTTATCCTCACATATTTTGGTGCATGAGGAGCTGCTAATCATATGTGTTTATCAACCTGACTTTTAGCTAAAAACCTTTATACGTATTTTCTTATTTCTTTATAAATAACCTTTTCATCAGGAAAAATATATCTTATATGTTCTCATAAATTATAAAGATGTCCTCTTATTTCAGAAATGCACTTTCTGGCTGGCCCCCTGAGTGACTTGGCCTTGCACATTTCTATTCTTATAGAATTATGTATTCTCTAGAAAGCAAAGTAGCTGGCTTTCTATGCATATAAGGCTAACACTTATAAAAAGTCACCTATAGCTCCTACTAAATATTTCTAATAAAGATAATTTTAACAATAGCTCTTCAGGGCCCAGAAGCTTTAATGGCATTCTAGTGACCCGAAAGGAGTAACATGCCTCCATGATTTTCTCCTAGTGACAGTTAGTATATTTAGTTTGAAAAGCTAATCAATCATGCCTTATGAGATATGCCATTTAAAAAATAGTCTGGCCAAGAATATAAGCCAACATATTTAAGTGAATAAAAGCTGTGAGAATGATTAAAATGGAAATTCTTTAGATGGAGGAAGTAGCTAGTTAAGTGCCACAGGGTTAGTTCTGCGAATAGATCAGAGGCACCATTATAAGGAAATACATCATTGCAATTTACATACATCAGAATATTTAAAGATACTGGAAACACTGGTAGGGAAAATCACCTAAAGTGAACTAAAAGGAGATATATGAAATGTGAGCTGAACATCAAATGAGATTCATCTGTAGTGTAGGAGAGAAAATTATTTGAAATTCAGTAATTTTATAGACAAGAATAGTCTGAAAAGCAATATTCTAAAAAAGACTTAGATGACCCAACTAATCATTTTGAATCAATTTCATGTGAATTAATTAAAACTTAGTGACAAATGTTGAATAGGATTAATCATTAAAACAAATAGATACAAGAAATTTTTACAAGAATAGAAAGAAATTTGCTAAGGAAAATGTTTGCATTTGCATTTAATTTCCCAGCTGTGTTTTCACATCAGTGAGGGAATGAAAATAAAGCAATATTAACATTTCTAGGAACTAATCCCAGACACCCACATAATCCTTAAGGCAAAAGTAGAAGCTAGACGTGTTATTCCAGAAAGAAATGGAAGAAAAGACATCTTAAAAGTCTTTTTTTCATTTAAATTTGCATCCATAGCATGTATAAGATGTTATCACTCTCTAATTATAATTTAATTCACCAGATATCCATTGTGTCTTTTTACAAATTCAATTACTTTGACCCCTCGCTCACCAGTATAATGATACCTGATTATGTTCTTTTAGACTATCCCTTTGCAAATTCCCTCACTGTTTTTTCTTCTTTTGTATAATCTTTGCCAAAAGAGGAGTGGAAATTTTCTGCCAAGTTAAGTAGCTTTATTCCAACAAAAAGCTTGTCTACGTGGCATGGTGTTTTTTATGTTCTTCACTTTCTTCTGATATAGTATGTCTTACATCTTAATCCATGAGGTCATGGTCCTCAAAATATAATTCCAGGAGACCTTGCATTGCAAGAAAAGCTCAGAGGTTGGCCACTGGAAGTGAGAAAACACCTGACAAGTGGGGCTTGGACCACTCCCTCTTTCTGACTCACCATAAGCAGCTCAGCATTTAACCATTTAAAGTTTCAGAATTTTGTTGTTTGTTTTGATGCCACTATTAAGGAAAGATTGTATAAGGATTGTTGGTATATCAATATTTTCAAAATACAAACATTGGATTTCTAGTGGTTTCCATGGGAATTTCAAAGTGTTCACTAAATTATTATTTCCTTTTAAAGTAAAAATTTAATACTTGATTTAAATATTAATTAAACATGTGTTAGTGGAAACAAAATAAGCATATATAGTGATACAGACCTCACCTCAAACATTTATTTGATAGAGTATAGCTGCTGTGGTGTTAATGTTTTAACATGTTTTTATTTGTAGATATATATAGTATAATTTATACCTTAGTGTGCAATAATTTAGAGATCAAAATACAGGAAATACTAATTTTAAGATAAAACAGTTTAATGGGGAACATAAACATGATAATAATTCCGTCAAATTGCCCCAAGATGCTATTCATAGATTAGCATTATAAGACATTAATCTGAATGAATTCCTTATAATGTATATAAAGTTATCTCTAAGACTTCAAGTATTATTGATAATAAACTAAAATACGGTAATGATCATTTCCAATTTCTCTTTTCAGTTATAGAATTAAAGTTCAGTCAAATCCACTGCATTTAAAAAGAAGTCTTTTAAAACAGCCAGAATTTCCCAAAAATCATATTATTAATTATAAATAAGATACAACCATTCTTATAAAAGTATAACAGTTGTGGGGCACCTGGGTGGCTCAGTTGGTTAAGCCACTGCCTTAGGCTCAGATCATGATCCTGGAGACCCCGGATTGAGCCCCACATTGGGCTTCCTACTCAGCAGGAAGCCTGCTTCTCCCTCTCTCACTGCCCCTGCTTGTGTTCCCTCTTTAGCTGTGTTTCTCTCTGCCAAATAAATAAATAAAATCTTAAAAAAAAAAAAGTATACCAGTTGATTTTTAAAGGCAAAAAGGCAGTCATTTTAAATATCAGGCAATAAATGCAAGGTTTTGTTTTTTTTTCTTTTAGATGTTGTAACACATAATAAAAGTCTATAACATTTTAGAATGAATATTTTCCAGGTCAAATTGATACAATACAAAATTGATGTATTACATTAGTCAAATATGTTAGGTTAAAATGATTTAAATAAAATAAAATAAATAATTTAAGTAATTATATAACTTATTAAATAGGAAAAATAGGTATGTTTTCATGTAATTATATAATTGGTAAAAAAAAAAAAACACTTCAGTAACCTATACAGAGATACAATAAACTTACTTTTCTTATATTATCAAAAAATTAAATGATTAATAAAATGCTAGAATAAATATATGTTGGTATATAATAAAAACATATTTTTAACTTCATGTTAAATTGAGATCAGAAAAGGACATTTTAACATAAAAATTATGTTGACAAACCACATAGAGCTGATCACAAAACTGCACACTTTCCCTTAAGTGGGTCCCTTTGCGCAATTCTAAAGAACCCAATTCTCTGAAGAGGTTAACCCTGTCTACTTGACCCTAGTGCAGTGTTGGGATAAAGATGAGGGAGAACGTATTCATTTAGACATATACACAGATGGTACAATTTTTGGTATTATGTCTGTCTACCTTGAGGTCCTATCTACAGGGGCATAAACCAGAGTAGGTAAGGGTTCCTAACACAGTAATAATTTCTAATAATGAAGAGGAAGAAGTGCTTTTCCTATTGATATAATCAGCTTTAGGAGCCCCACAGTCTAATTTCTCAGCACAGTCTAAATATTTGTTTAGGAAATGAAATCTCTAAAGAAAATATAATCTCACACACACAGATCAGCCAATTTCCATTAACAAAAGACCATTTACTTTCTTAGTTTGAGTTATGGCATTAGGTCATGTTACTACAGTCATGTCTTAACCAAGAATCCCAAGGACACTAAAGACATTATTCAAACAAAGGGAATGTCTTTCAAAAGTAAATTTTGATCCCAGAGAAAAATTAAAATAACAATTGGAGTTTTAACCTAGTAATTCTTCTCCATTTTAGCCATAAAAAAATGTTCATATCTTTTTAAAGTCTATATTGAAATTACTACCTAGATGTTTTTATTTAACCACTTCTCTATCCTCAGTGCCCTGAGTTGAATAAAATAGAATAATCTCTTTTTTAGACTTCAGTAATAAATCTCATTTATTAATTTATTTAACAAGTTTGTGCTTGATGCCGAGGTAAAGGAGTGAATGAAACACCTAAAATCTTAAAGAGCTTCCATTCTATTGTGTTAGGTTAAAGGGTGGCATGAAAAAATTGAAAACATAAGCTATCATGTGGAGGTTATATGAAGGAAAGTAAAGTAAGAGACTGATAGAATGCCATTATTTATAGGATATTTGGGGAAGACCTGTTGGATGTGATGACAAATAAGAGAGATCTGAATGTAGTAAAGAACAAGTTGTGTGCACATCTGTGATGTGGTGGGGAGGAGACAGTGTTATCAGATAAAGGGAATATAGCAAGAAGAAAATCCCTAAGGCTGGAGCTTGCTCTCTGTGGTAAAGAATCAGCATGGAGATCAATGCACTGAGAAGTTAGGCAGAGAAAGTACCCAAGGTAGGGAGGTAGTCATGTATTAACAGTCATTCTGTTGTGCAGAAACTTGTTAAGAATTTTAGATTTGATTTTGAGTGTGATAAGAAACTAATTATTTACTGTTAAATGGAGTTTCTCTGTCAGTTCTGCAAAAAATAGTCTATGGAATAAGGGAAATGGAAGTGATAGATTAGAAAGGTAGATTTGGTATTAGTCCAGGCTAGAGCTTATTCAGATACATATATCAGAGTTAAAACACATCTTTTGATTGGATACAAAATAGGTGAGAAAGGAAAATCCAGGGAAACTTTTAGAACTTTGCTTTGAATACTTGGACAAAAGGAGCTGTTATTCCCCTAGGTGGGTAAAGACTGAAGGAGAAGATTTGGTATATATTATGTTTAGGTACCTATAAACATCCAAGGAGATATTGGGTTGACATTTAGAAGAGGGGTTAAAATTGGAAGTATAAAATGGAAATAATGAACTTTTGGGTGGTATTTTAAACCACGGAATAGGAATTAACAGAGAGTGAGGAGCTCACATGAATATTCTGAGTTGTGAATGCTTTGTACTCTACTGTATAAAAAAGAAGATGAAAAACATCCAGTAAAAATATGAGAACAAGTAACCAGTGAAATTGGAAACAAGCAAAACTGTAGAATATATCCATAGGAAGCCAAATGAAGAGAGTATTTCACTAAGCAAAGAAGACTCAGCTATTACCAAATATTCACTAAGCAGAGAAGACTCAACTGTTACCAAATACTTGGACATTAGACAAAATTATTTTGCTTTCTGAAGTTCTTAAAATTGCCCTTTTTTTGTAAGTGAAATAATGGTTGTACATAATCAGTTTTTCATAGATCATCCCAATGCCCTTTTTGCACTTTGGCTTCCATTTCCAAATAGAAGGAAAAACTTACATCTGTGTTACAAGCCTGACAAGTAAGTTCTCAGGGCATTTTTTTAAGATTTTATTTATTTGACAGAGAGAAACACAGCCAGAGAGGGAACACAAGCAAGGGAGTGAGAGAGGGAGAAGCAGGCTTCCTACCGAGCAGGGAGCCCAATGTGGGACTCAATCCCGGGTCTCCAGGATCGTGACCTGAGCCGAAGGCAGCCGGTCACCCAACCAACTGAGCCACCCAGGCGCCCCCTCAGGGCTTTTTCTCCCTTTTCTCTTCCCACCTTCCTTAAAACATCTATTTCTTGCTCCAGCAATCTTGATTGTGTTTACAGTATAGCGACATTACTTATTTTCAATAATCAAAAATCATTGGTTGGTTGTTCTAACATTCTATCTGGTGTTTTTACTACAAAGGAATGTTGCTTTAAAATTGATAAAATCTTTAAATTTACTCTTTATTTACCAGGATTCAAACCTGAAAGAAAAAGGTATATCGAGATTGACATTAAAATTACTATTCTTCATACCGAGTACATGTGGGATAGAGGAAATAACTTTCAGGCCTTCTTGGAAAAAAAAAAAAATCCCAATTTATCTACTAAAATCAAGCTGCACCTGTTTGCCTCTATAATCAACTAAGCACAAAGCAAACTTTATTTCTCCCAGTGCAGAAATTATGGCTTGTGTCTAAAAACAAACATTTTTAATTAGAGTTGGTATTTTTTTCTGTTTTTCGTCTTTCTAGAAGAGACTGGTTAGTATGTAAAGATGACATTGGGAGAGCCACAAAACTCAGCAAATGACAATGTTAGACTGAAAGTGAGGAGACAGGATCCAGTCCGCAGTTTGGTGGGATCCTGCTCTCACTGTGAGCATTCATTACAAGAGACAGCCCAGTGGATTAGAAGATTTGTTAAAGGATTAGGAAATTCAAATGACACTTTTTTTTCCTTTTCCTTTTTTATTCCTCACAATAGCCTTCATTGTGTAAATTGATTATGAAATGTTTTATGTCTGAACATTAAGTGGAACATGAATGTAGAATTAAAGAAGACTGAGTACACTTTCAACTGAAAACAACGATCACAACACAGGACACAGAATATTCTGTTCTTATGTGCATTCTGGTTCTGAGTAGATTGAAGGAGAATTTGGGGTTTTGATTTACATTCTCTTTGTTTGAGGTGACCTCCATCCATTTCGCACATTTTAATGAGTTTCTGCATGCTCTCTGAGTCTTCCCTTTGGATGGGAATCTCCTGAAAAAGCTTTTCCCAAAGAATGTTTTGGGAAAAGAGGCAATGTTTTTAAAGTAGGAATGCAAGTGACCAACAAATAAGAAATGCTTTTTAGCTCACCAGTAAATAAAGAAATAAAAGAATGAGGAGCTTGCTTTAAATATTTATAAATATGATGGGTTAAAAAAGTGGTAGCACAATTTCCAAAAAGTTATGGGTAAACGGTAATCATTCCCCAGGAGTGAAAAAGGGTATATTTCTGGGAAGCAATCTAGCATTAAATGTCAAAAAGTTATCATGCATATCCTTTAATAAACAATTTCAAGTAGAGAAAATATAAAACATTCCAAACCCATTGATAGGGGACTAATGAAATACAATGTATTACAGAGAAAAAAAACTACCAAAAATGAAAAGTAATTTACATGAAAATGTGCCTATTTTGTAATGTTTGCAGACAAAGTAAATTATGAAACACCGTATTGTGAATAATCAGTGGACTACTTTAAACATCTGTGGAGATGTATCTAAGGAGGGATGTGTGCATGTGTGTGTATGTGTATATGTTATTTATTTTAAATGGGTAATCAATGTTTTTCTCATTGTTTTGTGGGATTTCATGTTCTCATGATTTCCTCCTTTTTCAAAGCTTGCGATATTTTTACACTTGAATAATGTAAGGGTGTTCTGTGAATCTGTGAAAAAAATTTTGAGTGTTTTAGTCAATATTACCTTTTCATAGTAATAAAACAAAACAAAGAAACTCATGTGACCTTGAATTACTCAACATATCTCTAACTACTTAATCAGGAAATGCCATTTGACATAACTGCTTCTATTGAAGATGGTCTGGGAAACACCTTTTGAAACTTCCATGTCTCAACTGTTTATGCAGTTCTCTTCACACATCCCCAGGCAGGACTGTAATAACATCAATATGCATCAAATGTGCTTTGGTATTTGGGTTTTCCCTCACATTGTTAACTATTATTATCCGTAATTTACTGTATGATTATATCTTATTTGTTGAATGTTAACCAGAAAAGAAGTACTGCTTTTTTAAAAAATATTTTATATATTTATTTGAGAGAAAGAGAGAAAGCACGAGACAGGGAAGGGTCTGAGGGAGAAGCAGACTCCCCACTGAGCAGAGAGTCTGATATAGGACTAGATGGTGGGACTCCAGGATCACGACTTGAGCTGAAGGTAGTTGCTTAACCAACTGAGCTACTCAGGTACCCAAGAGGTACTCCTTTAAATCACAAGGTTCTTTAAGGGGTGTTCAGACTTAATCCCTAGATTAATTAACCCTACATGATACTACTAAACACTTAGTGCATTTGGACATGGCAACTGTGTATGACTTGAAAACAAATACATGTTCTGTTTTTGTATCAGGCAACCACTGGCATCGATTCTCTGATTTTGGTTTTCAAACACCATCAGTCCTAAATTAATTCTGTGAGAGGACCTTCACTGTTTGTGAAATTTGTAGTGGTTCCTGCAGTCACTACTGGGAGGGTTAACCTAATGATCAAACGATTTAACTAGCTGAATTTAAGAATGTTTACCAGCATTTTTTTTTTCATTATAACAGTTATTGGCTCTATACGTATTACTTTTTAAAAGCACCTTTATTGATATATAATTAATACACCATAATACAGTTTAATTCACCCATTTCAAGAAAACAAATCAGTATTTTTTAAGTATATTCATAGAGGAGTGCAACTATCACCACGATCAATTTTAGAACAATTCTACAATCCCAAAAAGAAATCTCTTATCTATTGTTAGTCAATTCCAGCCTTCTGTGTAATACTGAAAAGAAGTATTGAAAAACATTGTTTCTTGTTCCTGGTCTTAGGAGGAAACCATTCAGTCTTTCAAATTAAGTGTGATATTAGCTAGGGGGTTTTCACAGATAACCTTTATCAATCAGGTTTAGGAAGTTCCCCCTTACTTTAGTTGTTGAGTGTTCCTATCACAGTAGTTTTTGGATTATGTCAAGCACTTTTTCTCCATCTATTCAAATTAGCATGTGTTTTAGTTTTTTTTATTTTGTTGCTATGGTATATTACTTTAATTGATTTTCAGGTATTGAACCAACCTAACATTCATAAGATGAATCTCACTTGGTCATAATGTATAGTCTCCTTTATATATTGCTGGATTAGGTGTGCTTGTATTTTGTTGACAATTTTTCGCATCCATAATCATAAGATGTACTGTTATATTATTTTATTGTCTTCTCTAATTATGGTGTTAGGATAATACTAACCCTGTAGAATGAGTTGGGAAGAAAGCTGGTCATTTTGGATGATATATAGTAACAACTCTAAATACTGATCCTCCACTCTAGAGTTTCTTGCTCACTGTTGGTTTGTTTGTTTGTTTGTTTTTTGCTTACTATGTTTGGTAATTTGGACATAATATTTCAGTAAGCCTCTTTTCTCTGCAAAAGAAAGCTCAGCCTTTGATATTGCAACTGAAGGACTTATTCTTGGCCATACACACATCCCCCCCTGGCACTCCCATCCTAAGCATATCAGTGGTTGAAGTAGGGCTCTCTTTACCTCTGTCCCTGATTTATGTTCAACTCAGTCTGCTTTTTTGATATCACTTCCATTTGTTATTTTCCACTCATTGTTAGCTAATTGTTCTATTGTTTGATAACATCCTAGAAAAATCTGTGTTCCATAATCAGGTACAATTAAGTTTGGGTCATTTTGCAAAAGTAATTTTCATGCATTCTTTGAGGTTTACTTCAATCCTAGGAGGACTCCTTTTAACTATTTCTTTCCCTATTTTTGGTTAAGTGTCTCACTTGTCTATCGTTTCCATCTGTTGTAATCATGGAGTTACCAACCCATCTCAGTTGTTCACCACTAAAATTTTCACTGTTTTCATCAACCCCCTTAGGCTTGAACTTTCCCATATTCTGTTCTAAAGAATGTTAGTCACCTTAGATACTACTGTGGAGATCTTTTTTTATTGTGGCTTGCCTCTCCCCTTGGGCAGAACTTCTTTTCTACTGCAGTGGTCCTGGCAGTTAGAATAACAGCCTGTTTCTTTCTGAGTGACACTCCTGTCTGTAAGAGGTTTATTGAGTTGGGGTTGTTGCCTTGATTATCTAGTCTTGTGTCTTCTAAGGTGGGGTTTTCACCTGATGAGTGAGTAAGGGATGAATGCAATTGAGCCCAGCATTCTTCACCTTAGAAGTGGGACTGGAAAAAGAAGAGAACTCAGATTTCCCACCCCTGCCTTTTTGGAAAAGAGCCTTTTTACTATGGAGCTGAAAGGCGAAAGGATGGCAACCTTCCTCTCCCAGGAAAAAACTAGCTCTAAACTTCTAGTTGGGTGGTAGGCAGAGTCATTTCTCTGCTGCATATAACCAATGTAGAGCTTCCATCTTGATGAGTTCAGGAAAGAAGGAAGAGGTCTTGGCTCAAATGCCACAGACTTTCTCTGTGTTTACTGATATTTGGATATTCTGATCTCCTAGAATAGGTGTATCTCTCTTTGCTGTATGCCTTTAGGACAACTCAAAAACATTCATTTTTTTTTTTAATGATTTTTTTTTTTTTTTGGCCAGTAATAACCATTACTGTTTATGAGAGTTAGGAGTTCATGGACTTCTCATACTGCCATTTCTGAGGTGTTTTCCTTCCAGCATTTAAAAATAATAATAATTAGGAAAACACAGAAAGGAGGGAGATAAAAGTGTATCATAATTTTTATATATTTGTAATACATATGAATTTAATTTATCTTAAAAAAATAAAGTTGTGGGCGCCGGGGTGGCTCAGTGGGTTAAAGCCTCTGCTTTCAGCTCAGGTCATGATCTCAGGGTCCTGGGATCGAGGCCCACATCGGGCTCTCTGCTGAGCAGGGAGCCTGCTTCCTCCTCTCTCTCTGCTTGCCTCTCTGCCTACTTGTGATCTCTCTCTCTCTGTCAAATAAATAAATAAAATCTTAAATAAATAAATAAAGTTGTAATAATGTAGAAATAAAGTTCAATATTCTATGCAGAGGTCTGATGTAAATGAATGCAGAATTCAACTATCTGTCAGATAACTCAGCAAACTATTTGTTTAATAATAAAAGCACACTTACAAACTCACATGCATATTTACACATCACAAATAGTTTATTGAGGAAATTATTATGGCTAAATGTTATTTTTGTCATCCATAATGTCTGTATTCTTCTAGTTCTAAAGTCCATACTTTATGTTAGCACATTGGTTCTCAAACTCAAGCAGCTATCAGATCACCTGGATAATATATTAAAAACCAGATTGCTAAGTCTCAGTACAAGAGTTCCTGACAGAAGAGGTTGTAATAGATGGCTGAGCATTTGCATTTCTAAGACAAACTTTGAGAAGGACTGTTCCAAGGAACTGCTTTTTCTCTCACTCTCAGCTTCTGAGGCATATAGTAACCCAGAAGTGACCCATGTGAAGATCATATTTTTCCTCCACAGTGATGGGAATATGACTCAATAAAGACATTGACACGAGATATTTTTTTCTTGCACTATTTGGAGAAAGGCAATTTTTTTTGTTTTGTTTTTAGGTGTTTACAGTTTTATTTATTTATGTATGTATTATTATTTAAGTATGGTTAATATACAGTGTTTTATTTGTTTTAATTTTGGGTGCATAACAGTTATTTGACAATTCTATGCATCATACACCCCTTACAACCATAAGGGTAGTCACTATACAACAATATTACAATATTATTGACTATATTCCTATACTTTTCAATCCTGTGATTTATTTTGTTTTGTATCTCCTAATCCCCTTAATTTATGTAGCCCCCCCCCCCTCCAGCTCCTCGCTGGCAACCAGTAGTTTGTTCTCCATTTTATGGGTCTGTTTCTTCTGTGTGTTTGTATATTTGTCTTATTATTTATTTATTTTTTTAGATTCCACATGTAAGTGAAATCATATGGCATTTTTCATTCTCTGTCTGACTTACTTCAAGTAGCATAATAACCTCTAGATCCATCCATGTTGTCACAAAGGGCAATTTAGGTTGCATCCATATCTTGGCTATTGTAAGCAATGGTGTAAGGAACATAAGGGTACAAACATCTTTTTGAGTTAGTGCTTTCATTTTCTTTGGGTAAAATAAGTGTTCTTTTTCTGTTAGATCCTTCAACACTTATATTGGTCTGGAGCTGCTGACACTGCCTGATATTGGAGATAATACAGCAAAAGAGAGAGTCATAAAATGAAATATATAAACCTAGTTTGATAGTATAGTTTAGAACCTTTGTGCAAATAATATCTAGAACTAGGCCAGATCTAGCCCTGAACTGCCTTCTGCAAAGCACTTATTCCCAGCTGAAATTAAGACATTTTTGTATACATAAACAATGAATAAATTATGAATATATTCTCATAAAATAAATTTATAGAAGATATACTTATGAAAAAAATAATCACAGTAATAAGATCTGTGGTGCAAAAAACAGCAAACATTTGGGCATATCCAAGCAAACCCTGCCTGAGAAACAATAACACTTAATTTGAGGTTAAAATATAAAAACCATTCAAGAGGCAACTTAAATATTGGAGGACAATAACACATACACTGGGAAGGAGTGAGAAGAATAACAGCCTTGTACTGCTTAGCATGGGATTAAACATATCTGTTAACTGACAAAAAAATAAAAAAATAAAATAAAACACCTATTCCCATTTTTTTGTTCAAGCTATTCTGAGCAGGGTTGGCTATTTAGTATAACTAATATGTTGGTAAGCAAATAATTATCAACTGCCATTATATCCTAAAAAGTATATAACTTAAAATATTAAAAGTTTTTGAAACAGATAATATTGAAATGGTCTTTACTGTTAGGGCCACTACTATTCTCATTAAAATGTTAATATTGTTTTCTGCTTCCTGCTCCACTCTAGAGGTTGGAAAATAAGCAGGCTTCCCACCAGGCAGGGAGCCTGATGCGGGGCTCAATCCCGGGACTCCGGGATCATTACCTGAGGGAAAGGCAGATGCTTAATGACT
The DNA here is from genome assembly GCA_004023965.1 of Spilogale gracilis. NCBI lineage: Eukaryota > Metazoa > Chordata > Mammalia > Carnivora > Mephitidae > Spilogale > Spilogale gracilis. The sequence goes on from PITA01000228.1 coordinate 168,518, forward strand.
AGGCCACCTAGGCTCCCGTAGTGTTGATTTTTTATATTTTCTTAGTATGTATTCCATAAAAAAGCCTTTTAACAAATGGATGCTAATACAATTTGAAAAATTCATTTGATAAATAAATAAATAATTCCTTTGATGACACATTTAGATTATATTAAAAGTAAGATTGTAAGATTCATTTCTTTAAAATTATATTTCATTTACTTAAGCCTTTGAAATTGTGGATCAAACAGATTTTTTAAAATTCCTAGGAAACATGTTCAAAATTAAATTCATATATGTACAATAATAAAAGTGGAATAAATTTGTATTTATAAAATAAAAGTTGCCTCAGGCCAACTGAAATTGTTTAAGGTATGTTATGAAAAATAGCAATAGATGTGTTAGAGGTAAAACAGTAGCAAATTTTTGTGCTGGTATAGATTATAAATCATCAGTGCATACTGGATTTGTCACATAATTAAATGATATAGCTGTTGTGATAAATCCACTAAGAAAAAGCAAATTAACAAATTATTAGCATTATTTTGCATTTGACATTTCATAAATATTCTGTGTAATATTGTACATAGTTTTATATAAATTTAACATATGAAAAAATCTGTGTAGAATAAATACTCCTAATATATATTTCCATAAATCTAGAACTGGCATCATGTTTGTTCCTGGTAGTGAGTAATAACATAAAACTATTTCTCCCTTTCCCTATTATATATATAATCATTAGAAATGAGGGGAATGTTAGAAACAAAGTAATAGCCTCACAAAGAAAGCAAACACAATGGTGAGGGAGTTTTTTTTGAAGATTTTAAAAATGTATGTAAATGACCTCAACAGGTATACAAAAGAAATACAGTCTCTAAATGATGCATAAGGCATGAAATAGCTTTAAGGGGACATTCAACAGTAGAATCGCTTCCCTCTGACTCAGGGCTTATACTTGTTCAGGTTTTTTGTGGATTTCTTATTTTAATTTTTTTTGGTGGGTTGTTAATATCTTTAATGTATTGGAGTATAACTAGTGATGCAATATTCTCCTAAAGAGAAATGCTATTTAGAATATTTTGAGCACAAATATAAACTATAAGACAAATACCTTAATTTTTAAAAATTATTTTATATAAACTTAAACTTGGGAAGTCTTATAGATTTCTCAAGTAGACAAGGGTAAAAAAATTGTAATAGAGAAGAGATATAGACATATTAAGGGAAACAAGCGTTACAGTCTTGTCTTTGCCTCTGAATTTGGGACAGGACCCTGGGTGCCTTCTGTGTTGAAGTGTTAAAGAAAGAGATAGGAAATGTAACTTTTCTTCCAGCTGTAAAATTCCACATTGTAATAATATGTGCTCACTCAACTTTCTACAATCTGGAATTTTGCAGACAGGCATTGAAGTTCTGTAATTCATTAAGGATGCCTTTACAAAATTTGAAATGTGGTTTTGTGGGGGACATGAGTATCTTTTACTCCCTACTGTTTTCTTCCTCTTGCTTTTTTTCTCTATTTCAGTATTAGCTGGTTTAAACCCCAAATGTCAATGAAACGAAGGCATTATCTAAATACCAAATATCATCAGAGATTTTCTTTTTATCTTTTCCATTTGCACAATGGAAGATATTCTCTTATTTTAATCATCATTAAAAAATAGTAATGTTTGTTCTCCATTGTGGGATAAAATTGAATTTACAAAATCTGAATAACATAATATGTTAGCAAATTAAATATTTTCATAAATCACTATATTTGTTATAACAACATTAAAATGGTGACATTTTATGAGGAAAGATTGAGGTAAGATATTGGAATAAACATTAAATTGTTTCATTTTCATTAAGTAGTTCGCTTACTATATATAGAAGAATTATATGTAGTATATACTTCAACCTTCATGCTTTAAAAATTTTATGCATTAAGACATTTGTAATGAGTGAAATACATTTTCTTTCTTCCTTTTTTTTTAAGATTTGTTTATTTTTGAGAGATAGAGAGAGAGCATGTGCACACATCAGGGTCTGGAGAGGGGCAGAGGGAGAGAAAAAAATCACAGCAGACATCTCAATGAGTGCACAGTCCAATGTGGGGCTTGCTCTCGCTACCTTGAGGTCATGACTGGAGCTGAAACCAAGAGTCAGATGCTTGGTGGACTGAGCCACCCAGGCAACCTGAGTGAAATCTTTTCAAAGTTTTATAATATTTTCTCCTTTTCACATCATATATCTTCTAATGAATGTGTTGTCATAATTTACAAATTTATTAGTAACAAAATAACCAAGTCATTAACTGCATAAACAGGATTTTTTCAAGAATGCATGTCTTGCTTCTGTAATAGGAATTTGGCCAAGAAATTAGGTTTAAAATTCATTTCAATCCAAAGTTCTTCTGATGTGTGAAAATTAAATTTCTTGCTTGAGAAGTGAAAAGTATCATGTAACTATTGGTAATTATACTCAATTTGTATTTCTAGAAAGGTATTTCTCACTGAACAAATTAATTTATAAAAAGAAACAAATTAATTTTTTGTGGAGATGATTTTTTGTTAAAAATGCATTAGAATATGTCTATAACAAAATAAGTAATATTGTAGAATGAACTACAACCTCTAAAAGTAATATTAATTTAGGGATTGAGGGGGCACCTGGGTGGCTCAGTCAATAAGCATCTGCCTTCAGCTCAGGTCATGATCCGAGGGTCTTGAGATCGAGCCCCCATGGGTTCCCTGCTCAGCAGGAAGCTTTCTTTTCCCTTTTCCACTCCCCTGCTGTGTTCCCTCTTTTGCTGTCTCTCTATCAAATAAAATAAATAAAATCTTAAAAAAAAATTGAAGACCAGTAATTCAGGGTGCCTGGGTAGCTCAGTTTTTAAGGTCATGATCCCAGGGTCTTGGGATCAATCCCGGCATTGAGTTCCCTTGTTCACTCTCTTGCTGTCAAATAAATAAATAAAATCTTAAAAAAAAAAAGACCAGTAATTGTGTGTGTAGATATTTTATTATTATTCCATGTCTCCTTTTAGTGAAATATTGCTTGACTAACTGATATTGCTGATGAAATGATATGAAATGATTATAGTCTACAAAGACTAATTTTGAGGTCCCCAAGTTCCTTATACTTCTACAAGCTAATACATGTTCATTATTTCTTTTTTTTAAAGATTTTATTTATTTGACAGAGAAACACAACTAAAGAGGGAACACAAGCAGGAGGAGTGAGAGAGGGAGAAGCAGGCTTCCTGCTGTGCAGGGAGCCTGATGTGGGGCTTGATCCTGGGACTCCAGGATCATGACCTGAGCTGAAGTCAGATGCTTAACAATTGAGTCATCCAGGTGCTCAATACAAATTCATTCTTAAACTACTGTTTTTACCTAATGCTTTTATAGATGCTGTTGGTTAAGCCTCAACAGGTGCCAGTGAAATAAGAATTTTTTTTTGTTCCATCCTTATCTGATTCTAAATTAAACCCAACTCACTGACATGAAGTTAATGATTCATGATAAGTAGGTCCAAAACCTTACTATCCAAAAAAAGAAAAAAAGAATAAAAAGTGGAATCTTTTCACCTCTATTAAAATATAATTGCTATTGTAGTTATCATTTAACCAAATTTTAAAAAATGTTTTGTAATGATAAAGTTTTATATATCTTTTAATTTTTGGTATTTGCAATAACCTTGTAAAGAAAGTTGGCAAAGCAGACTTTTTTTTTATTATTTTGAAAGTGAGTAAACTGAAATTCAAAACCTGGGATTTTTTTTTTTTTTTTTTTTTTTTTTTTTCCAAAACCTGGGATTTTACCAAACCACAGAGCACAAACTAGTCCAGGCACAGACCTGGAATTCAGACCATAGCCTTTGGACCTTAGGTTAAAAAATTAATTTCCTTCATGATTTCCTAATATTCTCTTTATTGTCCTTTCCAACTGAAGCTTAGCTCAATTTAAAACATAGATATTTCTATAAATATTGTACATTTTTTTTCCTATGGTTTCCTAATGAGGCTGAAGCAGGTAGCCTGGGCCCGAGGATCCAGAGGAGGGTCCCACAGACCTGTCAGGAGCGGTCCTTGGCTTTATGCAGGACGGAAATCAAACGCAAGCCGGAAAAATTGAAACAGAGTTTATTGACTAGGGTGAGTGATGGAGAATAGCCAATGGAGGGCCTAGGGTATGTGTTTCTTCAGGAATCATTGGGTCCAATCAAAGATAGGTATCAGGTAAATAATAACTATTTTTCCATAAATTATGGAAGGTAAGGATAGGGATGCCAACATCAGCCCAGGTTTGTCGGGAGCCAATGTTCTGGAACATGTTTGGGATCTGGCTCTTTGTGGGCATTATCAGGTGTTTGGGGCCTAGGACAAATCTCAGAAAATTATAAACTTCCTTTCTTCCCCCTTAAAGTCGGAACATAGCTTCTTTGGCTTATTCAGAGGCAAAATACGGAACGTGAGTAAATGGGGCCTTGCAGAAAATAATAGCAATAGACACTTTCTAAAATGAAGTCCCTTCAGCTTTCTTACCTCAAGACCACTCTTTTCTTTCAAAATTAATACATCTGTTAGTTTCTCTTTCGTTTTCCTAATAATACATATAAACACATTTTTGTTTGAAAAAAAATTCCCAGACTTCATTAGAAATAAATATTTTCATCTTCTCTGGTTGTCACGAATAGGTTTTATTCAACATTCATTTACTGTCTACTTTGTGCTTGAAGTGGAGTAAGAAATATACATATACATGTAAGTTCATTTATAAATAGGAATATAGAGTTACAAATATACATAATATGCTATATCTGTATCTGAGGAATGTAGCATTTATTGGGAAAGATTATTGCAAATAATTTAATTTTGAAATGTAATAAAATATTTAAATATTTAAATGTATCTGAAGTTCAAGGAAGGTTTATACAAGGGTTAGATTACCATTTGAAGAATAAGTAATGTCTGAAAAAAAAAATAAGTTAGATAAAAAAGTGTCAGACACAACAGCATGAGCAGAAGCACAGAAAAACAAACCTCTAGAGGAACATGTTGAGAAAGAATATGGTCTCAGACCTGAGAGAGATAATGTGTATGTACCTGTGGGGACTTTGTTGGGTCATATGAGTAAAAATAGGTAGCATTAGGGAAAATCGAATTAAACAATTGATTCTGACAGAATTTGTATTTAAACTGCCTAAGTAAATATCATTCAGTAATGAGCCAAGATTGTTTTCTTTTTCCTTGGTACCTAGTTTACTAGCATTTTTAATCATCTGGTTTTCCTATAAAAATCGTTTGTCAGAAAAGAAATCTTGAATTGTCTTTCTCAAACATTAGTCCCTTGTCTCAAATTTATAATAAAACTTTGACAAGAAGTAATAATCAGTTCTTCCAAGATTTCTTTTTAAATTCCCACAGTGCATTTTCATAGAATTTTAACACTGTGTTCAGACTTACATTTAAGATTTTTTTCTGAATGAAAAGACATTTAAGAAAATGCAAAAAAAATAATAATTCCAGTAAACTCCATGTATCTTTGTCACCCACATGAATAGAAATTAAAACTATCAGTAATGGGTGCCTGAGTGGCTCAGTTGTTAAGCATCTGCCTTCAGTTCAGGTGATGATCCCAGGGTCCTGGGATTGATCTTCACATCGGGCTACCTGCTCATTAGGAAGACTGCTTCTCCCTCTCTCACTCCCCGCCCCCGCTTAGTCTCTCTCTCATTGTGTTTCTCTCAGTCAAATAAATAAATAAAATCTTAAAAAATATAAAAAATACAATTATCAGTAAAAATATCCCATTTAAGTACATATTTTCCTTTATTGATGCTTTGATGCATCAAAATGCATCAAATCATCCATATACATATGATCAAATATTCATTAAACTTGAAACTTAGCTTATAGAATAAGGGTACTTTTTGTAATTTTAAAAGGTGATTGCTTTTTGGGGGGCACCTGGGTGGTTCAGTCAGTTAAATGCCTGCCTTCAGGTCAGATCATGATCCCAGAGTCCTGGGCTCAAGCCCGGCATCAGGCTCCCTGCTCAGTGGGGAACCTGCTTCTCCCTTTTCCCCTGCCCTTGCTTGTGCTCCCTCTCTCTCAAGTAAATAAAATCTTAAAAAAAAAAAGGAAGTTGCTTTTAAATTACATTCTAAGAAGCAAACAAAATGAATGCAAGCTTAATTCAGTCTTAAAACCAGATGTTTATTGGTTTAGAATTTTAGCATTATTTTTGAGGAAACAATGAAGTAAAACTTGAAAAAGAAATAAGAAGTTCCAAATCACATCATTATTAATAGAATATATAATTGAATATGTAATTAAAACATACATTTTAAGGAGAAATCTGTTATTTTATAATTAGTAACATGTTTTATAATTGTATTCTACAGAAATTCTGTATTTCATGCACTACAAAAGAATTGGCCAAAATTACATTCATTTTCCATACCCTAAATGTGAATTTATTAATGTGTTTCTTACAGATCATCTTTGTTAAATAATGAGAATCTATGCTGGAGAGTATCCTGCAACTTAGATAGCAGATTCCAAGTTATCACAACATGGGCTGTTGCTTGGGAAAAAATATTGCTCTCTTTCCATGAAACACATGGGTTGAATATTAGGGGAGGAAAAATGCAGAGCACTTTTGTCTTGCATTTGAGCTGAAAAGACTAATCATTTCATGTGACTAGAACTAAGTAGTACATACTAAATGTTCACTAGACATTGAATAGTGCATGATTAATAGTAAAAATATTTATATAACTTATTTACATAAACTATCATCTTATTATGTATGCATTAGAGGTTGTAGTAAAGCATGATTCAAAATGAAAACTTTAAAAAATATAATACTTTTTATTTTTATGTATTTAAATTTCAAAGTTTTAGAGGGGAAAAGAATTATAGAAATCATAGTTTCTTTACTATAAAAAAAAGAAAATTTTCAAATATTAAATGGCATGTCAAAACCACTCAGCTACTTAAGGACAGACCTCAAACTTGAAGCTTTTTCTTGATCATTTGCTATTCTTCATGCTTTTCACAGTTCTTTCATTACTCTTTCTCCAAAGAGAGACTGCTTCAATTCATTCTCTTTCATTCCCCAATTTCCTCTAAAATTTCATTACTGCTATGAGTTCCAGATTTTTTAGACTTTCCTATTGATTGTTTTTCATTATTCATTTCAAAATTGCCCTCTGGAGATGGTGGATAGAAGATAGAAGATGGTGAAACAGGAAGCTCCTAGAAATGGTCCTGCCACTAAAACAACTATTGAACTGACAAGAATTGTCAAAATCAATGATTTCAGACCTCTAAATTCCAATCAAACAGTTGTAGTGTCCAGGAAAATGTCTGAAAAATAAAAAGGCTGGAAAAGTCTGAGGAATTTTGTCATTTCACATAGTAGCTACTGTTCCTATTATCAAGTTCCAGGATGGGTAGCTACTGGGTGAATGGCAGCACACATTCCTCATGTGGCTTGTTGGTAAGTGTGGACAGTATGAACCTTATCCTATAAGAGATAAGAAGTAACATGTTAATTTGCCTGTCGGCTTGCTGGGTTTGGTGTATAGGCTGGCTCAAGTGGCTTCACATTTGTAAAAGTAATTTAAAGAAATAGAAAGCTTCCTCTTTTTTCTTTTCTTTTCTTTTTTTCTAATCTTACAGATAATAGAACACAGATTTCAGTGATCACACATGATAAAAAGCACAGTCTTTGAAGGGGAGAAAAAAAAATAGTCTCAAAAAGTTTCTAAACACATGGACCAAAGCAGCCCACAACAAGTAACATCAATAACCTCCAGGGAGAGAGGAGAATGTGATTTACAAACTTACCATATTATAATAGTAAAAATATCCAGTTCTCAACCCAAAATTTTATAAAACACTGAAGGAAACATGAAAATATAGCCCACTCATAGGAAGAAACAAAATGTCAGAAATCTCTGAAGAAGCCCAGGTATTAGATTCGTTAGATGAAGTCATTAAATTAACTACTTGAAAGGTGTTCAAAGAGCTGAAGGAAACCATGAGGAAAGAAATAGAATAAAATCAGGAGAATGTTGTATGAAAAAGTAAGGAATATTAGTAAGAGATAGAAATTGTAAAAATAAAACAAATAATTTCTGTAGCTGAAAATTAAAATAGCTGAAAGGAAAAATTTTCACAATCTTTTCTTGAATCACCAGAGTTCAATATATTTTAGCTGGGAAAAAAAAAAAAAAAAAGAGACAGCAAATTTGAAGTTAGGGCAATTGAAATCTCCCAGACTTTGAAGGAAAAATATGAAAGAATGGAGAAAAATGATCATGGTTTAAGGCACCACCAGACTTATCAAAATAGGAATTATGGAATTGCAGAAAGAGAAGAGAGAGAGAAAAAGTGGCAGAAAATATGTTTAGAGAAATAGTAGTCAAAAACTTTTCACATTTGATGAAATTATGAATGTACATATCCAAGAATCTCAATGAACTGTAAGCAAGTTACTCTAAGGGAGAGCTACACCAAGAGGCATTGTAATCCAGTTATCAAAAGACAGAGAAAATATTGGAAGAAGCAAGAAAAAAGTAACTCATTATGTGTAGGGATTTTCATCAGTTGATTTCCCATCAGAGAGTGTGGAGGTGGTGGGATGGCATATTTAAAGTGCTCAGGTGTTATAAATTAAAATGTCTATAAAATAAGAATTCTATAAGGGGGCACCTGGGTGACTCAGTCTGTTAAGCCTCTGACTCTTGGTTTCAACTCAGGTCATGGGTCATGAGATGGAGCCCCATGACAGGCTTTGCAATCCACAGGGAGTCTGCTTGAAGAGTCTTGCCTTCTCCCCCTCCCCTACATGTGCCGGCTCTCTCTGTCTCTCTATTTAAAGTAAATAAATCTTTAAAAATACAATGAAAATTCTATATGGGGCAAAACTATTGTTTAAAAATAAAGGAGAAACTAAGACATTCACAGATAAACAAAAGTAAGACATTGATAATAGTACACATGCCCTATAGTAAATGAAAAAGGGAGTCTTTCAGACTGAACAAAGGGACAGTAGATAGTAACTTGTAGTCATGCAAAGAAACAAAGATCACTGGTGAAGATAACTATGTAGATAAATATAAAAGGTAGAATTACTATATTTTTTGGTTTGTAACTATTTTTTGTTTCTTAAATTCTTTAAAAATAAATTTATGAAATAATAAGTATAAATCTATGTTAACAGCTCTACAATATATAAATATGTAGTTGTGACAATAAGAGCATAAAGCAGTGGAGGAAAGAGCTGATAGGAGTAGAGTTAATTTATGTTATTGAAACTACTCTGGTATCAGTTTAAACTTAATTATACATTTAGAACAGTAACTGTAATCACCACTATAATCAAAATATGGGAATGAGAAAAGAATTGATATAATTCACAGTGCACAAATTCGGAAGTGCAATTTACTAGCATACGGAAAATGCACAAAACACAAAAGAAGACAGTAAAATGGACGAAATGAAGGAAAAAAGGGTATCATATATATAGAAACCAAAGAACAAAATAGCAGAAGTCCTTCTTCTTTTTTTTTTAAGATTTTATTTATTTATTTGACAGAGAGAAACACAGCTAGAGAGGGAACACAAGCAGAGGGACTAGAAGAGGGAGAAGCAGGCTTCCCACCTGCCGAGCAGGGAGCCCGATGTGGGACTCGATCCCGGGTCTCCCGGATCATGACCTGAGCTGAAAGCAGTCGCCCAACCAACTGAGCCACCCAGGCGCCCCAGCAGAAGTCCTTCTTTATCTGTAATTACTTTAAATGAAAGCAGACTGAACTCTCAAATCAAGGCAGAGATTAATAGAATGGATTTAAAAAACATGGTGAACTCTGTATGGTTTATAAGAGACTAACCATGAATTAAAAAACCTGCATAGGCTGAAAAGGTAAGGACAGAAAAAATTTCCTATGTAAATACTGAACACGAGAGAGCTGGGATGGCTATACCAATATCAGACAATACAGATTTTATATCAAAATATGTTACAGGAGATAAGGAATGGTCTTATATACTGATAATAGTGTCAATTCATCAAAGTGATATAACAATTATAAACATATACAACAAACAATAGAATCCCAATATACACGAAACAAACATTGACAGAATTGAAGAAACAGATAGACAGTTATAAAATACATGACTACAGTACCGCTGGAGACTATACAGTAATACAATTGGAGGCTATATATTAGTTGAAGACTTCACACCTCAATCGGATGAAGTTAAATCAATAAAAGAAGGGAAAAAAATCACAAATACATGGAAATTAAACAATACATTTTTAAACAACAATAGATTAGGAAATAAACACTATATGAACAAAAACTCAAACATCTACACTATAAATGTCTTTTGTTATGTAAAGGAAGTCCCCATCCATTCCTAGTTTGGTAAGTGTTTTTACCATGAAAGTGTATGGATTTGTCAAATCCTTTTTCCACATCCTTTCCATGGAATGAACAAAAGTTACCTTAGAAAGAAAAACAATAGTTTATTCCTATAGAGTTTATTCCATAATAGAGTTTATAATATATGGAAAAAATAAAATCTGTCTTATTCCAGGAAAGTGAAGAAAACATTCTAAAGCAATCTACATTTTTCTACTCATATTAGTTGCTCCCTGTTTCTGTACACTTAACTTATACTAAAAAGGATGTAGTATGAACAGATATATATATCTGTGTCTAGTGACATAAATGCTTCCCAACAAAATCTAGTGCTGCATGAAATGAAGTAGTTCATGACTTCTATAATTTATTTATTTTGAATTAATTGACCATAGTAAGACCAATAAAATCAGTAAGAAACAATGATAGAAAAAGTCAATTATTATTTGCAAATGATGTAAAAAAGAAAACCCAAGATCTCCATGAAAAAATGTTTGATTGAGAAGGCTTTTGAATTCTAGAAGAATACACAAATAGTACATTTAGAAAATACAATGAAAGAAAGCTATCATTTACTGTACCAACAATATAATTAAATATTTCCTGTTAACTTATCCATGAAAGTATAATAACTATAAGAGGAAAAATTCTATGGAATCACAAGTATTATTAAAATATTTTTGTAAGAGAGAAGCCACAGTATTTTTTAAAGATGTGGTGAAATTGGCAAGCAAGTAATGTGTAAAAAGTGCAAATACTCAGAGAGCACTATGCTGTGAGAAGCCCAAGGCCAATATGGATAGAGAACCACCTCTAGGAAAATATGGAGGTGATGTACATGTCTCCATTGACATGCAAATGAAGATTTCTTGAAGCTTTGAGTCTAGTGCATTTACTACAGAGTGCTGCAAAGTGAATGTCATGGAAAAGAGTAATTTCATTGTAGAGTTGAGCCTGCAATACTGACCTACACAATTATGATTTAATACAATATTTATCTCTTTAAACAATTAAGTTTTAAGGTAGTTTCTTATGCAAAAACAATTAGTTGAAACAGTTATTATAAAGAAGGGTTTAATTAATTAATTTAATGTCTTCCAATACCAATCTAAAGGTGATATATTATATATATATGTACACCTTGTTTGCTTCAAATATTTAGTCATTATAAATAATTAAAAAATGCATTTGTTTTATTATTATACTATAATATAATAATGATGATGTAATGCAAAGCAAAGCATGAGGGAACTTTTTCACTTTTTTAATTGTCAAGGCATATATGTGTATTGTGATAACACTTATTGTCAGCCAGGCCAGAGCAACACACATTTTTTTTGTCCGATTTATTAAATTGAAAATTGGTATTCATTTGACAGGTCAAATTTCAAATACAAATAAAAATTTTAATTTGTTATAAACTTTATTTGACATATCTTACTTCTGGATATTTTTTCTAAAAATAATCAGTTTGTTAAATATCAACTTCTCTCATACACAACTTATGATTTTTTTAGAATAAAATATAATAGAGATGGAAATGACAAAGATGCCAAAACTGAGAGGTTGATTATATAAAATTTAATTATTTTATTTTTACAGAATGAAACACAGTACGACTATTAAAAAAAGGATGAAGAAATATAAATAGTGATATAAAATATGCCTAATACCTTATTGTTGAGAAGTTTAGAAACCTGCAGATATAACATTATCCTTGTATGTTTTATGCTACTAAATATGTATATACTTAAATATGCTTATATATACACATATACATATATATTCATGCACATATTTATAGTATACACATATTATAATAAGTATACACATAAGTATACACATATTTAGCATAATTTATATCTCATATAATATTTGATGTGTGTAAGATTAATTCAGTATGAGATTATGGGTAAACTTAATTTTTTAAAATTTTTAATTGAAGCATATTTGACATGCAATTTTATATTAGTTTCAGGCACTGAAGAGTAATTTGACAATTGTATACGTTACAAAATGCTCACCAATATGAATGAAGCTCCTGTTACTAGACAAACTTATCATATTATTGACTGTATTCCCTATGCTGTATTTTTTATCCCCATGATGTATTTATTTTATAACAACAAGTTTATACCTCTTAATTCCCTTTGAGTATTTTGCCTACCACCTACCCTCTGGCAACCATCAGTTGGTTCTCTATATTTGTGAGTCTATTTTTTAGTTGTTTTTTTTTTTGTATGTCTAGAAATTCCACATCTAAGTGAAATCATATGGTGTTTGTCTTTCTCTGTTTGACTATTTCATTTAGTATAATAACCTGTAGGTCTATCTGCATCATGGCAAATGACAAGATCTCATTTTTTTTTTATGGCTAATACTCAATTGTGTGTATATAACACATTTTCTTTATCCATTTATCTATTGAAGGACACAGGCCACTTCCATGTCTTGGCTATTGTAAATAATGCTGTAATAAACATAGAGATGCGTATCTTTTCGAATTAGTGTTTTTATTTTCTCCAGGTAAATCAGGAGTAATTTTTTATATACAGTTTTCTTTTTCTGTTTTTTTCTCAAGTATTATAAAACTTATGCACTGTATATGTTTTATATATAAAATTATAAAAGCATTAAAATATGAAAGCAGTAACAAAATTTATATATGTATATATAATCTTGTATAATTTAGTTTTCTTTTATAAAAGTAATTTGATAATATATATCAAGAGTGTTAACATTATTATTGATTTTGATATTTTCATTTCTTTTTGGAGGGGTAAGGAAATATAAAATAAGGGTATATCTGTAGTGATGAATTTGCACATTACTGTATGATATTTATTAGACTAAAAAGAATAATAAATTATATGTTCTCTATACAGTATGATCTAGTCATTTATAAATGCTGATAATGGGGGCATCTGGGTGGCTCCATAGGTTGAGCATCCAATCTTGGTTTTGGCTCAGGTCATGACTTGAGGGTCCTGGGATCCAGACCTGATCAGACTCCAGGCTGTAGGGAGTCCGCCTGAGGTTTCTTTATCTTCCTCTCCCTCTGGCCCTCCTCCCGCTTGCACCCTCTCTTTCCCTCAAATAAATAAAGAAATCTTCAAAAAATAAAATAAAATGATGATATGATTACAATTTCAGCATTTGTGCAAATTCTGTTTGTTATCAGAATATTCAACTGGCATGATTGGATTAAACAGTACCAATATAATATTGCTTGTGAAATTTGTTTGGTACACTCCTGATTACAAGTATGAAACATAAACATAAAGATTTTTTGAAACCCACAAACATTCACCCATTCATTGCAAAATAGCTCAAGAGAAATGCTTCAGATGTGTCCTAGTCTCTTTCCTAATTAGATTTTATATTCATCAAAAACTGTGATACAATTTTTTCTTATGACTTTTTCTTTTATAAAACAGAAATCAAAATAGTGTCCTAAAGTATTTGTTTGCAATTCCAGTATTTAAAGAGCTTTTAGTGAAGTCATTTCTGTTGTGTGAAGATCATTTTTAATTTATGCACACATGTACACTCACATCCACACCCACACACATACCCAGAAGCTGTTTTATTTGATTCACATGACCCAGGGCTGGATTAAGCTGGTCCATTAATTAATTTCCATAGTTAGTCTTTCATGTAATGAAACTTTTGCTTTGACTATAACTCAGTTTGATTTTTGGACTGCATCTACACATTATTACCATTTGCAGGGTTACACTTCACTGAACTGAATGATTTAATGTGTTTTTCTTTAGTGCCAGAGCGGGACTTACAAACAGGGGAGAGTAGAAAACATGGAATTCCCTTGAATCTTTTTATTTTCAGTCTTTCCGGGCCTCATATTCTTCAAGTCCTCATCAGGCCATTGTTAGTGTGGGCTCCAAATTTTGTACTTTTATCATTTGCAAATTTCTTGTCTGGCAAAAAACTTGCTTCTCCAGAGTTCTTCTCCCAGGAATATTTAAAATTTAGAAATATGTATGAAATCATGTGTTTTATTATAATTCTTCCTCCCAATTTTTCTCTCTTAATAGAAAGATGAGACACTTAAAATAAAAACAAACTCTAATTTTGAAGAAACGTGTTATTATTTATATTTCCTGGGAAATGTATGTCTATACCAAATCCTAATCCTCATAAATGAAGATGCCAGAGAGAGAAAGATCAAAATGAAACAAAGAAACAAAAGTAGAGAAGATAAAGTTACCACTGCTTCACCTCAACAGATTTTAGGGTAGCTTTACATTGAGCGGATTCAATAACGAATCTTAGTGTAAACCTTAGTGGACCTAAAGCTGAATAGGGGATTGAAGGGTTGAAGAAGTGAGGAAATGTATTCAGGAAGCAAGAAAGAATAGCTTGGAATTGGGACAGTATGCACACAGATGGCTGTGTGGTCCAAACGTTGGTCCAGTTAAGTAGACGTAGAGCTCAGAACATGATGTGACCAGCAAAATGTATGGCATTGCATCAAGCATCATGTTTAAATTTGTTTAATTTGAAGTTCAAGGCTCTGGGTACCTAAAATGAAGTTTGGGTTATATTCATTTTTTGAGATATTATTATTTACTTCCAGAAACCAATATTTATGTAAACAAAAGTTTTTAAGTTAAAATTCTTTCTTTTAATTATTCTTGGTATATAGGAGATTTAACTTTATATCATGTAAAATGGGTTTTTTTTGTTTTAGTTTTTGTTTTTAAAGATTTTATTTATTTTGACAGAGAGAAACACAGCCAGAGAGGGAACACAAGCAGGGGGAGTGAGAAAGGGAGAAGCAGGCTTCCTGCGGAGCAGGGAGCCCGATGTGGGACTCCCTGGTCTCCAGGATCATGACCTGAGCTGAAGGCAGTCGCTTAACCAACTGAGCCACCCAGACGCCCCTCATGTAATTATGTTTTGATTCAAAACTAACCAGAAGAATATAATCAGGAATAAAAATGTAAATATCTGAGTCTTGGTGAAATAGTACTTTGTATTTTCTGGGATATAAGTTCTGTGATGACAAGACCATTTCTGTTTGCTCAAAAATGTATCCCTCACACCAGAAGAGTATTCAGTCTATACTGTGTGCCTAATAGCTATTGTCAATGAAGGAAGAAAAATAGCATATTGATTTTAATTTTTATTTTCTCAATGAGTAAGTGTTGATTCCAAACTTTGCCTACTCATTTAGGTTATTTTCTATACATTAAATAAAAAAATATTTACCAATAATTACAGTATGCCTCAGGAATAGATCTTTTTCAGTAACTCCCATTTTCTTGCATTTCATTGTATTCTCTATATTTGTCCCCTTTTCCCAATACTAAAATCAAGATAACATGGTGGTAACTAGCACTGTTTCTAAAGCTAGAAGTGGAATTGCTGTGTTCAAATCTCAGCTCCAACATTTATGAGCTGTATGACCAAGACAAGTTACACAATTGTTCTCTTTTTCAAGGTCCCTAACTTTCAAAATGGAATAATAATTCTAACACATGTGATTTTTGAAGATTAAATAAATAAAAACTAGTGAAGTATGGAAAACAGTATGTAACACAAAATCAATCAATGCTCAATGTATTATAGCAAATATCACTTGTGAAAATTGTAATTTCCTAAAACCCTTTATTCCTACATATTAATATTCAGTGCTTTTGTATGGTTCCTTTTATTTTCTCTTATTTAAATTTTATGCTCTAAGTTTTCAAATTTATATCATCTTTGCTCCACTACTTATATAACTGTGTAACCCTGAAAAATTACTTACCATTTCTGAATCTAATAACCTATCAAAAAATGAAGATAGTAACAGTGCTTCAGATTTACTTGAGTGCTCAATACTAGACAATTTAATACAATTTCTAGTGTGTATTCAATAACTTCTAGCTATTAAAATTGTTTTAAAAATGATTATTTTTTGCTAAAAAACCCTGGATATATGGATAAAAAGTTAATAATCCTCTTCATCTACTACAAGATATATTTCATTTAGTTTTTACTTCACTGTCATGTAGCAAAAATTCTCTCTCATAATAATCCATAGTTACTCTTCAAAAGGAGTTCTCTAACCAATACTTTTCAATTTGTTTCTTTCTCTTGGCATCCCTTCTGTGTATTACCTTACATTTATCTAAATTAAATCTCATCCTGTATTGCTGTTTTCCCATTTCTTACTTTTCATCACTCTGAAACTTTTCTCCACCTTCCACTGGATTTAGAGTTTATTTTGAAACTATATCTGTAGCTTTGATAAATGCATACTCTTCCTTTGTTGATCAAATGCAGTGATAGAGTCCTCTCTGAATTTAGCTTGACTCATTTAATTATTACATTCTTTCTATATTCTCAATGATTTATTTGTGTAATTTATATTATCAGCAGTAGTAGCAATAATGATGAAAACAGGACCTTAAAGAAAGTAGGCCTTAGAAACTACAAAGATTGATTTACCGTTCCTCTTTACATTTCCCTAAGCCCAAATGTCTATGAATTGGGACCAAAGATTGTCATAAATATTCTTTCTTGATGAGGGAAAACCAAGACAGCCTATTGATAATGACTCACTTCACCTTCATGCCAATATTCCTACCTTTAATTAATTTTACTGATTTCTATGTGGGCAGTTTGTGATTTCTATCCAAGGTCCTATAACAAGAAATTGCTAGAATCAGAATTTAAATTTGGAATCACACTGGAAGCCAGTTTACACTTTTCCAATGTGATTTGTTCCTTATAACCATATCATACAAATTAGTTTATGTTGGCTATATGCCACAAAGCAAGGTAATCTTTCATATGTAATAACATATTACACACTGTTAAGTCTAACATTTTTTCAATTCTTCCTCTTTTGAGGAAATATGAATTTTATCATTCATATAAAACAAATTAACAACTAAAGATTTTCTATCATGCAGCATCATATTATCATAAATTACATCATTATTCTAGGTTTTGTTTTGTTTTTAATTTTTTCCTTAAAAGCACATTTATATACATATTTTATAACCATGTATTAAAATATGATTATACAACATGCCTTCAGGGAGAAGAATATATTTTTCTTATTTCACTAGAATTATTTGTACTCCTAATAAAATTACTGCATAGAAGTTTATGCTTTTATGATAACACAGTAAATCCCTGCCTCTTAAAACGACCAAATTAGAATTTTGATAAATAAAAAAATGGGTTATATGAAAATACTTCCTTTTACTGTGCTAATTACAGAGCTTTGCCTTTATGAGCATAAGAGGAATTAGCTAAGAATCTCGGTGTGTTCCTGGGTGTTACTATTTTAACAAAATGGTGAGATAAATGTCTGGATTATCTAATATTATATTGATAATTAAGCAGTACTGAGAAAATATTGTGCTCTGTTGTTCATTAGTATTCCAGTTTCCAAAATAAATGAAATTCTAGTAAATATGTATTTAGATACTATGATGTGACATTCTTTATAGACCAAGTTCAAAAATAAATAATACCTATATTGGTTTGCCAAATTTTCATAGAGGGAATAACACTAATGAAATTGTGGCCACCGGGGGCCAGCCTCGGCAGAGATGTGGGTCCTGAACCACGGGATGTCTGGCGGGCGAAATAATGACACGGACACGGAAATCTGATGCAAGCTGACAGACTCGAGGTCAGTCAGGAGAGACCTATGAAGCAGGCTCAGGCTCACGCTCTGGCTTTTTAGCATTGGCTTTCTAGCTCTAGCTCTCTAGTTCTGGCTTTGACCCTCTTGCTTTGCTTCTGTCTCTTCTTCTGTATCTCTTGCTGTTTGCCGGCTCTCTTGCTGCCTCTGCCTTTGTCTCTCTTTCTCTCTTGACTGTCAAGGGTCCCAGTCTTTTATTATTCCCAAGTAAGGAAGTTGGGTGGCGCAGTTAAATTTTTAACTGCTTTTGCACCTGCCCTAGAGACAGGATTAGTATTGTTACTGCAGGGTACAGAGTGATTGCTTAAACTCACAGAAGTTGAGACCATTGAGGCAGAGAGATCAAGAAATAAAGATAAGAGATACAAAAATATGATTACCAGGAGGAGGATTAAATGGAACTATATGTCTTGGATAAGCACACAAAGGACATACTGCCCCAACCCACAGGGTACATGGCTTTCTGAATTCCACGTGGGGAAAGCCCAGAGGGGCTTTCATTAACTTTCACAGGTACCTCCACCAAAGTTTCCGATGGCTTGGGCATGGCGCTGTCCCCGACATGAAATGCCTCCACATAATTTTAAATAATGTATGCTATTATTTTATTATTATTGAACAATTACATAATTGTTTATCAATTGCTGTATTTTTAACTTTTTATCGAAGTGATTAGAAGCATATCGATTTAGTGACATCTATATGATGAAGTAAAATGTTTATGAAATATGCTGTTGTATCTACAGTCTTGTGTCTATGCCTTTATTTCTATTTGTATGATGTTGGTTTTGTAACATATATCTCAGCTGAGTAAACCAGAGATTATAAAATTGATCTCGGATACTGAGGCACAAGACTTCTGTATGGGAGAAAGGGACTCTGTCTCTTGGGGAGTCCCAGAAATATGGCAACAGCACTGGGAGCTCAAGTCCTGAAGAGTTCGCCCAAGGATGAGATTTACATGCATCCCAAGACATGGTACATGTCTTGAGTGAAATGTTTCTTTATCAAAGTTAATAGTCCCCCTTTTTGCATTCCGTATATTGATTGTATATTCTATATGTTGCAACCTAACCCAAGTCCGTCTGCATGATTGAGACCAAAGCCAGTCACGGAGGCATCAGGGATGCAGCAAAGGAAGAGTTTATCTGAGAGGCAGCCAGGAGAGGGAAGACAAAGCTAAAAATCTGCCTCCCCAAATGGGTAGAGAACGAGTTTTTTGTTTCATTTTGTTTTGTTTTTATAGGCATAGGGGTTGAGATTATATATATATATATTGATGAAATTTAAGATTCTTCTTGAGGACAGATGGAGCAAGCCCACTGAGCAAACATATATGTAACATACATCGGATGTTCACTTTGGGGTGGCAAAAACACCTAAATGAGGTAAGATTCAGCTCCTGACACCAGGAGGTTATCTCAGAACACAGAGAAAGGCTACAGGCAGGATCTGAGAGCTGGTATAAACTGGCGGGAGTTTGGACTTACTATCCTGAGTAAAGAACGCAAAGCCTTGCTTATTCCTAGGCTGAAACCATGGTAGTTGACCTCGAGTCCAGGCTTCTGCAGAAACAGCTAGGGAGTTTATTAATGGGGTCTGAAAAGACATAACAGCTAATTCGGGGAAAACGGTTCTTTGAAAAACAAGCTTTAGGCTTTCTGGTAGTTTCAACCTCATTAAAACTATGGGGCATGGTTTCACCTTTGTTACATTTTTCCTATGAACTGTTAAGTCACCGACTTGTGCTTCTAACTTGGTCACTAGTTATCTCTTTAATATAGGGTACCTCAATCAAACAAGCCTATCAGGGCGCCCCTTGGTGGTGACATACTATATGACAGCAGTGCCAGGCCTTCAAGAATGGCTTGAGAAAATCCAAATATGCTGCTGGATGATGCAGCTCTGGTTATTGTGTGTTGTAGCAATTTATTTTTTTCTAAGTCATATGCAGATATAAAAAAAATGGATCATTTCAAATTATTTACATCAAAGGCTAGGGTAACAATGAAGAAAAGCCAGCGAGTAATAAGATGAATCAACTGTACCAAATCTTTTCATTTTCTTTCCTCATTGCTATTCTTTCCATCCCTTTCTTCCCAAAGATATTCATTCAGTTACAGAGTTAATGTTGTAAAATGTTAATTTAGTATCCTGCCAATTATATATCTGCATTAAAAAATTTCCATTAATAATGAAAACCTGTAGAGGTTTTTGGTTTTTTTTTTTGTTTTTTTGTTTTTTGCATTACTTCAGTTTCTTTTAATTGCTTGCTAAATATTATCCAGCCCAAACAAAATCATTCTTGATGACAATGCTATATGAAATATAGTTATGTACCTTAAAATAGCTTCAATTATAAATGAATTAAATTATGAAGGTTAAAGGGGGGCTTGGGTAGCTAAGTCAGTTAAGCGTCCGACTCCTGATTTTGGCTCAGGTCACGATCTGAAGGCAGTGAGATCAAGCCCTTCATTGGGCTCTCCACTCAGCATGGAGGTTGCTTACGATTCTCTCTCCTCTTTCTGTCCTCCTTCTCACACTCTGTCTCTCTCTTTCAAATAAATAAATAGAGCTTAAAAAAATAATAAAGGTTGAAATATTATGGCTTTTTTCTTTGACATTTTATAAATATATATTGAAGTACTGTACTAATTTTATGTAATTTTTAAAACAAGTTGTCTTTTTCCATGAATTTAAAATAAATAGAAATACATATTCTCAAAAATAATTACTTAAAATATAAAGAGACACTCTGATAAATGATGTATTTTCTATCAAAAATTCATAATAGAAAACTCAGATTTAAATATAAAAATAATAACATTTGACAATTAGCAATTGGTTGTCACAAAGAAATAAACACAGCGTCAGAAGCTGGAATTCATCAGTATTATTAGTTTGACCCACTCTTTTATCTATTTAACTAAAGAAAATACATGTTTTACCTGTTTGTCATAAGATGCTATAATAAGTAGTTTCACTATTTAAGAATTACTAAAAATCTTTTTTGATTTATGTGAGCAGCTTCTTTTTAAAAGAAATATATTTAAATTTTTTAGTCAGTACTGTTTACAAAATTTGGCCAAATGAGCAGGATGAAGATATAGTAACTTAGTAAAATTTCCAAAAAAATTGAGAAACTTACTGCAAATACCAATTTGACATAAAAGACAGATTTTTGCATGAAAAAAGCAACAAAATGTAGATTCTGACATTTATTATACTGAATCCCTTTTCTCAAATAATGTACTTTAGCAATTATGAGATTTATACGTATAGAATTTCAATTAAAGCCATGCAAGTTCTAATTTACATAAACACATTTCAGTTTGTATAATTTAAATCTAGTACATTAATTTTAGCAGTCAATGTACAGAGTATTTATTCAAACATACTGGATAAAGTGTATCATTGTTCACTTCTCCTATTTGTTTTGACGATGAAGATAAATGACCCTAAATCTGGGTTCTTAAGCATTCCAGTGTTTGATTTGCTGGAAAACCTCCAATTGCACTGTATTTACATAGGATTTGTAAGGATCTGTAGTTTATAGCTAGAGGTAGTGTTTAAAATTATGCCTAGAGCTTCCTAAAAGTGCATATTTAAAGTAATTTAAACTACATTCATATGCAGAGAAGACGGATTTCTGGCTTTATAAGTGATATAAAACCATTGTTGCATGGCGACAATCGTAAGCTTGTAAAAATCCTTAAATGTATGGCTTTTGGGGGGGGTAGGTGAAAATAAATGAGGGTAATCTGTTTTTCTTCAATCTAGACTTCTGCAGAATGATAGACCATAAATAAATGTCACTCATCCTCTCAATTAATACTTTGTAAACTCCCTCTGCTTAAGCATAATTGGGAAATAGTAAGTAAAGGTAAGCAAATACCATGATTTTTTTTAACCTTAAATTTATTTTACTTTTTTAGTGTTCCAAGACTCATTGCCCATGTCTCATGCCCAGTGCTCCATGCAATATGTGTCCTCAGTACCCACCACCAGGCTCTCCCATCCCCCCAACCCCCTCCCTCTAAGTCCTTCAATTGGTTTCTGCGTCCAAAGTCTCCCATGTTTCGTTTCTCTCCCTGAATTACCCTACATCCCATTTACTCTCCTTCTCCTACTGTCCTCCATATTACCCCTTATGCACCACAAGTAAGTGAAACCATGTGATACTTGATTTTTTCTACTTGGCTTATTTCATTCAGCATAATCTCTTCCAATCTAGTCCATGTTACTACAAAAGCTGGATATTCATCCTTTCTGATGGAGGCATAGTATTCCATTGTATATATGCACCACATCTTCTTTATCCATTCATCTGTTGAAGGGCACTTTGGCTCTTTCCACAGTTTGGCGATGGTGGCCATTGCTGCTATGAACATTGGGGTACATATGACCCTTCTTTTCACTACATCTGTATCTTTGGGGTAAATGTCCAGTAGTGCAATTTCAGGGTCATAAGGTAGCTCTATTTTTAATTTTTTAAGGAATCTCCACACTGTTTTCCAAAGCAGCTGCACCAGTTTACATTCCCACCAACAGTGTAGGAGGATTCCCCTTTCCCTGCAGCCTCTCCAACACTTGTTGTTTGCTGACTTGTTAATTTTAGCCATTCTCACTGGTGTAAGGTGGTATTTCAGTGTGGTTTTGATTTGAATTTCCCTGATAGCTAGTGACACTGAACATTTTTTCATATGTATGTTAGTCGTTTGTATATCTTCTATGGAGAAGTGCCTTTTCATGTCTCTTGCCCATTTTTTGATGTGTTCATCTTTTTTTTGGATATTGAGTTTGAGTAGTTCTTTATAGATCTTGGATATCAGCCCTTTGTCTGTAGTGTCATTTGCAAATATTCTCTTCCATTCTGTGGGTTGCCTCTTTGTTTTGTTGACTGTTTCCTTTGTTGTACAGAAGCTTTTCATTTTGATGAAGTCCCAAAAGTTCATTTTCGCTTTTGTCTCCTTGGCCTTTGGAGACGTGTCTTGAAAGAAGTTGCTGTGGCCAGTGTCAAAGAGGTTACTGCCTATGTTCTTTTCCAAGATTTTGATGGATTCCTGCCTCATGTTGAGGTCTTTCATCCATTTCGAGTTTGTCTTTGTGTGTGGTGTAAGAGAATGGCCTAGTTTCATTCTTCTATATGTAGCTGTCCAATTTTCCCAGCACCATTTATTGAAGAGACTGTCTTTTTTCCACTGGATATTTTTTCCTGCTTTGTCAAAGATGATTTGACCATAGATTTGTGGGTCCATATGTGGACTCTCCACTCTGTTCCATTGGTCTGTTTCTCTGTTTTTGTGCCAGTACCACGCTGTCTTGGTAATCACAGCTTTGTAATAAAGCCTGAAGTCAGGTAACGAGATGCCCCCAGTTTTGTTTTTCTTCAGCAATTCCTTAATGATTCAGGGTCTTTTTTGGTTCCATATAAATTTTAGGATCATTTGTTCCAATGCTTTGAAGAATGTTGGTGGAATTTTGATCAGAATGGCATTGAAAGTATAGATTGCTTTGGGCAGTATAGACATTTTGACAATGTTTATTCTTCCAATCCATGAGCATGGAATGTTCTTCCATCTTTTTGTGTCTTCTTCAATTTCTTTCATGAGTGTTCTGTAGTTCCTCAAGTACATATCCTTGACTTCTTTGGTTAAGTTTATTCCTAAGTATCTTATGGTTTTGGTGCTATATTAAACGGAATTGATTCTCTGATTTCCCTTTCTATATTTTCCTTGTTAGTGTATAAGAATGCAACTTATTTCTGTGCATTGATTTTGTATTCTGCCATGTTACCAAATTGTTGCATGAGTTCTAGTAGTTTGGGAGTAGAGTCTTTTGGGTTTTCCATATAGAGTATCATGTCATCTGCAAAGAGAGAGAGTTTGACTTTCTCTTTGCCAAGCTGAATACTTTTTATTTCTTTCTGTTGCCTGATTGCTGTTGTTAGGACTTCTAACACTATGTTGAACAGTAGTGGTGAGAGTGGGCATCATTGTCTTGTTCCTGATCTCAGAGGAAAGGCTGTCAGTTTTTCCCCATTGAGAATGATATTCGCTGTGGGTTTTTCATAGAAAGATTTTATGAGGTTGAGGAATGTTCCCTCTATCCCTATACTTTGAAGAGTTTTGATCAGGAATGGATGTTGTATTTTGTCAAATGCCTTTTCTGCATCAATTGAGAGTACCATGTGGTTCTTCTCTCTTCTCTTATTGATTTGTTCTATCACATTGATTGATTTGTGAGTGTTGAACCACCCTTGCATCCCTGGGATAAATCCCACCATGGTGGAAAATCTTTTTTTTTCTTTTTTTTTTTTTAAGATTTTATTTATTTGACAGAAACACAGCCAGAGAGGGAACACAAGCAGGGGGAGTGAGAGAGGGAGAAGCAGGCTTCCCGCCGAGCAGGGAGCCCGATGTGGGACTCGATCCCTGGTCTCCGGGATCATGACCTGAGCTGAAGGCAGTCGCTTAACCAACTGAGCCACCCAGGCGCCCCTGGAAAATCTTTTTAATGTATTGTTGGATTCTGTTGGCAAGGATCTTGTTGAGAATCTTGGCATCCATATTCATTAGAGATTTGGTCTGAAGTTCTCCTTTTGATGGGGTCTTTGTCTGGTTTGGGGATTAGAGTAATGCTGGCTTCATAGAAAGAGTCTGGAAGTTTTCCTTCTGTTTCTATTTTTTGAAAGAGCTTCTGGACAATAGGCATTATTTATTCTTTGAATGTTTGGTAGAGTTTCCCAGGGAATCCGTCTGGTCCTGGACTCTTGTTTTTGGAGAGGTTTTTGATCACTGCTTTAATCTCATTACTAGATATAGGTCTATTCAGATTGTCAATGTCTTTCTGTTTCAGTCTTCAAAGTTTATAGGTTTCTAGGAATGTATCCATCTCTTCTAGGTTGTTAAATTTATTGGCATATAATTGTTGATAGTAATTTCTGATGATTGTTTCAATTTCCTTGGTATTAGTCATGATCTCTCCCCTTTCATTCATAATTTTATTAATTTGGGTCTTCTCCATTTTCTTTTGGATTAGTTTGGCCAATGGTTTATTGATCTTATTGATTCTTTCAAAGAACCAGCTTCTAGTTTTGTTGATGTGTTCTACTGTATCTCTAGTTTCTGATTCATTTATCTCTGCTCTAATCCTTATTATTTCCCATCTTGTGTGGGGGGTTGGTTCAATTTGTTGTTGATTTTACAGTTCTTTAAGGTGTAATGAGAGTTGGTATATTCGGGATTTTTCAAATTTTTTGAGTGAGGCTTGGATGGCTATGTATTTCCCCCTAGGACTGCCTTTGCTCTACCCCATAAGTTTAAGATCGATGTATCTTCATTCTCATTGGTTTCCATGAAGTGTTTCATTTATTCTTTTATTTCCTGGTTGATCCACAGATTCTTGAGCAGGATTGTCTTTAGCTTCCAAGTGTTTGATTTTCTTCTGAACTTTTTATGGTGGTTGAGTTCCATTTTCACGGCACGGTGGTCAGAGAATATGTAGGGAATAATTTCAATCTTCTGGTATCAGTTGATCCCTGATTTGTGACCTAGTATGTGGTCTATTCTGGAGAAAGTTCCATGTACACTCGAGAAGAATGAATATTCTGCTGTTTTAGGGTGGAATGTTCTGAATATATCTATGAGATCCATCTGGTCCAATGTGTCATTCAAGGCTCTTGTTTCTTTGTTGATTTTCTGTTTAGATGACCTGTCCATTGCTGAGAGTGGTGTGTTAAGATCTCCTACAACTAATGTATTTGTATTAATATGATTCTTTATTTTGCTTAACAGTTGGCTTATGTATTTGGCTGCTCCCATTTTGGGGGCATAAATATTTACAATTGTTAGATCTTCTTGATGTATAGACCCTTTGAGAATGATGTAGTGTCCTTCTGTGTCTGACTACAGTCTTTAGATTAAAATCCAATTTGTCTGATATGAGAATCTCTACCACGGCTTTCTTTTGGGGTACGTTGGCATGAAAGATGGTCCTCCATCCCCTGACTTTCAATTTGGAAGTGTCTTTAGATTCACAAAATGTGTCTCTTGTAAACAGCATATGGATGGGTTCTGTCGTTTTATCCAGTCTGCAACCCTGTGCCTTTTTATTGGAACATTTAGACCATTCACATTGAGAGTGATTATTGATATATACATTTGTATTGACATCATGTTGCCTGTGAAGTTCATTTTTCTATAGATTACCTCTGTAAATTTCTGTTCTGTGTCACTCTTGTGTTCATTTCTCTTTTATAGAACCCCTCTTAGTATTTCTTGTAGTGCTGGCTTGGTGGTTGCATAATCTTTTAGACTTTGGTGGTCCTGGAAGCTCTTTATTTCTCCTTGTGAAAGTGAACCTTGCTGGATACATTATCCTTGATTGCATGTTTTTGTGATGTAATTTCCTGAATATGTCTTGCCAGCCCTTTCTGGCTTGCCAGGTTTCTGTGGAAAGATCTGTCATTATTCTGATGGTCCTCCCTCTATAAGTAAGGGATCGCTTCCCCCTAGCTGCCCTTAAGACATATTCTTTGGTTTTATGATTCATGAATTTCTCAACTAGAGTTTTTTCTGGTCTCATTGATCTTGGGGAGTGCCCTCTCTGCCTCTAGGACATGAACATTAGTTTCATTCCTCAGATTAGGGAAATTTTCATCCAAGATTTGTTCAACTATGCCTCATTCCTCAGATTAGGGAAATTTTCATCCAAGATTTGTTCAACTATATCTTCTAGGCTTCTCTCTCTCATAACTCCTTCCTGGATTCCAATAATTCTGATATTAGAGCGTTTCATGGCATCATTTATTTCCCTTATTCTGTTTCCATGGGATTTTAGCTGTTTGCTGCAAGAGTTCTCTTGCTCCTCCTTCTTAATCCATCTGTCTTCTAAATCACTGATAAACGATCTTCTTAGATTGAATCTCATTAATAGCTTTTCTAACCTCCGCTTTCACTTCTGTTATTAGGGCTTCCATTTTGAGACTAATGTTCTTTTCCAAATTATCCATTGCTTGGACAATTGCTGCCCTGAATCCATTTATATCATATTGTTTATGTTCATGTCCAGTAATTCTGTGACTGGGGTTGCAGTCTCAGGGTTCTTCTGTTGGTTGTTCCTCCTCCAAGTCATTGTGGCGAGGAGTGGTTGAGGGCATGTATAGCTAAATATATTAGCCACTATCCAGGTGAATTGGTCACTGGAAGGTTTTGGAGCAATCAGAATTCACCATGATTTTTTTAGAAAAGGAAAACTGATTTCTGATTTTCAGTGAAAAACTGCACCCCAAGAGTTAAAAATGCAAGGAAGACTATTGCAATAGGGGTGAAAGACTGAACTCAACTCCACTGAAACAAAAGGCAGAGGAGTTATGAAGCACCAAGGTGAGAAAATGGGAAGGTACTGAAGGGCAATAGGGTGGAGAAGATGGTGGTCAACTTGAGGAGGCCAAGTGTGTCAGTTACTTGGTGCTTATTGGAGTTAGCCTCACACCCTCTCAAAGAGACTGATAAGAAAACCATTTTCCCTGAGGATTTGAGGTTCTTGAGAAAGGTGTTCCTGGGTGGTATAACTGGCTTGAGGCTGGAAGAAAATTTACATCTCAAAGGGACAAAGAAGGAATTTCCAAGAGCAAATTTTCCAAGCAAATGTTCTAAGAGACAGGTCAGAACTCTATAATCTCGACAGGTTTTGTCTCAAGTTTAGTTAAACTGAATCTGTCTTTGTTGATGTAGGTCCCTCTGATTTCTTAGTGAGAAAGTGGTGGCAGAGTTGACAAAGGTTCCTTAGCAGGTTTTCCTTCTTCTAAGCATTTCTGCTAAGCATTTTGGTGGTTTAAGACATATTTGAATTAAAATGTTTCCTATTAAAATGTAAATTCTCTCTTGGAAATCAGGCTTGTTCACAGATTAGTACTGTGAATGACTTACATGGGATAATCAGGTTGCTTTCCTTCTGGCTGAGAAACGTGTCCTGAAAATAAGTATTTTGATTGGATGTTAAAAGGAGAGAAGAAATGATCATTATTCTACATGATGAACTTGGAGAAGATAGACCCAGTAGGATGCTACTATTCTATGCGAAACTAGGAATTTACATTTGGTCAGGACAAACTTGAGTCACTTTTATATAATGTTTTATACTTTAAGAGTAACAACTGTCAGAGTTATTAAAGAAACTCATCCTTTTGTTATTTACGGAAGCTTCAGAGATGATAAAAAGTACAGTGATATTTTTTACAAATTCCACCGTATAATGGGAACAGTTTTTCATGTGTTATGTAGGAAATTATTTTCTGCTTGGTGTTGTGAACCTGGAAAATGAGCAAGCATCCAATAGATCACATTTAAATAACTAAAGCATGCTAAAGAGATATAAAACCTGCAAAGTAGTATTTCAATGATTAGGCAACTTTGTATAAAGGGCCAGAGAATAAATATTTTAGGCTTATGCATACCATAAGATTTCTGTAACAGCTATTCAGCTCTGCCTGTGTAACTGAAATCAGACAAAAACAATGTAAGAATGAATGAGTACAGCTGTCTTCCAATACAACTTTACTTACAAAAACAACTGGTGGGCCCTATTTGGTGCCCAGCCCAGGACTATGGGAACATTTCCTGAGGGGAAGAAAGCTCTTATATATTCAACTCTGGTGCAGCCTACCTGAGTTAATGCTCTAGTTGCAAACATATGGTGATCTGCATGGTGTAAAAAAAAGGAGGCTAAGGGCTAAGAATTTGTCAGTAAACTTGAAAGTGACAAGAAAAAGAAAGGCTCTCTTGACAGAAATGTCTTTAGAGTTGAAAAGGGCAATTCATTAGCTGATTAGAGCTTGACTGGCTTGAGAATAGCCAGCTCCCTTTTTTGTAATTTTCTGTTCATCAATCCTGAAAAGCTTTTGACCTGTGCTTTAGAAGGGAGATTCCCAGGCTCAGGGCTGACACCACTTACTAAACCTGATGCTTTCCCAATTGTAAATGAATAAATTGGTATTCCAGTATAAACAAAGGTATCCTGTGATTTTGATTAGCTCAGTCAACCCCCAATAGCTTAATTAATTCTGGATGAATTGTTAAATTTGTTTCTGAATTTGCATAGTTGAGACACCGTCTTCTGAAGCTGCCAGAAGAGCTGCCAAAATGAACAGCCAGTGTTCAATTCCCCATCTTTCACATCTATTTCCTGAAACATAATGAGGAGACTCCAACTCTGTAGAACTTCATAGTGTAGGCTCATGCTCTGGGTCCCAGTTGGAGCTTTATCAGTTAATAGCAGTGTCTCATGGCAAACAGCAATCTCCTTTACCTGAATTGTTTTAATTAGGTAAACAATACTAAAATCTTTTTCATTCTGCAATGCTCAAAATCTAGCTTATACTGCATGGAGGGAATCGTTCACTCATTTAGCTCTGTTCTGACTGACTGTAATCTAAAAAATAGTGCGAAAATTTCAATTTATTAAAGACAGAGCAAATAATGTGCCATTTGATTGACTCTAACATTAATGTCCTGGGGTTTCCTTGAGATCAGTTTGAAGGGATAAAACAGGTTAACATTTTTTCCTTATATCCATAATAGCTTTTTAACACACCACTGAACAAACTGTTAATATATAGGAAATAGGCAGTGATTAGCTAACTGCTTTGCCCTGACTGACAAATGAGGATTCACAGCAAACTCTTCATGTTAGATTCCTTCCTATGTCTGTGCAATTTCTCCTCCCAATTTGTTACTTTGAATTCCATTTGTAAATGATCACACTGGAACTTTTAAAAGATTATTAGATAGTAAATGTATTCAGTATTTCATATATTCATTAATTTAGGCATTTAGAGAATTATATCAAATTTTCTCAAATTACACTGGTATTTATATCACAAATTGTACAGGAAAAAAAGATACTTGATTACTTCAACATTTCATTATACTTTTCATGATTTTTGAAGATAGGAGAGTGATTATCATTATGTTCAATAGCCTTTTTCTTAGCCTGCATTTTAAGTACAACAAAAAGACACTTCGTTTGTATGTAAGAATAGAACCAAAATAAAAATAAATAAATAAATAAATAAATAAATAAAAGAATAGAACCAAAATAGAACC
The DNA here is from genome assembly GCA_004023965.1 of Spilogale gracilis. NCBI lineage: Eukaryota > Metazoa > Chordata > Mammalia > Carnivora > Mephitidae > Spilogale > Spilogale gracilis. The sequence goes on from PITA01000228.1 coordinate 198,698, forward strand.
AACTAAGTTGCCTTGTGGGTCATGAGTATAGGTTTTTCTTCTTAAGTAATATCTATGAAAATTAAACCAATACCATTTATATAAGCAGTGTTTTTTTCAAAATGAATATAGTTTCTAAACATGATAAATTAAAATAGGGCCTTTTTTTTTAAGATTTTATTTATTTATTTATTTGACAGAGAGAAACACAGCTAGAGAGGGAACACAAGCAAGGGAAGTGAGAGAGGGAGAAGTAGGCTTCCTGCTGAGCAGGGAGCCCAGTTCGGGACTTGATCCCAAGACTCCGGGATCATGACCTGAGCCAAAGACAGCCACTTTACGACTGAGCCACCCAGGCATCCCACAATGGGGCCTATCTTTACCTACAGATACTTCAATTGCTCTCCACTAGTAGTAAGAGGTGAGGCATATCTAGAATTTATTTAAGACCACACAGTAATAAGTATTTAAAAATATCATATCTTATCTTCATAATATTCATAAGAGTTAGATACCATCTTTATTGTAAAGATGGAAAAATTGAGGGCTCCTGGGTGGCTCAGTTGGTTGAGTGACTGCCATGACCCTGGAGTACTGGGATCAAGTCCCGCATGGAGGGGGTTGTCCCTGTTCAGCAGGGGGTCTGCTTTTCCTCCCTTCTCATGCTCTCTCTTACTCTCTTTCAGTCTCAAATAAATAAATAAAATCTTTTTAAAAAAAGATAGTAGAGTTGAGACTCACAGAATTTAAGTAACTTGTCCAAAGTTTTTGAAAAAGTATGCATTAGAAATCAGACTGAGGCAAGCATCCCAATAATGTCTCAATTGTGAGTCTTGTTGATTATATTGTCTCAAGGTTTGCAAATTATAATGCTAAAATTAACTTGATTATTTTGGGTGATCATCCAGTTCTCTCTCATTTTTTGTTAGGTCAAATTTCAAAGGGAAACTATTATTCATTAGAAAGAATTATTTTCCAAGTTGCTAGTGTTATACATCACTGAATGAATAGGCTTATTCTTCACATATTTCAGCTTAAAATTCAATTGTATATAATTTATTTGAAAGAAAGAAATTAAATAAAATTGAACAGGAAAGTTGAATGATAATTGTACTACATTTATAAGATCACAGAAGGAATATCAAAATCATGAACTAAAAAAAAGAAAACATTACTTACCATTATTCACATGTAAAATGTATTGAAGTATTATCAAAATACAGTCCTGTCTATAATTCTGTATTGTTCTTATTACAGAGCTATAAAGAGATTAAAAAATGATGAAATTCCAAATTTGCACAACTTTTGCTTTGGTGTTATACAGAAAAACCTCTTAGTGAAATCCTTTTTTTCAATATCTTCCCATAAGTTTTAAATCCCTCCAATGACATAGGAAGAAATGATGTTTTTGTTTTAACTAACTGCTGAATACTTTATTTATGCTTTTGATTTAAGCCCTTCTGGTTTCTCTCAGAAGTTGTGGCAGAAATAATTCCATTCTCACTTGTATTCTTAGAATTTTCCTGTCTGGCGGCTCTTTTTCTTCAGGATAAACTTAGGATTTTTTTTTTTACTTTTTTCTATTCTATTCTTCACCAGATTCTTCTTCCCAAATTTAGACCTCTCTCTTTTTATTTCCTCCTTTCTGTCCAATGTATTAAGTACATTTTGATAATTATGCATTGCTACCTCTGTTTTTTGTTTGTTTGATTGTTTGTTTTTTTTAACACTTAAACATTATTATACTCTAGGCTTCTGCCAGATACATGGCTAACTTGGAAACATTAATTGTCAGGGCAAGTTTGTGTAGATGGGGCTTTATTTACTAATGGAGAAATCAAGTATATATATGAACTTACACTCTTTTTCAAGGAATATAAGAATTTCTGTTGCTTTGTATTCTTTCCAGTTTCAAAGTATTGGCTTAAATTTGCATCTCTTTGATTACATGTATTGTAAAATACTTTTATAGATTTTCCTTAGCCATATGGATTAACCAATTCATAGACTATTTGTTGAAGTCTTTGGTTGGTGGTTCTTTGGAATTGTCTTTTACTCATTAATTTTTAGGAGATTTTTATTAATTTTCTTTTTTTTTTTTTTAGATTTTATTTCTTTTTTGGACAGAGAGAGACAAAGCAAGTGAGAGAAACACACTAGAGAGGGAATACAAGCAGGGGGATGAGAGAAGGAGAAGCAGGCTCCCCACTGAGCAGGAAGCCCGATGCAGGACTCAATCGAGGATTCTGGGATCATGACCTGAGTTGAAGGCAGATGCTTAACTGACTGAGCCACCCAGGCACCCCTCTTTATTAATTTTCTATCGGAGATCTTTGTTATGGATAGGTATGTTATGGATGGCAAGTGTCTTCTCCTGCTTGGTGGCTTGCATTTTTGTCTCTCTCTTTTTTTTTTTTTAAAGATTTTATTTATTTATTTGACAGAGAGAAACACAGCCAGAGAGGGAACACAAGCAGGGGAAGCGAGAGAGGGAGAAGCAGGCTTCCCGCCGAGCAGGGAGCCTGATATGGGGCTTGATCCCAGGTCTCCAGGATCATGATCTGAGCCGAAGGCAGTAGCTTAACCACCTGAGCCACCCAGGCGCCCCATCAATTTAATTCTTAATTTCAGTTATTACATTTTTTCTATTTAAATAATTTGTATTTGGCTTTTTCATGAATTTATAGTGTTTATAGGTTGTTTACTTAAGGTCTGCCAAATCTTCTAAATTGATTTTATTTTCATAAACAATAAATTTTGTAATCCTGGTGGGTTATTACTATTTATATGGTCTTTCTATTTATTTTCATTATGCTGTCTTCTGTGTATGCCATGTTATCTTTGACTGTTTCCTAGTCATTTTATTTTAAGAATTGCTTAATTCTTAAGGGGTTAAAGCCTCTGCCTTCAGCTCAGGTCATGGTCTCAGGGTCCTGGGATCGAGGCTAGCATTGGGTTCTCTGCTTGGCAGGGAGCCTGCTTTCTCCTCTCTCTCTGCCTACCTCTCTGCCTATTTGAGATCTCTCTCTCTGTCAAATAAATAAATAAAATCTTTAAAAAAACCGAATTGCTTAAAATAATGATAGGCCGCAGGGAAGAGTCCAGAGGCCTTGGAGAAGCTGTTGCCACACAAGGTCTTTGAAGGAAATCCTCCAACCAACTCCATTGTGTTCACCAAGCTCACGCCATTCATTCTGGGGGCCTTGATTGCCATGTATGAGCACAAGATCTTCGTTCAGGGTATCATCTGGGACATTAACAGCTTTGACCAGTGAGGCGTGGAGCTGGGGAAGGAGCTGGCCAAGAAAATTGAGCCTGAGCTTGACGGCAGTAGCCCGGTGACCTCTCATGCCTCTTCCACCAATGGTCTAATCAGCTTCATCAAGCAGGAGCGTGAGGCCAGAAGCCAATAAACTCATGCCTGGCTGAAAAAAAAAAAAAAAAAAGAATGTTGTGGAAAAATCTGAGGTGACTGAGGAAACTCAAGAGGCACACAGAAATCAGGGAGAACATAGCTTTATTATGCCGGTGGGCTCAGTGGGATCATTTGCCAAACACTGAGCATCCTGCAGGGTTAGGGGTGAGTTTTTATGGATATAGGTAATGGAGGATGGTAACGGGACATTTTTGGGGTCTTTCATGGTCTTTCATGGTCCATTGGCCCTCTTCCTGCAGAGGTATAATCTATACGGATGCACCAGAGGCAAGTGCTACATCACCCTGGGGAATTTGTTGTTTTTCTTTTCTTTACCAAAACGGGACAACCATTTGGTCTTTTTCTGTTTCAGTGGGGAGCAGCGCAGAACAGAAGATAGGGCAGGGCTGGAGCTTGGGATGGCCATTTGGTCTTTTCCTCTCTCAGTGAGGAGCAGTGGGGAACAGAGGATAGGGTGGGACTGGAGCCCAGGAGTTTTCTGCCTTAAGATGACTAAGATGGTATTATCTTACTGTAGAGAGGAAGATTTTATATTTTACAAGACACCTGGATAAGAGTGAGCTGCAGTCCATGCTATTCACTGGGAGAGTGAGGCACCTTAAAGTCCCAGCACAAAGAAGGTGGTAATCCATTACTGTACCCATCCTATATGCCTGAAGGAGCAAAAAGCCACCAAAGGGCATTTAAGCCTCAGTCATCTTCTCAAGATGGAAAAACTCTGAAAGTACTATGTGACTCAAGGTGCAATCTTATATCTCTAAGTTATACTTCTCCTCAAGATATAGACTGGGCAGTTCTTCACTGTCTTATTATCTCTTTCATGAAATAAGAATGAAAAGAATAAGTCTTTCATATATTGTTTTAAAATATTATTTGTGAACCTGGAGAACAGTGGGATAAGGAAAGTAAATGGGAACTAGGGTAATCCAGGGAGAAAAACGAAATAGAGACTTTGGACACAGAAACAAACTGAGGGACTTGGCGGGGGGGGAATGGGAGAGCCTGGTGGTGGGTACTGTGGACACCTAAAGCGTGGAGCACTGGGTGTGGGGAATGGGGAATGAATCTTGGAACACTGGAAAATAACTTTTAAGTAACAATAAAAAAATATATTATTTGTGCTTATGCCAGGTTTGCTTATTGTTTGTTGCTGTGTTACTTCTTCAGTGGAGAGTTAGTCCAAATTATCCAATCCATTGCTACCAAAGGAACATTTCTAGATCTCTTTTTAAATTTATTTTGTTTTATTTTTGCAATGCACATTCTGATATAAGCATACAATGATGTACAGAGAAGAAATTAGTATAACAATTCTAGACATTTTATCAGTAAGTTAGTGTATATCTTGATGTCTAAATTAAGTAAAAATTAATATTTATTTTGAAATTGCATATTTCTTGACAAAAGATACCATCAGAATTTTCTAGTTAGTTAAGGGGCGTGTCATTGAATAAGTATAGTTTTATTATGAGAATAATTAATAATTCCACTTAGGATTTCTTTTTTTTTTTTTTTAAAGATTTTATTTATTTATTTGACAGAGAGAAACACAGCCAGAGAGGGAACACAAGCAGGGGGAGTGAAAGGGGGAGAAGCAGGCTTCCCGCCGAGCAGGGAGCCCGATGTGGGACTCGATCCCGGGTCTCCAGGATCTTGACCTGAGCCGAAGGCAGTTGCTTAACCAACTGAGCCACCCAGGCGCCCCTCCACTTAGGATTTCTAAGTATCTTTGTGTGTGTGTGTGAGATACATTCCTGACTTAAGTATTTTATTTTATCTGTTTTTAATTAGTGATTACTTTTAGTACTTTACCCTTCTCTACTCTACTAAAAATACATGTAATTTCAAAATGTTATTGATAAAATTTCTTCTACGTTTCATTCCTATAATAGTAGTTATAAGTGTAATTAGGGCAATAAGATTAAAACTAGTATTCAAATATTTAACATAAATATGTACTCAGGAATTTCAAAAGAACAGATCTTGTCTATGAAAAATTTTTCTGGTGATTATAAGATAATTGATTTTTAATCAAATTACTAAAATTGTCTTTTTAATTGGTGTTTCACAAATATTCAAATTATTTTATTCCTTTTTTGTACTGTTTTTAGTACTTTTACTCGTGTTCCTATACTATTTCTATCACGTAATGACTATTGGAATAAATGCTTCATAAATACTTATCTGCTGTGGTTGAAGTTGTACTTAACTGTGCTTGTCTCTCTAGTTTCAGATTCTGCTAGAAGAGACTTAACAATTTTCATTACTTTGAGAGCAAACTTAATATTCCTCTAAGGCAAGTTGTGAGACTGAGAAAGTGCAGAAAGGGTTCCACAGGGAGACACTATTTTATTTTCTTCCTCTCTTTCCCAAGTAATCAAAAGATAAAAGCTGATCTAGAAATGGTACTACTAGTCTTTATAATATGAGATTAGAGAAAACACCACAGCTAGAGATCTGAGTTCTTTCTTTGAATTCTGAAAAGTCCTCCAATAGAGGTAAAGCTTATAGGCCAAAAGAAGTACTGAAGTGTTTCAAAAAACTTATTACCATCTGTTATACCTAGTTTATGTGTTTTTATGTTTTTGTCTTTGTTCAAGACATCAACTGACTCTTGATATCATGAAATACATGATTTTACTTAAAGAAGGCTTTTCATATGTGCATTATCATTGGAACTGAAAGGATGAAGGAGGGTACTAAAATGGTAGATCTTATTTTCTGCAAAGCAGTTGTCTGTACATAACTAGCATAAGATGTGATAGAATTTTATAGGGTGAAATATGCTATAATTAATGTATATCTATGAAAATGTAGATTAATACTACTTAAAAAGGAATTAAATTTTCAATATTTTTCCTGGAAACTCATTTCTAAAGTGACAACTATGAACACTAAAGATACACAAACACTCAGAGCCAACCAACCTGTACTAATAGCTCTTAAAGTAAATTTTAAGTTGGCTTACAGATTGATTTGTAGTTTTTGTTTTAGCTTGTTAATATATTTCTAGACATAATCACCATTTCTTTATAAAACATAAATATGATGTGCTTTATGTGTACTTTCTTCACCATTAAAGCATGTTTGCTGAAACTTAGACTATAAGAATAAAAGTGTTTAACATTAGTGAGATTAAATCTTTCCTTGTTAATAGCTAGCAGAAAGACTAGTAAAGATAATCAGTAAAAAGTCATATTGCTGCTGTATTTATTTAAGGAAAAAAGTACTTGATTTTGAGAGTGAACATAATTGGCTTTGTGCATGTAGTATTATATGATATGTTAGGGAAGAGGAGAAATGTGTATGTAGCATGAAATATGCAGGAAAAAAATTTCAAAATACATATTATTATTTAACAATACATATTATTGAGATAGTTTTAAAAATAATTTCAAAATGTAATCTCTAAATTAAAGAAAAACATTTTTACTATGCAAGTTAATATGCCCTGGGTGAATAGTAATTCTTATTTCTCATTATATATCTTCTCAAAAAAATTACATTTTAGAAAGATGTCCCATATTGTTATGCCAAATCTCACCATTTACTCTAACATGTTCATATTATCTCATTAGTATTGTAATGTATAACTACCAAAAGCACAACTAATTTGAATGGCCTGGGATTTGATACCAGATGCAGGAGGTTAGTGAAGAGATTCCAAGTTGACTTAGTAGCAATTGTATTTCTAAATGTCAGATAGCCAATGCAACATGCTGATTTAGAACCAGATGTCCCATTAATTCTTACATGATTTTATGATAAACCAGAAGCTGAAATTCAGAAATGTTAATAGAAAATTACTAATAACCCTTATAATACTCTACATGATGTTATTGCTTTTATAATTCTCCCTTTTTCTATAAGTTTGTAATATTTTTTTTTTTAAAGACCTAGAGATGCTTTGGTGACTCAGTGAGTTAAGCATCCACCTCTTGAGTTCAGCTCAGGTTATGATCTCAGGGTGTAAGCTTGAGCCCCATGTTAGGCTCCATCCTTAGCGTGGAGTCTGCTTGAGGTTCTCTCTCTCCCTCCCCCTCTGCCCCTACTGTTGTCCTCTTCTCCGGGACAACAAAGGTCAGGGGATTTTCCCCTGGACCAGCCAGGGGAAGTCGAGCAGGAAGGAGAGTGTCAGCGGCAAAGAGAAGACAGCAGCCGGGAGGTCTGTCAAGCAGGATCTCGTTTATTGAGGAAGTGGCACACGTTTATATAAGTTTAGCAGGGGGAGGTGACGGGGATGGGGTGTTGAGTAGGGACATCCAATCAGCTCTAATGGTCAACAGCCCATGCAGGAGGCAATATGGAAGTCAGTGTATTAAATGCACTGTCCACGAACTGAACACGTCCGGGGAAGTCAGATCGGCCAATGCAGAGCTGCCACCGTGGCGGCTTTGTGGATAAGGGAGTGTCCGTCACGCAGACCCTCCATGGTGGGGAAAGTACTTTGTCCTCACGATAGGTGGCGTCCCCCACACCCTACCTCCTTCATTCTTTCTCTGAAATAGATAAATAAAATCTTAAAAAAAAAAAAAAAAGACTTAAAGGAACACTGTGTCTGCAAATTTCAAATATTTTCTATGCCTAAATAGCCAAATATATTTTAGTGATTTTTTTAGAAAGAAAGAAAGAAAGAAAGAAAGAAAGAAAGAAAGAAAGAAAAAGACAGAAAGAGAATTAGTATTAAAGAAAAGAAGACTGGGCATATTGCCTATGTTCTTTTTGCTCAAGAAACATTTAAATAAAATGTGGATATAAATAAATGTCATTAGGGAACATTAGGCTGCCAATACAAATGACTGGGCTAGGTCCTTGTTACCCATTTGTATCATTTCTATAAGTGATGTCATGACAAAAAGAATAAATTTGGGCTGAGTCTCATAGCTTTTTTCAGTTTCAAAAGGCATGCCAACCCCCTTCTTTGACAACACAAAACACTGCCACTCTAAGTCATTAAGGCTTTTAGATTTAGACACTAGATTTTATACAAGTAAAAGTCAGTATATTTCACTTATATTCATCAGTTAATGGTATGGCAGACAGGGTTCATGACAATAGAGATCATTTAAGTTAATGCTTAACATGTGGTTGTGGGGGAATGTATGTTCAATCCTGGTCTTTTGATATAAAAATGTATGCCATTTTCGGAATGACAATTTGTGATGGTATCAAAAAATAAAGTAACTGTTTATTGAATAGTTTCATTATATAAAATGTATTTGGCATTTCTTTTTCCTCTCAAGAGGACATAGGATTCAGAAAGAGAGAAAAAGAAGGTAGAATGGTGAAAGGAAAGGAGGGGAGTTTTTGGGGGGACAGCAAAAATTGCACCTGATGCATACTTATTGCAAATTAAAAGCCACCACTTTTCTATACTCAATACCCCCATAAAACATATCATAAATCACACACACACACACACACACACACACACACACAAGACAATCATTGCCCCCCCAAATCAGAATACTAATTCGTGATATTCTAACCTGGCTAAAACTGAGCAAAGTCAAAATGTAAAATTCAATCAGTGTAGAAAAGTTAGTGTCATAAATGTCAGCTGATGAGACATGGGTGAAAACTGTAGGATTATCCAATCATCTCTTGTGAAAATCCACAATGACAGACTTGTTAATTCCCATAACTGGTAAAGATTGTTTGAATACAGAAAAGGAAAGCCAGATCCAGATTATATATTCTATTTCCTGGTTTGACATAATTACTAGGAGAAATGTGTTGAATAGTAAAAATATTATATTTCACTTTAAAATTTAAGGATCAGGAAGTAACTGTACTATACCAACATTTTCTGACTGAAAAAGGCAGCTGACAACATTTCACTTAATTGCTGTTTGGTTGGTGAACTTCAGTTTTTCCTCCGTCAACTTCCCAAATAAATCTTACCCCTTTAGAGTCAATTTATGTTTCCCAGCATAATGATGCATTTTACCTATTCAGCTATGCTCGTGTTCTCTGAAGCCAGCCAGGAATGATCTCACCTCACCTACAATATAAATCTATCAGTGAATAAACAACATCATTTTTATTTCAATGCCGATGACACACTACATGTCGATTTGGCAGTTAAATAATTTATCTCTCTTTTGGGTGCAATCTGCCAGGATTATTATAACTCTACTTCTGATATTCATTTCATGTTTAATCGTTCTGTGCCTCATGAGGATGCTTGTCAATCAATTAAATTGAAATGTCATTCTGACCTTTTATTGGAAACAATTTATTCTTTTTCTTCATTTCATCACAAGCTTTTTTCCATTTTATTCAAATTAAAAGCCTTAATTACTAGTATTCAGAAACTTTATACTAATTAACCTTATAAAACTACATGTTCATCAACATTACTGACACTTTATCTTTACAGAGGTTATCCAGTTGAGTCTGCCTGAGGATCAGAAACTAAGCATTACAGCAGCGACTGTGGGACAAAGTGCTGTTCTGAGCTGTGCCGTTCAGGGGGCACTGAGACCCCCCATCATCTGGAAAAGGAACAATATTATTCTAAATAATTTAGATTTGGAAGACATCAATGTGAGTATATAAATAGATGTTGCTTTCTAATTTGTGTATTTCACATGTTACACTCCAGACTTTGTGAAGTCTGAAGAGCTTAATGAATATTGGAGGTAGAGTAGAAGAGGGTTATTGGAACATTGTCATTTCCACATGACTGACTGGAAGGTGCACTATAGATTATTTGAAAATATCCAAATCTCTTATGTAGATGTGGTAAGTAGGTTATGGAGTACTGTATTAGTGGAATCATATCAACTTAAACCAATTCTGTCTTATTGTCAGAATTTCTACAATTATCAACAATTAATCTTTACATATTTGCTATTATGGTTGAGCAACAGCCTAAAGCTTGTGAGATGTTAGATTGAGTAAAGGCAGTTTTTGCTTCAAATACTTCATAGTGTATTAGAAATAATAAACATCAATCAAGCAATAAGTGGTTTATTTTTCTAGAATGAAATTAGAATAAATTTCTCCACTGAGGTTCACACCTAGAGACTCAGAATCTTAAACTCTATTTGAAAGAATACAGCTTTGAAAATGAAGGAGAAACAGGGTATTCATGTGTTCCTTCCATGCTATGTGTTCCAAGTGAGGGTTAAAAAGTATACATCATCCTAGATGATGAAAAGTAGTAAAAATTGTGTGCTATGGGATGCCCATGCAAATGACATAGTGCAATCCTTTGTCTTGGTGATTTGGGGATTCTATGATCTCTATGCACATAAATTTTAGTTTTTTTGAATTATTGCTCAAGAAGGCCATCACCTGTTTGCTCATAGCTTGTTGCTTCATATAGAACCTCTAAACCACAGGTCCAAGAGAGTCACTTCTATGCATTACATCTTCTTGTTTAATGTCCTCAAATGATTCAAAGCAGAAGCTTTCCAACTTTAATTTTTTTTATTTAATTTTTTTTTTCTAAATTTGTTTACATCTGTGAAATTTCTTCAGAGAGTATATGGAGAATAGTATTTAATTTTTAAGATATCAAGAACACTGTGCATTAGAATAGCTATAATCTCAGCAGTAGTCAACAATCTTTGAGAGACATGGGTATGTATATGTTGTTATGTCTACATTTTTCCTTTTATTTTCTACCTTCATTCCTACTATCAAGTTTTCTGCTGTTATGTCCAGAGGCCCACGTATTCTATGGTGCTGTGGTTTGAATACCTCAAAATAAGCTCATTTGAATTGTTTCAGTAAAGAAGGATATATTTTGTGGAAAAATTGTAAATATGGGCACATTCTTATGCCTGTATCTTGTATGTTATTTTGTTTACTTCCTACCTTCTGACTGTTCTAGAAACTTGAAATTTCTAAGAAAAGGATTATAGATAAGTTGGTGTTCAAAATATATGTAAGCACTAGATAAATTCTGGCACCAATAAATTGACTTTTATTGGATAAAGTTATTTTTGTTACATTTCATAGAGCAGATAAATTTTGAGAATTTAAAAAATATTTTTAAGATTTAGGAAGTTTCAAATTAATTACAAGGCATATTTAAACAACTTAAACAAGCATTCATAACCTATAGTATACATATAACTTCCAGCATTCCAAATGAAACTGCAGGGATATCTTTGAAAGGGATATTTATTTAATTTTCCAATATGCTACTGGTGTTTTCATTTAAATGCATTTATCAATATAACTAAAGGGTGAAATAAAAGTTATAAAGCATTACTTATCATATTTTGTTTTATACTTACTCCTACTTTTAAAATAAAATAAGGACTTCACCATGTAAATTATCTACCTATATCTATCCAACTGTATATAGAATTTAGTTTATTATAGTTAATAAACTATATAGTTTTTATACATATAACTGTATTAAATACAATAAGCTATTACATAGTCCACCATATGTTATATATATTATTATAAACTATTATATGGTTTATTATATATATGTGTGCATATATATAGATATAGAAAGAGAGAATCAGTACTGTCTCTACTGGACATTTGATGTGTTATCTGATTACTTAATATCTTTGAACAACCCTTCAAATATTTTGGCAGTGCTTCGGTTCTTTGCTTTCCCAAGCTAGAAACCAAAGTCTTACTTAATTAGCCTTCTTTGCAATTGGGGAACAGATATGTGAATAAGGCTTTAACAATGACACTGCACAACAACTTCATTTTGTAAGAATAGGAAATCACAGATGCTTTACTGAATTCACTCTCCCCATCCATCCCTCCTCATTAGTGCTGTGGCAGCTGATCCTACTTGCAAGGACATCAGCGATAAAGTTCTGGAGTCAGTCTTCAGCTTCAGCTGGATCTTCATGGGTCTCAGCATGTGGCTTCGGCTTTTTTCCTGGCTTCTCATTCCCTAAGGATGACACTCATTTCTAGATATCCTATGATCTCCGTAATATCTTCATTAAATGACATTTCTGCTTAAAACTAGCTAGACTGTGTTCTATTGTTTCCCCTAAGAAGGTCATCTAAATAATGTTAGGTTAATTAGGGTTTATATTAATAATTAGGGTTCAATATATTTTTTAAATATTTTATTTATTTATTTGACAGAGAGAAACACAGCTAGAGAGGGAACACAAGCATGGGGAGTGAGAGAGAGAAGCAAGCCTCCCGCTGAGCAGAGAGCCTGATGTGGGGCTCGATCCCAGGACTCCGGGATCATGACCTGAGCCGAAGGCAGGCGCTTAATGACTGAACCACCCAGGCACCCCTAGGGTTTAATATTTTAAGAAACATCTATAATTATATCTTCTTAAAATGTATGTTTCATCATTAGATAAAAAGATCAAGATGACCTTACTCATAAAATGTTATTATTTATAAGCAAAGAGGACTTTCAAAATTTCCAGATATGAGTCAGTTTTATACTCAATTAGTATGTATTTGCTCCCACAAGAGTGGGTTTAATTCCCATTAAATTATGTAAGCTTAAAATCATAAGTGCTTTTCGTGTCAAAAGAAACCAATGACAATTTTCAATATTCTTTCTGCTTCTTTAATATATACTAGGTAGGACATAACATATATTTACCCAGGAAAAACATAAATACTTTCTGATTGCAAAAGATTAAAATAATATAGATGTATTTTTTAAAAGCATGATTAACCCTTCTTTTTTATATTTACGTATTCCCATTCTTAAGTGCAGAAGAATCCTGTGAGTACATTTTTAATCTCCTTTCCATGCATTGCAATATAATTTTATTTATTTAGTAGGATAGATTCATATTAATTCTCATTATGCCACTACTTCATTCTCTTATTAGCCTTAAAGACAACTCCATGAGGCAGGGAAACTTTTTTTTTCCCCCAGCAATGAAGCTTACCATCATTTGCATATGTGGGACTTTATGCTAAGAGAGTTGTTTCCCCAAGGTTATTGAAGGAATAAGTGGTACAGTTGGAATGTTTATATGGCATGATTGACTCTAGTTCTTGAGCATCACCACTGCATGGAAATGAGATGGCCTGTCATTTTCTGCTACTCTTTGCAAAATGTATCCCAAATAATTCTGGCCCCTATACATTACTAATAGGTTTATATTCTCTGCTATTATGTGTGGGAGTGATTGATATTCACCTGATGTTAGAAGCCTTTCATTTGACCTGTCTTCTGTTTTGTACCAAATGAACAGAAGAACATTCTGAACTAAAAGAGGCTGTGACATAGTCATTTACAAAATGGTTTGGGGATTCAGACTATCTGGATTCCAATTAATATTCAGTCTCTTGGAAGTGTTGTGTTCTCAAGGTATTTAACCTGCCTATGTCCAGCGTTCTTATCTGTAAATTGAAGATAACAGTAGAATGAACTAATTTTTGAATGAGAACTAATGAGAGAAAGCATTTTAAAACTGGCAAAACTCTTATGAGTCATAGTATAAATCTTCAGTTAAATTAGATGCTTTGCTTTCTCCTTTCTTTTGTCCTCCTCCTCCCCAGCTCTTCCTCTTTCTTCTCTTCTTCCTAATATAGGTTGCAACAGCACAAGAACACTCAATCTGTCTAAAAACAACAGGAATTCAAGGTTAGGACATATATAGTAGTAAGAGAGTTTAGGAACTGACAGGAAATGCCCTCACTAAATTCATTCCAATTATAGTCACTGAAACTAGAATTTTTTTTTTTTATTCAATACAGCTTTAGGAATCATGCTGACTTAATTTCCTATTAGCAATCTTGTATTAATCTCTACTCTGAAGATATGCCATTAAATCTACTCAGCTACTATATATTCATTTATTTTCCCTCATCTATGTGTTCCCAGTGCTCTTTCTGCCTAAGTTCTTGCAGTAGATAATTGATTTACTTTGATCATTCTGCTTTGGATGGAACTTGACACACAAAATACAATTCTGGCATTATTATGATTGAGCCTGAGTCCTAATCCTGGTCTGATGAGCTATGACCAGGGGATGCAGATGAGGAGCTGTGAGGTTTAGAATGTGACTCTCCTGTTGACCTTGCTTCTCTCCGGCTGGTTCTTAGATTCCAATCCTAGTTTTGCCACTTATTAGCTATGCAATCACAATGAACTGATTGAACCAATTTAAGTTACAGTATCTTCATCTATAAAAGGAGGCATTGTCATAAAATTCAATGGTGCATACCAGTTGAACATAAAATATAAGTTATTTATTTTATCACTATCAGTAGCATGATTCAATATGGCATTGTTGGTCATGCTTAATAACAAATAAAGCACTATGAAAATATAATTTTGAAATAGCCTGATGTAATTTATATTATTATGACATTTACAACTTTAAAAGTAGACTTGCTAGATAAAATGCAGAACTCATAGATATATTTAGAGATTACAGATATACAATAAATATTTTTTTCACTACAGTTATGTACCAAATATTGTATGGGATATACTTCATACAAGAATCATTCTTCTCTGTGTGAAATTCAACTTTAATTAGGTGCTGTATTTTATTTACTATGTCTGGCATTCTCTTTACATGAAAGTAAAATTGGCTTAAATACTGCATGGAACCATTTTCTTACAAATGATATTGCAGCCTACATCAATGAGATTAAAAGGTAGAACTCTTAAAATTTCATGTGAATTTAATGTACTGGTTTTGTAGATTCCTTATTTTTTTTCCCATCTTAACATTCTGCAATTTGTGTTTCTTTTACAACTGTTACCTGTTAGTAATTGTGCCTCACACTGAGAAGAGACTAGGAAAAATAGTGAATTAAATTCAGAGCTTATTATTTCATAAAATATACCTTCCATAGCTAGCATGATTGCTCTGGGAAATTTCTGGTATTCCAAGAGCATAGCTTTTATCTTTAAGGTCATCTCAGGGTTCAAGAGGACTGTTGGAGCTCCAGCCACCTGTCTATATTCTGCCGTTCTCTAGTCCAGTCCACAGCAGTATAAAGCAGGTAAAAGATAAAGGAACTTATTCCTGGAAGTCCTGCGACTGTTTATGGGTCCCTGATGAGCAGTAACTATGATAACTGTACTAGGGAGCCTGGTAAATACCACTGTTTAGCGAGGTGTACTGCTCAGCTTTCAGTTACAAAGGAGGAGCAGGTCTCAATCTCTACTTCTCTATCCACTGCCATCTGAGAGGATAGAAGTCGTTCTACTTTTTTCTTTCTACTTCTGTTTTGTTTTTCAGCAGTGATTAAATATAATTATCTATCTGAATTCAAATCTGAGCAGCTCTGCACACCAACTCTGTTCCTTTAGTATCTTTATCAGTCTTTAGCTTATCTCTTTGATTGTGTATTTTACATTAATAGGCCTCTCCTTAAATATTCTACTAAGTTTTATGTATGTATGTATGTCTTTTATTCAGTCTGATTTTTTTTCTGATCATTATTTTTTTAAAAAATATTTAAAATTCAATTAATTAACATATAGTGTATTATTAGTTTCAGAGGTAGAGCTCAGTTTTTCTGATCATTTTTAAGATAGTTCTATGCCTGTGGTTTATTTGAAGCAATTCTCACCATGTACAGTTAACATCCATTTAAAGCAAAGCATTCTCTTGAAACATAAGTCACTCATAGACAATAAGGCAACTGAAATAATCACTTTATTTCAAATCAGAATCCAATTGTAGGAGTGGCAGTTTGCATATTATTTTTGTTTGTTTTTTAATGCTTGATATCCTAGTACATATGTAACTGGCAAAACTACCATTAAGAGATAACATATCACAGCATAACATATAAAATTTTATCAAAATTAAAAACTTTAGGGGAGTGCCTGGGTGGCTCAGTTGTTAAGCATCTGCCTTCGGCTCAGAGCTTCGGGATAGCTTAAGAATCCAGGGTTCAAGCCACGCATCGGGCTCCCTGCTCGGTAGGAAGCCTGCTTCTCCCTCTCTCACTCTCCCTGCTTGTGTTCCCTCTCTAGCTGTGTTTCTCTCTGTCAAATAAATAAATAAAATCTTTAAAAAAATTAAAAACTTTAATAAAATAAATTGTTATGTTATTGTTAATTTTATTTTAATATGTCGGGATTTTTAAAGCTATTAAATGCTTAATATAGAATACTATACCCTTTTCTGACTTAAAAAAAAAGAAGTTTCAGAATATGTCCTGAACTTCAAATTTAGAAGTCAAATCCCCAAGTCATACTTAGTTTCCAAGAACTGAAAGAAATTATTTTAGTAGTAGAGAATTCTGACTCTGTTACTCAGTTTTAATACTTAGAGCAGTGTGAGGATATAACTTTTTCCCGTAAATCTATGAATTTTAAAGTTTTAATATATACAAAAGGGCCATTTTTACCCTTTAGGCTATTCATTGATAGCAGAATCCAAATTATATATCACCAATAAAAACAATTTTGTTAGCAAGATTTCATTTTAACTTTTTAGAAACTTATAGTGTTCCATTTTAATATGGAACATATTGGAGTATAACATCAAAACTTGTTATTAAAAAGGAAGTTATTGACTTTTTTCTTCTCTAGACTATCAACAATTCATCTATTTATTCCCCTTAAGTAAAAATGTAGACATTTAGTGCTTGTAATATAATACATCATTCACTATGTAATTTTTATCACTAATTTATTTTTAATATAAGCCTGAGGACATTGTTGGCTCTTAAAATCCAAGGGGAATTGGAGAATATTTATGATTCAGAATCTTCCAAGCCAAAGAAAGTAAGGAGCATTGGTAAAGCTAAAGATGTTGGATTTCTATCACAAATACCAAACATGCAACATGCGTTTATTTCCCACCAATACAGTTGTTAAATTGGTGAAATTGAATGTGTCCATAAACATTGCTTAAGAGGGTGTTGCTTTAAAATGAATATTATTCCTAAATTTATTTTACTTATATAATAGAACACTATTATAATTCACTTTTTTTTTTTTAAGATTTTATTTATTTGACAGAGAGAAACACGGCTGGAGAGGGAACACAAGCAGGGGGAGTGAGAGAGGGAGAAGCAGGCTTCCCGCCGAGCAGGGAGCCTGATGTGGGACTCGATCCCGGGTCTCCAGGATCATGACCTGAGCTGAAAGCAGTTGCTTAACCAACTGACACACCCAGGCACCACCTATAATTTACTTCTTAAGAAAAGTGTTAAAATCAGTAATTTAAAAGTATTCTTTAGTGTCTTTGGCCATATTCTTTTGGAACTTATTCTTGCAAATAACAATACATAAAAATGAAATGTTCCTGTGTGGATAGGTGAATGAACTATTCACATACTAGTTTGTGAGTACCTAGTAATGTGTTTATTTTTTTTTTTTAATTTATAACAGTTCAGGCTTAGTTTTCTTCTTTTTTTTTAAGATTTTATTTATTTATTTGACAGAGAAAGATACAGTGAGAGAGGGAACACAAGTAGGGGAAGTGGGAGAGGGAGAAGCAGGCTTCCTGCTGAGCAAGGAACCAGATGTTGGCCTCCATCCCAGGACCCTGGAATCATGACCTGAGCGGAAGGCAGACACTTTAATGGCTGAGCCACCCAGGCGTCCCTTAGGTTCAGTTTTCAAAGTTGTGACAGACATTGTTATTTTAATAAGTTTATGAAGAATATTAACATGGAAATATGACTTTACTATGACATTCTTTTTTCCTCAGTAAGAACTTTTGCTAAATATTGCTATAGATTCTTAAATTGATGAAGTTATTTTTTATTGTCATATGTCTGAATCCATGGCTTCAACTATTATAGTTAAGCTGATACATTCTAAAGTTATAATTCTATTTGAAATTTCTCTTCTTCCTCTCTTTTTCTTTTCTTTTTTTTTAAATTTCTTCAAGTGTGAAATCTGATGCAAGAAAGATGTTGGGGTTTGGAGCTGATGACCAAGAAAGGATTCTTGAGATATTTTGGAGCAAAAGGTGGTTTTATTAAAGCACAGGGACTGCACCTGTGGGCAGAAAGAGCTATGCTGGGTGGGGTTATGAGGAGAGGCTGATTATATACATTCAAGTTGGGAGTGGGGTAGGGATAGCTTAAGTCTCTAAGGAATGTTGGAAACAAGGTTTCCAGGACCTTGATGGGGCTAGCTATTGTTAGAAAAGGTCATTTATTATTGCCCAGTAAAACAGCAGTCAGGAGACTTTTCTGATGTCTATCAGTGGGTTATATGTTTGGAGGATGACTGTCAACATGTAGCTTTGGGAGTAAAGATAAAGGATACTTTCAAAGGAATTTTTTTATGTTAGATTTACAGGATCCTGGGGGTTGGACTAGGATTATCTTTTGCTCTTAGCAAAGTATTAAAATCAAGGCATCTGAGTTCCTAGAGGAATGTCACTTTGCCTCTTTCAAAGACTTGTCAGGGGACTGTAAGTAGTAAGGAATTGTAATAATTCTTTTGCCTTTGTTTCCCAAATCAAAATCCAAACCAGCTATCTGTTCCATGTCAGTGTAGCCAGAAAACTGAGTCTTGATCAAGTTCTCTCTCAATTTGTGCCTCAAATCTAATCTACAAAACCTTGTGAATTTAACCTTTTTTATTTACCTTAAATCTCTTCTGTTATCTCATTTCTACTACAGCTGCCTTAGTTTAAGCTCTTACCATGTCTCACCTTCACACTTGATCCATTCCTACTGAGACTGCCCCTCCAGTTTAAACCTGTACTTCATATTACAGCCAGACAGTCTTATAAAATTTATATTTGGCCACTTTGCATTCCTCTTTAAAACCCTTTAATGTCTGCTTGTAGCTTTCATGAAACAAAGAAAAAGACTCAAATCATTTAGCTTATTCTGGAAAGCCTGTTTCTTTCTTAGTTTTTGGACCATTCATACATATTCATTCTTTCCTACAACCCCTCCATAACATAAGCTGCTTTCTATTAAGTTGTGTTATTATTAGCCTTCTCAAACATATTCTTCTCTCTAGGGAAAACTTCCCTTTATCTTTTTTAATTTACCTCAATCCAGAGCACTTCTTTTTTAAAGATTTTATTTATTTATTTGACAGAGAGAGAGAGAGATCATAAGTAGGCAAGTAGGCAGGGGGAGAGGGAGAAGCAGGCTCCCTGCTGAGCAGGGAGCCCAATATAGGACTCAATCCCAGGACCCTGAGATCATGACCTGAGCAAAAGGCAGAGGCTGAACAGACTGAACCACCCAGGCACCCAATCCAAAGCATCCTTTACATTAGATAAGTGCTTCTTCTGCCTAAACTTGACTTTTCAAAAAAGTTATTTGTCTTGCAATCACCATACTTGCTGCCTCATAATAGAACTATTACCATTCTTGCCTTTCTTCTCTAGACTAGAAACTCTGAACTCAGGAAACTTTACATATTCAACTTTTGATTATGAGGTTATAGCCCTGTACTAACACCTAGGAGATAATAAAATTTAAATGTGCAAATAACAAACAACATAGTGATATTTCTAATATTCACAATTATGCATTATTGAGTTTACTTGTAGACTTTTTATATTCAACAACTTATTAGAGACTTTAGTTACTATGCCACATGCAGGATTATCAATCAACTGATATTTATTGGCAATCATTTAAGCCTAACACAGCTCTACAATTTCTGGATTCCATTTATTTAATAACATTTCTCATTAAGCGTATTGATTTTTTACTACAGTTTCAATTTAATCTCATGTGATATACAATAAGGGGAGGGGGAGGAAAAAGATGTGAAGCAACAAATATCTGGTCTTTGCCTAATCTTCTTGTATTCAACAAATGCTGCTTTAACTGGTACACTTTTCCAGGCACTCAGTTAAATGCTAGGGTATACCTAAAAGAGACATCATACCAGTCTTGAAAATCTCACAGAATGAAGGAATCAAAAAAGAACACAACTGCATTATATTTAATAACGCAGTATAAAAGTTTCATAAATACAGATCTTCCTTAACTTATGGTGGGGTTACATCCCAATAAACCCATTATAAATTGAAATTATCTTAAGTGGAAAATACCTTTAATGCATCTAACCTACTGAACATTATAGCTTAGCCCAGCCTACTGTGAATATGCTCCAAATGTTTACAGCAGCCTACAGTTAGGCAAACTCACCTAACGTAAAGCCTATTTGATAATAAAGTGGTGAACAGCCCATGTAATTTACTGAATATGGCACTGAAAGTGAAAAACAAAATGACTATATGATTTTTAAGTGTATGGCTTGTTTGTCCTTAAGATTGCATGCTTGACTTGGAGCTGTGGCTCACGGCTGCTGCTCAGTATCACCAAGGAGTATTAGAACAGCTAGGAAAACATAAAAAATAAAATTTGAAGTACAGCGTCTATAAAATATGTATTGCTTTCACACCATGATGAAGTTGAAAAATCGTAAGTTGGAGGGCATCTATATATATTTATTTAATTTATATGCAAATATATATAGAATAGTAAAGGGAAGTCAAATTTAAGTTGTAGAGTCACTGAAGACTTCTAAGAATACACTAATCTTGCAGTGGAGATGAGAACTAGATGAGGAGTGGCAGACAGGTGTTCCAAATAAGAGTACAGAAGCCTTGAGATAGCATGGCATAGTTAATGGAATTATGTATAAGAGTTAGCAAAGATAATAGGTTAATAAAGGACTTCAAATTATTAATATATTGATAAAGGGTTTGAATATATTAAATAAAATCAGGTTTTTTGCATTTGCTTATAGAGGTTTACATTTATACTTACAATATCTAACACAATGATGATGATGATGGATGGATACTTAATATTTGCCAAACATTAAAATGTATCATTTAAAAAAATACTAACTTACTTCTCAACACAAGAGAATCGAACATGTATATAGTCATACACAAGATGTTGTTTAAGTTGATTTTTAACTGTAAAATTTCCATAATAACTTTGGTTCTCTTTAAAGTTTACCTTTCTTCAGTCATCTTGGTCCATATTTACAGATAGAACCAAAATTTGAACAGATAATACATCTATAAAATTTTCAGCAGCTTTTCAGTTTCATATCAAAGAAGACTAGCAAGTGCCATTTAAAGGTTATATAACCAGTGCCAACTGATCCTAGAGACCTCCTAAAGTACATACCATTCATTTCACAGTAGAAGTTTCATTGCCCTCTGATTACAGTTAACTTTGTCCTAACCTTTTAAATAATGCCCAGTTTGTAAGAGTTACATATTGCTACATAATTTATTTTTTAAAAAAAAGAGTGACAATTCTATAGTATATTGCTTCACAGCCACCAAAAATCATAGGGTTCAAAATCAAAATCTTCTTGTATAATTTAAGGCATAATAGGTGGAGATTGTTTGATATGGAAAACCAACCCATCACTTTAACAGTAGTTATTAATTCTTATTTTATTTTTTTCTCCTTTTGTGCAAGAAGCAAAAGTTACAGTTTAATCTAAAATAAATAGTATCAAAGATATCTCTGTCTTGTAACAGTATTCATAAATGCTATCAACATTACCCTTCTGAGTACTCAATGTTTTAGAGAGGAAAATTTAGGAAGGTTATTAAAGTGATTAACCAAAAAGAAAAAAAGTTGTAAAATCCAATTTTGTTGTTTCTTCAGGGATTTGTTATTTCATTTCTGTTCAGTTAGTAGGATTTTGACAGAGGCCAGGAATTTATCATATATCTTCTTCCTAACAGTATACACTATTAAAAATAAGACAAAAACACTATTAATAAAGAACATTTTTTAAAATTTTTTTGTTCACTCAAGGAACTTAATGCAGAGGTATGTGAACTCAGTTATATTAGTGAAGCATGTTAATTGGCAATTCTTATACATTACTGTTTCTCCTACTAAAAACAAAAAGTATTTATGATAGATAACTAGTAAATATTCTTAAATTTATATAACCAATGTTCAAATATTTTTATGCTGACATTATTGTGATTTATAAAACCTTCTTTCAATGGGAAAAATGCACTGTGATTTTATAACTTTTGTCTAAAAATAATTAACTAGCTATTGTCCCAAAGGCAGATATTAATTACTCCCTTATTTTTCATTTCTACTCCACTATGGCATATGTAAATCCAACAATTTAGCTTGAAAGTGATCTTTTGACAACTTATCAATGAATGTTTACAAAGTTAACAAAGATGTATGAGTTAATAGCAGGGGACATATTATATGGTCTATGATTCTTGAGTTTATAGATATGAGTTACTTTAATTTATGGCAAGAAAAACTGGCATCAAAAATAGACAACCTTCAGTGTATGAGGTGAACAAGGACAATATAATTTTTAGTGAGAAACAAACTGGGCTAACCATGGTTGCACTATGTTATGATGTTGTTTCATATTTTGGGTTGAGTAACCAAGTAGGGGGCTGTCTTCTGCCTGTTGGTCTAGACAAGGGACAAGGTGTGTTACAAAGATATGAAATAATGACCTATTTTTCAAGATCATATTGAAATACGGGCTAACACTCTCACCTAAGGATTATTCAATTCTCTAGGGATATAATTTGCCATTAACTACTTATTAGATCACAGACTCCATGAATATGTGTGTGAATGCAAATGGGTTTTGTTCTATAGAAAAGACAATTCCAAAATAATTATTAACCACTTTGTGTTAAACTTCACAAACTTGTATCAGCATGCCTTTCCCAAATTATATAAATATCTGCTGTTCAAATGGAGTTTAAGCTAGCTTTACCATCTTTCTGGTTCCCTCATTAATGAGATAAGGAAAACTTTGTCTCTTGTTAATTTTGTATTTTTATTGGAATTGTTTTTTAACTCTTTTATTTTATTTTATTTTTTTTAAAGATTTTATTTATTTGACAGAGAGAAACACAGCCAGAGAGGGAACACAAGCAGGGGGACTGAGAGAGGGAGAAGCAGGCTTCCTGCAAAGCAGGGAGCCCGATGTGGGGCTCGATCCTGGGTCTCCGGGATCATGACCTGAGCCGAAGGTAGTCGCTTAACCAACTGAGCCACCCAGGCGCCCTGTTTTTTAACTCTTTTAAAGTTACACCTCAACAGTGTTTTAAGCTCCACACATCTATGTTTCCTATACACTCCAGCAGGATATTTGGTAAAATGTGCTATTCATTTCCAGCAATTTAAATGAATAAAAGAAGGAGCTATTATTTATACTATTTAGTGATACAGTTCTGCATTAGAGACAGCTTTTTTGTTGTTGTTGTTGTTGCTGTTGTTGTAGGGTGGGTGGAAGAAACTTAATTGCTTCTACTGTATTAAGACATTAAGAGACTTTAACATAAGCTCTGGCCTAAGAGAGAGAGGCACGCATGAAAAACTAAAGTTATGGCTTTATCAGTTCCTTGGTAATTGAATGTTGGCAAGGCACGGAATCTCTCTAAGGCACAACCTATTTATTTGTAAAGAAAATAAAAAAATCTTCCAGAAACTTACCTTACAGATTTGTGAAAAATTCTATTAAATGAAACATAAATCTTTAAATTAACAGAAGATAGATAATAAAAATTTAATAAGATTTAGTTCTCTTTCCTTCATAGGAACATTTACTCCATTTCTTTTGTCCTCACTAAAATTCCCTTGTTCATTTGCTAATAAAATTTTATCCTATTGTATCTGAATATTTTACTAAACAAAGAACTGAAAAATCAACCTTTAAATAAATTAGAGGTATATATAACACCAATGAGTATTTCATAAGAAAATGTAATACTCATTTGTAAATGAAAAACACAAAATTAATTGTCAAGAAAATGTTCTTTTTATTTCAGATTCTTAATATTACATGAAATGTGTTTTCCTTGACACAAATAGAGTAGAATATACAAATTACAATCTGGTGAAGAATGCCCGAAAGAATACAATTACATTAACAGAAAGATACATTTGGTCACGTAATTTACTTAGGAAAAAAATCTTACTAGCCTTTAAATGATATCAGTTTTCAAGACTTTGAAACAGTACACACCGATCTCTAAATATACCACTGCAACCATATTTCCTTGAATCTACGATCCTCTAAAAAAATAAACAAAAAAACAAGTTACTCTTGTGCATTGGAATGGCAATCAGTTAAAAAGTGTTGTTTTTGCTGCAGTTGAAGTTGACCTTGCCACACACTAAAATAAATCTTATATGAGCCAACTAAAATTTCAATATATTTATAAACTGGAAGTAACTTTAAATGAGAAAAATTAGGATACAATAAATTAAGATTTAAAGGAAATGCTTAGGTTCCCACTTAAAAAATATGCTGAAATCCCTTATACAATTTGCTTTAATTATCAAGTTTATTCAGCTAACAGTTCAAATTTGAAACTATATTTCTTAAATAAAAAATTAATATATAATTTTTATTATTGAAGTTGTCTAGTCAAAACACTGATAATTGTGTATTCTTAAGAAGACTATGAAGGACTTTGAATAGTACTTACATTGTTAAATAAATGAAATAACAGAGCATTAAGTATCAAATTAGTGTTGTGAGTCATATGAGTTATTGATAGAAGAAAAGATTATGAATTAGTGGGCCAAAATATTGATGGGGAAGTTTATGCTTTGGCCTTGAAGAATTAGGAGGAACAGAATAATTCTGAACAGTTTGCAGAAACTTCACTTATAAGGACATTTTATAAAGGCAAAAATGGGCAAATTATATTCAGAAAGCATAGAATCAAACAACTCCATTGCCATTGTGGCTCTTAGTATAAGATAATAGTGGAGAATGAAATTTCTTGACTCTAAATCAATAGTGAAAGATGCCTAGGTGCATCCGATAATATTAATTTGGCCTGTAAGGAATTCATTTGCTTAAGTTTTCCTTGTTTGTTTGTTATTGAGCAAGTATGTTACAGAAATGTTGGGGAAAGACAAGATGACATTTTGGGTCAGATTCCTATTAATATAACAGGTATAGATAGCAAGTGAGTGTCTCTTTTGCAAATGTACATGAAGCAATGTTCTGTCAACAAATCAGGGAAAAATCAGAAACAAAATAGGACTCAAAAGCTTGGTTCCTAGTGACTATTGTGTAGTACTTTTAGTACTATATAGTACCTAGTAGTATTGGTAAAAATGGAAGAGTCTTGTGAGTTGGTTTCTTGTTGGAATTAGAATATGGTGTGCATATACACACACACACACACACACACACACACACACACATATATATATATATAGAGAGAGAGAGAGAGAGTATTTATATATATATATATATATATATATATATATATATGGACTTTTTCTATATATATAGATTTTGAAGTCATCCTGTGGAAGATGTTCTACAGGACATCCTATAGAAAATGTGTAGTTTGAAGATGGAATATTTATTGCTCATATTTATAAAAACTTAACGAAGTGTAAAATGATTCATATGTTCAATCACTATTACTGCTTCACAGATCCTTCAAGTTTCCAGTTACAATTATGGTTTTGAGATTGCTGTAATTGAGTTTTAGTTTTAGCTTAAGAAATCTACTCATAGGGGGCTCCGGGCCTCTCAGTTGGTTAAGCGACTGCCTTCGGCTCAGGTGATGATCCCAGGGTCCTGGGATCCAGCCCCCCATAGGTCTCCCTGCTGCACGGGAAGCCTGCTTCTCCCTCTCTCACTCCCCTTGCTTGTGCTCCCTCTCTAGCTGTGTTTCTCTCTGTCAAACAAATAAAACCTTAAAAAAAAAAAAAAGAAATCAGCTTATATTGTCTCTTATGCTTACGAGGAGAAAGGTATCAATACCCCAGTGTTACAAGAAGGGCTCAAAGAAGGTAAACAAATTCAAGGGCTGAGTTGGGCTGGAATTTCCTCAGCAGCTAGGCATCACATAGTCACTGGTTGACAGAATAAGCCAAAAATTAAAGTAACATGCAAGACTTTAGTCACTTAGTGTAAAAATATAAGCAAGAGGCCAAATTAAAGAAAGTGCCAACTCTCCCACTGTTCCATTTTTGTCCATGAAATTGCACCAGTCAGGGATCAAATGGATCATCACAGACATGGTGAAATGCTAACCAAAATGAAGTAATAACCTCACTCCCAAGAGAAGTTGAACAAAAGCATCCTCCTGCAGTTATGACTCTGGTTGAGGAGGGATAAGGGCTGGGAGTGGCAAAGTACTGAATACTGAGTTCAGAGTAGAAAAATGTGTTTTCCAGTCCTTACCCCATCCTTTTCCCCATAAACAGGTCTCAGCAGAGGTACCTATCAGAGGTGCTTCTGACAGAGCTTCCTGATGGAGGTACAGTGCAGGTACTTGGGGCTAGTAATATAGATAAGAGCATGGCTGGCCAAGTTCTTGACTGTAACTTTCTATTGAGATGGCAGTGCCCTAGCTGGGCTCTGAATCTGGTGTGGGAAATGCAGCTTTCCCTTGCAAGGTCTGTCAGGCAAAACCTTTGTTACTGCCTGTGGTCAGATCTGAAAGAGCCACATGGATTTCTGACTCAGGAACCAGACTCCTCAATAATTTTGGCATAAACTGATTCAACCCAAAACTTACACCTTAGATCAAAAAAAAATAAAAATCTGTTTTCTTCTATTCAAATTGCTCTCCTCATTAAAAACATCTTCAGTAAGTTACCTATATATGACTTTTCTATAATTTCTTGTAATTTTACTCTTCCTTACCAATAAAATATATGCTCGGAAATGTTTGTTGCAGCTTGGGATAGAAAACAGAGCTGGAGTAGAAATGTAGGTGGTTGTCCCATAAGCCACTTGAAAAATAGTGAAAGGAGGAAGAAATTCCTGTGTGAGACCTATGTTAGACAACCATAGGGTTCTGCTGCTTGGATGTACCCTAAATGCTACTGATCTCCAGAAGCAAAAAAACCCTAGATTTTACTAATGATTCTTTGATATCAGGTCTTTCTACTTTGTCTAACACATATCTATATATATATATATATATGTTGCCTCAGCTCCTTTACTGTATTCCACGGTCTTTGCTCATTGGCCATACTTCTTAAATAAAATATTTTGTATCATACAATAATCAAAGTGATATCTTCACTGGGAGTTCTCAATAAATACTATTGAATTGAATATGTTAATAAATCAATAAGATACAGAGAGCTTTATTGGTCCTTGACATCAATGACTTTTTTTTTTCTTTTTTTGGCACATCCAGGTAGCAGAATAACATGGCTGTCCATTAGTAGTCTGAATCTTGACATCAGAAAGGAGTAAGTGACAAACTGTAGTGGAGGGCTTAAGATTGGCACAGCCAACCTGATAGGAAGTTCAAAAGAATAAATTACTAATTAGAAATGAAGGTTTCAGATTGAGATGCATTATAAAATTAAAACTTAAATTTCATTGGGATTTAATGTTACCCTTAATGGACTAAAGTGATTTTCAATGTCCTTTTTGGCATCTCTTTGCACATTAAAACTAATATGGCTGTCATTCATCTTCGGTTTATCTGAGGAAGTAAAATGATTATACTTTGAAATTATATTTTATATAGTAATTTTTCCTTAGGTGTAATTTAAAAACTGGAGCTGCCAATTGTGTATTTCCTTTAAGCAGTTTTTATAATTGTGGTCATGTTTCCGATTAGAGTGTGACATTTCCACCTTAAGAAAGCCTTTAGACTCATCAGGGCTCATTGATATTTTAAGTTCAATTTATTGTGTTTTTACAACAATTTCCCACAACTAAAATATTCTCCATAACTCAGAATATAGCGATTATAGATTTTCAAATCCAATCAGTAAAATAAAAACATATTAGGGGAATTAACATTTTTTGAGTGTCTATCATATGATAGACACAGTGCTAAAAAAAAAGTGTTATATTAAATTGATTCATTCATGATTTTCATTCATGATATTCAAATTCAATAAGGGGGAGCTCCTCGGTGGCTCAGTCATTAAGCATCTGCCTTATGCTCAGGTCATGATCCTGGAGTTCCTGATGTAGCCCAAATTGGGTTCCCTGCTCAGTGGGAAGCCTGCTTCCCTCTCTCTCACTCTGACTGTTTTCCTTCTTTAACTGTGTTTCTCTCTGTGAAATAAATACATAAGTAAAGTCTTTAGAAAAACAAAACAAAACAAGCAAACAAAAAAAATAAATTAAATAAGGAAAGGTGCTTCCCCTCCCCCCAATTAATGTATGAGAAACTGAGGCTAAGAGACTGTTTTAAATAAAATCATACAAAGGGAGCTAGAAGTAAAGCCAGAATTAAAAGCCAAATTTGTTGCTTGCTTGGCAGTACATAAAACTTAACTGGAATGACACAGAGATTAGCATAGCCCCGGTGTACAAATGACACACAAATGATGAAGCTTTGCATAAAAATAAAAATTAAAAAAAACATATTTATTGGCTCCAAAATCATATCTTTTTGTCTATATACTAATGTTTCTATCTATGCCTAATCTTCCTTGTGTATTATATTTGAATAAAAAATTAGTTATTTTGTTATATGTTGCCATAATGAAACTATTCCATTCCATATCTGTATAATAGTATCAGTATAAATTCATACTTTTTATAATAACAATTTGTATTTCAGTTATGAAATTATGTTTTATTATCAATAGAATAGAAATGTTATTATTTTAGTCAATTTCATTTTAATACTGTTTTAATAAAATTCAATGTTATTTTAAAAATTCAATACCGTTTTAATAAAAAAAAATTGACAATGTCCAGTTATCATGTGGAAAATTATCTGATTATACACTATTTATGCCTTAGGTGCTATAGTAATAGATATAAAAATATGGTGAATTATGACAAAATAATTCAATATAATTAACCATTAAGTTTTCTGGGGGTCAATATTTTTCACAGTTACCTGATAAAAACACATTTCCTAAAATTATTGTGAAATACTGCTATTAAAAACTGATAAATATGAAAAAAATAATTTATTAAGACCATAATTTTCATGTGATTAAAGAGAACTTTTTGAAGGCTATCATTTCCATATGATGGATATTTTATTGTGTTATCCCATTAATAAAAAATACTGCGTGCTACTGACAGTCATAGCAGAGTTAGGACTGTTACTTCCTCACTCCGCTCCAACTGCAGCTGATGTGCTGCCGGCCAAAGAGGCCCCACACAGCTTAGATGTTATTCACCACAACACCTGTTTCTCTGCTTTTTCCAGTCTAGACAGCATCAGGCTTCTGCATAGGATTGCAACTAAATTTTGTATACAACAAATATGTCCATAGAACAGGAACTGATACAGATTAGAAGTGAAAACACTTATTTTAATCTTGCAATAACATCAGTCTTTCTTGTTCTAGATGCTTAAATTACTGCAGAGTAGCAGATGACGTTTTGTTTCACAAGCAGTCCAAAGTTTTCTATTCTGAAAGGGAGTTCTACTATAAGCACTTTTATGAGCACCCAGAAAGTAATTTACACTGAAGGATGCAAATTTTTAATATGCTGTGGTTAAAAAACAACAGACACCTTAACTATAAAGAACAAACTGATGGTTGCCTGAGATGGGGGGGATGTGTGAAACAGATCATAGACAGAATTTAAGGAGTGTATTTGAGAAAAGCACTGGGATTGTATGGAAGTGTTGAATCACTATATTGTACACTTGAAACTAATATTAGACTGTTTTAACTAACTGGAATTTAAATAAAAATGTGGGAAAAAATAAAGATAAAAAGTATTAAAAAATAAAGAGAAAAGGTGAAAAAAAAACCCAAAAAACAATAGACACCTATTACTATAAATTTGTAGCTCTATTCATGATATAAAGCAACTTTAAATAAGGATCTATATATAAGAATGAAAGTAATACATTATAAAATCATCAAATGGGAAGTGCACATAATTTTGTATGCTCTCTATTCTCTAAATTATTATATCAGAAGTTATCCTGAATTTTAATCTTTAAAATGAATTACACTGTTATAACTATGGATATATACATGATGAGAAAAATTAAAATATCAAAATCAAAGTGCTTATCTCTGGATTTCAGGATTGGAAGTCATTTAGGCTTTCAAAACTTAGCATGTAGTCTTATTAATATAAGAAAGTGGGGAGGATGGCATTTAGTGCAGTCAGTTATGAAGTAGAGGTCCATACTTCAATTTGGCAGCTAGGGGAAACTCTAAATATGAATACAGTTACTGCTATTATCCTTTAGTAATTGCTTTAAATGCATTTTCTTGATTAGTAATAACTATCTTATCTCTTATGAGAAAGCATTTATCTTTTCCACTGTCTTTGCCTTATGTAAAATTGGTTGTAACCAGTATTGGAAAATTTCACTTTTGTACATCCATCCCTGTAATCTTTCTCATCACTTAAAAATTTCTCTTGCAAATTTGATTTCCTAAGAGCTTATGTAAATTTAATTAAAGAGAAATAATAAATTTTTGATATATAAGCAAGTCCTTGGGAGTTTTACCATGTCCAATATCTCACATACATCAAATTAAATCTCTCTGAGCAAAGTATACAAGATATTCTGCAAAGTCTCCTCTTAGAGATTTCACTTAATGAAGAAAAGCGATAGCCTTCCTTAACAGAAATGAAGAGATATTTATAAATGACTTGAAATATCATATCATATCATGCCAGAAATCAATCCTTTGGGATATGAAATACATTACCATGATTGTCTCATTTTTCTTTTTTATTTGATTATTTCTTCTTTTGTAATCCATGTCACTCACACACAAATAAATGTACTCCAAAAAACTGAACATTAAACTAATTTAAAGTAAACTCTTACTAAAATTACACAAGGAAGCCTGGTGGTTTAGTCCATTCAGGGTCCAACTCTTGGTTTCAGCTCAGATCATGAGGTCATGGTTTGTGGAATTGAGTCCTTGTGAGGCTCTGCACTCTGTGGGGAGTTGGCTTAAAAGATTCTCTCCCTCAGTCCCTCTCCCAGCTGCTGTCCCACCTCTAAAATAAATAAATGAACCTTTTTAAAAAGTTACACAGGAAATTGTTTTATTGTTAATATAACACTTCACTATATTCTGACAAACATATTAAGCAATACAAGACTGTAAATAATCTTGAACAACCATAATATATTTTAGAAAGAGTCCAGGTACAAGAGAATTAAATATTTAAATACATGATGATTTGGTGGATCACTAATTCCATGGGAATGTTGAAATAAAAATGCAGTGATTAGAATGAATATATATTTGCAACTTGTGAAAATTTAAAAATTAAAAAACAAAATAAAAATTCATCTTTTAGTCATGCTTTTGTCATTTTTGTTAGCGCACTTGAGAATGAGGACAATGGTCTTCATAATTATAATTTCTAATTGGATCCAATATCTATAAAATCAAACATGGGCCAAGAAGTTGAGAAAAGTCTCATGGTCTAGCTTATATTCCAGATGTAACCTAAGGTACAACTCTGTGTGTGTGTGTGTGTGTGTGTGTGTGTGTGTGTGTGCATGTTTGTGTATTTACATATAATTTTAACTGCTACCACCCCTTGTGATGCTTAATATTTTACTGAGCATATCAGGAAATCCTAGAAATAAAGCTAGGAATGGAACTGAAGGTTTCTGCCTCAAAAATCTATTCATATGTTTAAAAAAGAACACTTTAAGTATTGATCTAAATAATATTTCTCATGCTGAAGACAAGTGTCTGAGTTGTATGTATTTTCACCTGACACTTTATTGAAACTTCATAATTTGGTCCTAACATCAGTGAATACTAGCATGGCTTTTTCTTTCCTATCTCTGCTTTTACTTTTTCCCCTGGACTGACTTACCGCACCTTTCAGAAATTCCAGTACAGTGTTGAATGAAAGTGATGATAATGGGAATTTCTCTCTTCTTACAAGTCTTGAAAGAAAGCTTTAAGGATTTGACCCTTAACTATGATGTCTATTCTGGGCATTTTGAATATCTTTTGGCAGATAAAGATGTTTGTTTTATTCTGGATGTTCTGAAAATGTTACCATTGTTGATTCTATCAAAGTGTTATTTTTTCAGCAGTTATTGGGATGATCTTATGAATTTTCTCTTTTAATCATTCACTGTAAATTGATTTTTATAATATTTGCCAACCTTGGCTTCATGGATAAAGAAACTTTGGCATGATTTATTGTCATGACCAAGCTATTCCTTATCAGATTGAGGTAGTTCTCTTCTGCTCCTAGTATTCAGAGAATTTTATCATTAATGAGAGTTGAAAATTGTTCAGAATTTTTTTCCTCATTTAATAAGGTGATAATGCTGTTCTGATAATTTAGGAGATTACGTTGTTTACTAAGGTTTAAACTAACTTTTCATTCCCAGAATAACTTCACTGGGTCATAATGTATTATTCTTTATGTATTATTATTTACATATGTTGCTGCTTGCAAGTACTAATATTTTAATAAAGTTTTTTATGCCTATATTTATGAAAGTCTATAATTTTCTATTCTAGTAATGTTTCTGTCATACTGTGATGGCAAGGTTTTTCTGAGCTCATAATATATATTGAGGCATGCTTTCTTCCTCTACATATGGAAGAGTTTGTGTAAGATTGATATATGACTTCATTCATTTCACTAGTGAAAACATCTAAACTCTGATCTGTCTTTGTGGGGGAAGATTTTTGATAATAAGTACAATTTTTGAGAGATATAGAGCTATTCAGTTTTCTATTTCATCTCTTGTTCATTGACTTGAGTGGATTTTTAAGAAATTTGTCTATTCTAAATTCCTAATTATTAAAAAATGTATTGACATAACAGTGTTATGGAAAACATGACTTTATTATAGGGACACCATGGTGGCTCA
The DNA here is from genome assembly GCA_004023965.1 of Spilogale gracilis. Classification (NCBI taxonomy): domain Eukaryota; kingdom Metazoa; phylum Chordata; class Mammalia; order Carnivora; family Mephitidae; genus Spilogale; species Spilogale gracilis. The sequence continues at coordinate 231,755 of PITA01000228.1, forward strand.
GTCCATTAAGCATCTGCCTTCAGCTTAGGTCATAATCCCAAGACCAAGTCAGGCTTCCTGCTCAGTGGGTAGTCTGCTTCCCCGTCTCCCTCTATTCCTCCTCACCCCATGCTTTCTGTCTCTCTTTCCTTCCCTCTCTCTCTCAAATAAAACAATAAAATATTTTAAAAAAAAATGACTATATTATAACTGAATGTTTTTAACATCTGTAATAATTGTATCAAATAGATACAAATTAAATAAATTTGGTTATAAGAAGTGTTGTATTTGATAAATTATTTTTTTTCTAATACTAAAATTTGTTTTGTTAATTTTTCTGTTTTTATTCTATTGTATGGGTTTCTATTCATCTTTATTTATTTTTTCTTCTATTTAATATGGGTTTAATTTGCTTAGTCTATCTTCTTAAGGTGAGATCTTAGCTAATTTAGGATAAATTTTTCTTGCTTTCCTATGCACTATTTAAATCTGCATGTGCCATATTAACTTCAACCCACACATTTTTAAATCCTATATTTTAATTATTATTTACCTTGAAATATTTCCTAACTTGTGTCTATGGTATATAAAATAAAAACTCCACAGATACAATATTTATATATTTATGAATATATATTTTAGATTTTATAAATACATATAATTTATATCTATATAATAGATAATATTTATTATAATATAATAAAATACATTATATATGATTTATATAATATATTTATATAGTATATATATTTGATATACTATATAAACTTATATATGATATATATATATTACTTATGTGTTTATTTTGATCCTGAGGGACCTCTTTTAGCATTTTTTATAGAGTAAATAAGCTTGTAATTCTCTATTTTGTTTATCTGAATATGTCCTATTTCTTCATCTAGAAGGATTATTTTTACCAGATATATAATTCTGTGCTCACAATTTTATTTTCACTTCCTTTCGTAATATAAAGATGCCATTCTACTGTCTTCTGGCTTCTTTTACTTTTTTCCTTTCTTTTTTTTTTTAAAGATTTTATTTGACAGAGAGAAACACAGCTAGAGAGAGAACACAGCAGGGGCAGTGAGAGGGAGAGAAGCAGGCCTCCCACCAAGGAGGGAGCCTGATGTGGGGCTCAATCCCGGGACTCTGGGATTATGACCTGAGCCAAAGGCAGTCACTTAACCAACTGAGCCAAAGCAAGTGCCCCTTCTGGCTTATTTTTCTAATTTGTTGTTCTGTCTAATGAGAATGAAGTGGTCAATTCCATTATTGTTTACTATATGTAGTATGTCATCTCTCCACCCCTCCTGCCTGCTTTAAACATTACCTCTTTATCTTTTAATTTCATAGTTTGACTATAATGTGCCTAGGTATCATTATTGATTGATTTACATTTATCAAGTTTCAGTTTTGTTTAGTTTCTTGGATTCATACGTTGATATTGTCCTCCAAATTTGGGACCAATGAATATTCTTTTTATTTATATTTCCTCTCTTCTCTGTGTTGGTATTAAAATTGCATATATTTTAAAACATATTTTTTCCACAGGCCTCCAGAACACTGTTAAGTTTCCTTTAATGTTTTTCTCTTTTTATTTTTCTAAGAGCACAATTTCTATTTAAATACATTCAAGTTACTGATACTTCCTTAGGAATTATCGATCTCATGCTCATCCTATTCATATTTATTTATTTATTTATTCATTCATATAGTTAATTATTTAATTCTATATGTTGACTTTTCAGTTCTTAATATTTTTATTTGGAATTTTTATTACATATACTACATACATGTATATATAATTTCAGCTGAAATTATTTTTCTTGTCATTCCTTTTTTTCCTTTGACTCTTTGATTCAATTTATGATCTCATGTAAAGTGCATATTTAGGTCATTAAGTGTCAGTTTTTATTGACAGATTTTTTTTTTCTTTTGAGTTTGGCCATCGTTTTCTATTTGCCTGTCTGGTTAATTTTTATTGGATAGGGGACAATAAGAAAAATATGTTATGGTCACCCTGGATTCATTTTTCTTTCTCTGAAGAGGGCTCTTTCTTTTTTTTCCCTCTAATAGGCAGATTACGTGAGTAGTCTCAAATTCCAAACTCTCTTGCCTTAGACAGTAGTGGAAAGTTCTGCTTAGTTTCCCCAACATAAGCATATTTCAGAATGGAAGTTATTAAAATTACTGAGACACAAGAAGAAATAATTGGCTTGAGAATGCAACTGAAGTATTGGAGACAGGGGATTTAAAAAAGTAGATATTGTAGCATTCCAAGTAAATATAAAAATTCAAAACTAAGGTCGTGGTAGAGAGGAAAGTGTTATGTTGTGTTTGTTTTTTAATTTTGCCTATTCATCATTTCTTTATCTTCTCAGATAGCTGTATCTCCATGACTCTGTATCCATGCATTTGGATGAAGTTTAACTCATCCTTAGTTCCAGATGGAACACACATAACTATTCATCAAAACATGCAGTCAACATCAATCAGAGGTTTTGGATGAACTGATCAATCTGTTGAGCTCTTTCTGTTCTGCTTAGATTTAGAAAGACATACCACGGGGGTCACATCTTGAGAAATTCTGTTATGGGAGCTATCATGTGGATAGAGTCAGCCTAAAAATGAAAAGATCATATTAAAAAAACAAAACAGAGGTATAGAAACAATAAAATGCCAGATGTTGATGACATCCATTGATATCCAGGACCCATTTGTATCCAAAGCTAGAATTTTCAGGGATTAACATTGATATTAACAGAATATTTGAGAAAATGGAGGAAGGATAATGCAGTGAAAATGCCTAAAATACATTGTGATCAAAACAATTAAAAAATAAAGTAGAAATTGTTCCTGATTAGATCTACGCATTGTCTTAACTAGGGGTTGAATACAACTACAAATAGCAGAAAACTTAAAAACCAGTGTCTTCAATAAATAAGTAGGTGCTTGCCTTTCATAACAGAGGATGGGAGTTAGAATGATTGATTAGCTATGGCATCAGGAACCAGGCTTCCCCATTTCTCATTCTGTGCCTTCCTTTGTGAGGATTGTTGCACTCCAGATATCCTGTAGGCATTTATGTGGATTAAACAAAGAAAGTGGAGGAGGAAGTGCTAACAAGCTTCCTAATATCTCGCTTGGATAACTGAATCTTTTGGCTAATCTTAAACTTTTGCTTCTAGATCAGATAATGCCATGATAAAAAAGGGCTTGACATGAACATTGCATTAGACAGTAAATTAGGCTTTTAAACATGCTGGAGATAAAGGAGGACATTTAATTTCTTATTTTTATTTTTTTAAGATTTAATTAATTTATTTGAGAGTGAAAGAACAATAGAGAGACAGAGAGAGAACAATCACAAGTGGGGGGCAGCGGGAGAAACAGGCTCCTCACTGAACAGGGAGCCCAGCCTAGAGCTCCATGCCAGGACTCTGGGATCATGACCTGAACTGAAGGCAGACACTTAAGTGACTGAGCCACCCAGGCACTCCAAAGAAGGACATTTTAGAAAAGGAATGACAAAATAATTTGTGAATTAATATGGATAAGAAAACTATTTCCTTCATGGAAATGAAGGGGAGTTTGTTTGTTTGCTTGTTCTCCACCAAGAAAGGCAAAAGGCAAAAAAGTACATGGAATGGTTCTTAGAAATGATTATATGTTAAAAATCACCTTTGGGAGATTTAGTTGAGATGTGCTTTATCCCTTTCAAGATCTAATTAATAGCTGGGCTGAAATATTTTCTTTTTTTTTATTTTTCTAAAAAATATTTTATTTATTTATTTGACAGAGCGAGATCACAAGTAGGCAGAGAGGCAGGCAGAGAGAGAGGAGGAAGCCGGCTCCCTGTTGAGCAGAGAGGACAATGTGGGGCTCAATCCCAGGACCCTGAGAGGCTTTAACCCACTGAGCAGACACCCTGGAATATTTTCAAACATTGAGATTATGATATAAGTGATATGAAGATTACATTAAAAAGGAGGATATTTTAAATAAGAAAGGAGAAATGGTACAAAAGCACATAGATTTTCTCTGTAAGTGGATAAAAACTTTCTATGCCTATCATAGTTTCATGAAAGAGGCTTGAAGCCGGAGGCTTGAGAAAATTAAAAAAAAAATATTGTGTATGGAGCACCTGGGTGGTTAAGCAAATGCCTTCTGCTCAGGTCATGTTCCTGGAGTCCCAGGATCCAGTCCCGCATTGGGCTCCCTGCTCAGCGGGGAGTCTGCTTCTCCCTCTGACCTCTCCCCGCTCCCATCCTTTCTCTCTCTTTCTCTTTCATTCTTTCTTTCTCAAATAAATAAATAAATAATCTTTAAAAATCTTTAAAAAAATTTTGAACATGTGTTAGGAAATTCTTAAGATGAATATAGCTTTGTTTAGATGGGTAGTGACTCAAACCTTCTGGTCCCTTTTTATCCAGCCACATGCTGCAGTCAAGTGACAACAACAACAAAAATCAAAATAATTTAGCCTAAGAGTATTGTCAGACTATAATAACGCAAACTTGATTTCTTAAATATCAGGTGACTTATCTTAAAGAAAGGACAAACAGGGGCGCCTGGGTGGCTCAGTTGGTTAAGCGACTGCCTTCGGCTCAGGTCATGATCCCGGAGGCCCGGGATCCAGCCCCACATCGGGCTCCCTGCTCAGCGGGAAGCTTGCTTCTCCCTCTCTCACTCCCCCTGCTTGTGTTCCCTCTCTGGCTGTGTTTCTCTCTGTCAAATAAATAAAATCTTAAAAAAAAAAAAAAAAAAAGAAAGGACAAACATAAAATGGTTATAACTTTTAAACTTAAACTTGTTTATGGGCTTTTCCAATGTATACCTCCCCTGAAAACTACATAAATTTTAAACAGTAATGAATATGTAGAGTGCTCCCTTCACAAGCACATATACTAAATTGAAATGATACAGAGAAGATTAGCATGACTCCTGTGAGAAGATGACATAATGAATATGTAGACATCTCAACATAAACTTCACAAGAACAACTTTGGGGTTTATCCCCAGAAGATTAGATTAAAAAATTGAAAGAAGCAAATTACAGAAATATTCAGAAATACCAATCCACTTTATAACATTTATAAAATAATAAATGAAAAAGGAAAAAATTGCTTTGGTAAAGTAGCATTTTGTTCTTTTTTATTTAAATGTTTTTAATTAATTAATTTAGAGAACAGGGTGAGGGGCAGAGGGAGAGGGAGAAAATCCTAAGCAGACTTCATACTGGGTGCAGAGTCTGATGGGCCAAATCTCATGACACTGAGATCAGGACCTGAGCTGAAATCAAGAGTCAGTTGTCCAAACAACTGAGCCACCCTGGTGCCCTGGTAACATTTTGTTCTTATCATGATTTGAGTACTGTGCTAAGTCAATGTAGGACATGTGAAGTCCTTCTCTGACCTTAACTAGATGTGTGATCTAGATTGAGATTTGGACCCTTTTTCTTCTTTGTCAAGTGAAGATGATAAACTTTCACACATGAGATTAGGTTTATAAAGTGTTTAGATTACTTCTTTCCACATGTTCTAACAATGAAGTAATAAAATCTAAAGATACACTTAGTAAAAAAGAAAAAAGAAAGAGCCATAGAGAATTTCTTGCTCTTTTAAAAGTCAGATTACCAGCACAAGTAAGAATATGATTGCTGAGTAGCATATATAATCCAAACAATTTTAAAAGGTGGCTTAATAAAATAACTTTTACAAAAATAAGCTAAGTATGCTACATTTAAAAAATGTATTGTTTGATAGCCTAGTAAAAAGTTTATATATACATATATAAAATATTGATGATACTGGAAGTATATTGAATGGAAGCACTGAAGAATGGAGAATATTTGTACCATTTAATAATAATGCTTATTTGATCTACCGAGGGTAATCAAATCCCCATGTCACTTATTTTCGACATTTCTTACTGTGCTACATGGATTGATATGCTCATAATGAAAAAAACTAATAATATTTTATTAGATAATTTAAGTATTGCATAATTCTTTAAATATTTTTCATATTTAAATATTTTTATATTTAAAGAGGCAATAAAATTAGGATCTTTTTACTCTAAATATAATTATTTTTTATATGTAGCATTTGTGTATAAATCTGAAAGGACTACATGGATTCTTAATTATTCAGGATGCCTCTATTCTTTATTTATTTTACCCAATCACTTCATCTTTGTTGATTAATTATAGTTACTATTATCTCAATGAATCTCTCTAATTGAGGTTTCATAAGCGATAATAATGGACATCTGACTGCAAACATATATTTCAGCTGAAGATATTTTTTACTCCCATATTTTTGAGATTGTTGACCATCAGATGATGAAGAGGTGTTCGATGAATATGTAGAGATTATGAATACTTAGTTCCTGGGAATTAACTTACTTTAAATATAGTGTATTATATAATGGATGGAATATAGAAATGATTTGCTATCAGACTATAGGTAAAAGGTTTATTAAGAAGAATAGATTGTTGGAATGTAATTATAAAGACAAGGTTGTGATTACTTGCAATTTATCAGAAAGTACATGTGCATGTATCATGCGACATAACATTTTTATTCTTACTAATCAGTGAAGCCAGTTAACTTATGAAATGGAACCAGAGGGTGCAAAATGGAATCTAAGCCAGGGTTCTGATTTAAAAATCCTTGCTTTAGTCACTCTGCAAAATTCTTTCTTGGCTTCTACTTTAATGAATGCCTATTTTGTGATGGATGGTTTACTAGAAGATTTACTGACCTAAACTTATTTAATCAAATAAATTCAGCTTTGCTAACCTTAGTTTAAGGGTGAAGAAACTGAAATTCAAAGAGCCCAACTCTCTCAAGATTCTATAATTATTAAACATCAGATCATTTGGTTCATACTAGAACAAGACTGGGAAGTTTATAAGACTCCATACAGAATAATTAAACTTTAATATTTATAGTAATTTTATTAATTTGATTTTTTATAATTCTAATAAGTGCTAAATAAGAATGTCAAAATACGACAGGAAAGATTAGGCTTATCTGATATAAAAACCACCCTGTAAAGTTCCCACTGTAAGGAGTTTAATAAATTGCAAGCAAGACTATTTTAAATAGCAATTATTGAGTATACGTCCATACCATTTTTTAAATTTAAGTATGCAGCTATTTTCTTTTTTTAAACATAAGAATTTGGTAATGTAATAATAAGATAATAGAATAACAAAAATGATTTGATTAGTCAATGATATATGAAATATAATTGAGCTATATTAAGAGTTCATGTTTTGCATATTTTGTTTGTTTCATTCAAAGTCTTCACAGAAAATTAATATTTAAACATGATCTTCAGACTTAATTGTGTTTTCTGCATTCTCTATATTTACATTGTTAGTTCATTGACCAGGTATGTTCCAGAAAAGTTACATGTGAAACAAAATTTGTAATTTATAATTTAAAAGATGCTGAGGGAATGTGTTCTTTAAAGGAGAGCTCAGATCAATATTTTTGAAATGTAAATAAAACTTTTTGCATATGGGGACACCTGGGTGTCTCTGTTGGTTAAGCATCTTCTTTCAGCTCAGGTCATGATTCCAGGGGCCTGGGATCTAGGTCCCAGTCCAGTCGAGCTCCCTACTCAGTGGGGAGTCTGCTTCTCCTTCTTTTTCTTTCATTTTTCTGTCAAATAAATAAATAAAAATCTTTTAAAAAAACCCACAATGTTTTGCATATGGATTTACCTATGTTTTCTTAAACTGGATACTACTTAAAGAAGTTGTCAGGGACTTTGTCTTCTGGTCTCCCGGTTTTTCCACTCTGTTCTGTAGTCTCCTCCTATCTCTGGGTCTTCTTTTATCACCAGCATCATTTCTAGTGAGCATTTATATGATTAGGCCACCACGTTAAGTGCTGGGAGCATTATACTAGAGGATTAGTGAATCATCACTTATTAGTTTTGGTTTCTAAAAAATTTTGTGATTATACTATATTATATACAGATATAATTTCCCTCAGGTTTGATTAAAATATTTGTTAGTACCTTAATTAGCTCCAAGCTTGTTTGAAATTCAGTATTCAATCTTAAGGTACAATTATTAAACCATTTAATATTAAAATAACAAGATACCAAATAATAAATATTTATGTTACAGTTGCAGTGTTGCCAGCATACTTGTAAGTATATTTTACAAATGGAATCATTCAATCTTGCAACATGGTGGTTATACTAATATTCCCATTTTGTAGATGATAATTCTGAGACAAAAAGAGGTGTGGGACTTGCCTTCATCGTGTAATTCTTGCTTTTCTTTTTTTTTTTTTTTCTTAAGATTTTATTTATTTGACAGAGAGAAACACAGCCAGAGAGGGGGGAACACAAACAGGGGGAGTGAGAGAGGGAGAAGCAGGCTTCCCAGTGAGCAGGAAGCCCGATGTGGGACTCGATCCCAGGTCTCTGGGATCATGACCTGAGCCGAAGGCAGTCGCTTAACCAACTGAGCCACCCAGGCGCCCCAATTCTTGCTTTTCTTATAGATTCTTCTTCTTTCTTTCCTTTTCTTTTCTTTTTTTTTTTTAAGATTTTTATTTGATAGAGAGAAACACAGCCAGACAGGGAACACAAGCAGGGGGAATGAGAGAGGGAGAAGCAGGCTTCCTACCGAACAGGCAGCCCGATGCCGGACTCCAACCTGGGACTCCGGGATCATGACCTGAGCTGAAGGCAGAGGCTTAACCACTGAGCCACTCAGGCGCCTCATTATTATAGATTCTACTTCAACACCTTTCCCTTTAGTCCACAGTCCCTAAACACTGTTAACCAGATTCTCAGTTCAGAAGGAGGAATCCCCTCTGAAGCTTTATAGCCTTATAAGTCCTCAATGAAGTAATGCCCTCAAAAGATATTGTATCTTCCTTACTTTCAATCTGCAAGTGAACTACATGACCTTTTATCTTTGTTAAAAGAATCTACAAAATCATATCACAAGTTTATGTTAACATGCCATTGGGTGTGCTAATGAATATCACAATGGTAGAACAGTGTAGTGTGGATTTCAAACACCAAATTCATTCATCCTTATCATACACTGGTTCTGGTGAAGGGCAAAATAGAAAAATCTGACTTTTCTAGCCCTATAAAATGCCACTGATTTTATTTTACTTTAAAATAAATCCTGTTCTTTTATTACTTTGCCATTGAACTACATACCATTTATTATCCTGAAAGCAGTAGGTATAAAATATTTTATTTTAAAAATGCAGATACAATATTTCAATTTATTAACTTAAAATCACTTATATTACTATACTGTTTTTTCTTTATTCTAAAGTAACCTTATAGTTGTACTTTGTTTTTTGATTTTGTATTTACTTTCTTCTCATGTTTCCCAAGTAAGTGAAACTCTGCATTAGAATTTGTTCATTATGAGAAGGCATACAAGGTGAGGAATATCTTTACTCTCTTGGCTTACTACACATTGCTGGCTTTACTTTTACATTTCTGTCTGATCCTCAGTCTTTTTGTTTGCCAGCTCTTCCTCCACTAACAACCTTTAGACTTTGGCAGTGCCAGCGTTAGGATTAACCCTTCTCTTGTCTCTATATGAACTCATCCAGCCTATAGTAAGTGCTGTGACATTCACAAAATTAACTCCAGAGTCTCTGGCCTTTGAGGCTTTCGGTTTCAAATCTCTTGCTGTTCTTTTTTTTTTTTTTTTTTCCTTTTTTTTTTTTTTTTTTTTTTTGGTGGGGGGGCTTCTCAAGGCTGGTTCCTTTCCAAGTTTATAGATATGTTAGTAAGGCATGCCCTCATAGAGAGGCCTTGCATGACCATTCCATCCAAAGTAACTTTTCCAGCCTAATTTTTCCCTATAGTTTTGCGATCAGATATTAGCTCTTTCATGTGTTTATGGTTTGATTGTTCTCACTGCAGTTATGCTTCCTGAGAGCAGGTGATTTTTTTGGTTAGTTACTTCACTTTTATATACACAGGACCTTGAATACTATATATTTCCTAGTGGGTGTTTCATAAATATTTACAGTGGATAGAAAAATTCATTTATTAAAAAAAAAACATATAACATATTGCCAATTCCTAGCTAATTTTCAGTAGAGGCTAGAGTTACCATAACAGTGTCTGTAGTAAGTTATAAACAGCTATTTGTTAGATAAACACATATAAGGTTAAAGAAGAAATTTAGAACATTAAAAATCCACAACTCCTGGTCTGGTGGGGAGCCTGGATCTGCCCATCCTCCAAGCTCCCCATGTGTCAGCTGAGGCCTCTGTTCTAATCACATCACTATTCATCCTTTCCATCTCCCCAGGGCTGTTTCCCTCACACTCTCACAGGTGTTGCTGCTGAGAACATTCCCAAAGGAGCTTCAGAATGTATTTCTGGGAAAATCTGATCTAAGACCATTGCTTTTAAAGATGATAGGATCCCTGGGGCACCTAGAGGCTCAGTGGGTTGAGCATCTGACTCTTGGTTTCAGATCAGGTCATGATCTCCTGGTAGGGCTCTGTGTTGGACTCTGCTCTCAGTGGGGAGTCTGCTTGAAGATTCTCTCCCTCTGTCCCCTCTTTGTTTACATACACTCTCTTTCTCAATAAATAAATAAATCTTTAAAAAAAAATAAAAGATACACTCCCTACCTTATGGAGTTCATGCCTTAATGGAAAGGCACACCACACCACACAGTATTGAAACATATGCAATTGTCTTCAGACTCACATGGAAGTTGTGACCTGTGTGCCAGACCAGTCAGTGCTTTCAGAGGCCCTCTATATCCCGTGCTACTCCCAGGGAGCTGGGAGATCATGCCACCTCTGCCCTGAGGTCTGATGCTGAGCTGTGGCTGTCTGCCTCTCTGGCCACTGAAGAAAAAATGCCTTCTCCTCCCTCCTCACTTCTTCCTCTCCCCACCTACTAAACCAAAAATGTTTCACCAGTGCTGAGAAGAAATGGAAGATTACTTCTCCTCCTTTTCTCTTGATGGTTAAAAAATTCACACTCAAGCTGAAAATCTAAGACTCCCTTGGCTGCTTCTCCCTATGGTAGCTGAGTAGCTGGAGCATGCCACCACATCATATATTTGTGCCCATTTTTCCACCTGCAACAGGAAACCACTCCCTCATTCTCTATCAGGCCAAGGCCATGGCAAACCCCTTCACAATGTCATTTTTGGTTTTTTGCTTCTTTTTTTGTATCTTCTGGGCTTCTAACAGCAGGCACCTGTTTATAGACAACACCTTCTGAAAAAGAATGGAGCCTGCCAGGCAAGGTTGGCTCAAGCTCCTGGCACTGCTGCTTCCTAGCAGTGGCAAGTCACCTCTCGGAGGATCAGTTTTCTCATCTGTTAAATGACAATCATCTTGCCTAGCCCTAGGAACTTTGTGAGGTTGTGAAAAGTGATCCACATCAGTCACCCACCACTGCCTGGCATGCATTCCTCTCCATTTATACTCCAACCTTTTTTGTGTGCACCGGGGTTATGTGCCTATGTCCCATTTTTATCAGGCATCCCATCTCATGAATCTTAAAGACATTTAGGAAAAAGCCTTTACTTTCTAGTGTTTAAATGTCACTTCCTGTACCCTGGCTCTTTAGGCATCTTAGAATGGGCATGGTCTCCGCAAGAGTTTCAGATGCTCTTCCTCCATTCTCTCTGTCTCCTCTATAGCCTTTGCTCTCAAAACTTGACCTGGAGGTATTTCTGGTATTTCTTCATCAATGGCTAAAAGCCTACTATACTTGACCATCATGATCTTTCTGGTACAATGCATTGTTCTCAGTCAACACTTTGAGTGACCCCCAGCTCTCACTTGGGATCCATTATCCCACTGATACCACACATGAGGCAGTCGGTCTATATTTTCCTTCTAGTCCAACACACAGTCCTCACTTAGAAGATTAGTTATAATGGCTATCATAGACTATATGCCATGCAAGGGCCTAAAGAAAAAAGAAATCTCAATTTTCTTGATAAAGTATTAATGATTAAATTATAACAAAACAAAACAAAAAACTTTAGGTGATGAATTAAGTAAGTGTCTGATATAGGAAGTTTTATATATATATATATATATGTTCTTTATCTCTTGATCTCTCCTACTCTATCACCTTGGGAAAATTATTCAGATCTTCTATGTCCATTTATTCCTTGATAGAATAAAGGTCTGAATTGAGTTATCTTACAAATAATTTTATATATTTCTTTCATAACCTTAAAATTTAATTATAACGGCTATTTGATCTTTGAATGAGAAAACAGGATATAGAAAATAGAAGACAGGATAGTCAACTTTTTATTATATCTGCACCTGAAATTGCCATGCAGAAGCTGCAGCACATAAAAATATCTGCAGAGAAAGTTTATCCACAACCAAAATATGAATGAAACAAATTATATAAGAAATTGATTTAAGTCAGTAATTCCATATAAATATGAAAGCGAGCTACCTTATCATTTCAAGAATGAAATTTGTGGCAGAGTCCTCATCTTCAGTTTCAACCCCTCATCATTTGATTTCTAATTTAGGTTTCTACAACATGAGCAATGTGCTGTTCCCACTGAAATGATCCTCCCCACTCTCTGGTTTAAAGCAGTTCTGCGCTAGATTTGGGAAATCTGGATTGCATTTACTCATATCAGCCATGCAATCAACTCAAATTTCTCAAATTTAGAGCAAAATTGGGCTGAAACAGGGATAAAATCAGTTTTCCTCTGAAGCCAATAGCACATGTCGGGAAAGGAAAATAGATAGAGCTGACTTTTTGATGTTATACGTGATGTACACCTCTAAATCATCTTTATCACTGCTGCCAGCTTAAGCATTCTGTAATAAAACTATTTCTATGATTAGAGCATATGTAAGTCTTACCCAACCAATGGAGCACTCGACAAATATGCGACATGATTAACTCTAGAAATATAATCCAAAAGAAGGAAAGTTGACATTCAAATTTCTTAAGATTGCATGTTGTTATCTATTTGTTATTAGCAAGAATAGTTTCAACAAACCAGTTCACTTTTTAATTGGTGTAATACTTAGTATTTATTTCAAATACTTATTTGAAATAAAAATATTCTGACACATACATGCATTGCTCTGATAATATCAACAAAATGATTCTTTCAAAGTATAAACTGCAAGATCGGCATTAATCTGAGAAGATACATTAGAAAAGAGTTTTCCATGAATCTCTAATATTTTTGCATGTCTTGTGAACTGAGGCAATGACGATTTTTGTTCCAGGCTGTATCTGTGAGGGTATTGATATAGTATATAGTCTTTGAAAACAGAATTAGTGTATCCCGCCAGAGTTTGGGTTTGCTTACTGTGCAGCATTGACCCAGGCTGCTCTGCATTTCTCTGGTAAGGCTGATGGACAAGGGAAAATGATGCAGGAGGGACGCTCATGCTGCTTGCTGCACCACCCAGGAATCTCATGTCTTCTGCCACCATTCACAAAACTGGAGCAGGCTTACTTAGTAGTTGTAAGTAGGAAGCAAAAAATACTAGGCCATTCAAGTTCTTGACAGCTTGAACTGATAGAATCCAGTGAACTAACCGCATGATATATCAGGATTGAATTTAATTTTGATAACCGTTTTTAAATAAAATGTTTGCCACGGAATCCAATGAAATCAGTAATTTAAGGTTTAAGAATATCCGTTGTTTGTAAAACTAGAATGCCACAGCATAACACAATCTGATAAATCTAAATGGCAACACTTAATGATCTATCACTTAATAAAAAATCTAGTCAAAGGTAAAATAAACTTGTTTTTGGCATGATATATTTTTAAATGTTATTTATAATAAATAATTTTCAAATAAAAGCCTGGGAAATTTAAAAAATAGAAATTACTATTTATTTTTTAAGTAATACATTAAAATGCCTATTGCACACTTCCTATATGCCAGGTACTGTGGTACCTGCTGAAGAAATGTAGTGAACCATGCACTATCTGCCTTCACGGGTAAGACTAGACTATGGAGGTCGATCATTAAAAGTAGTCACACAAAATTTAAAAGCTAATAGCAATTATACTAAAAATAAGAATAAAAAGCATAAAGTGATATGACAGACTATACAAAGGGGACCTAATTTATGTTATCAAATGAGATTTAATGTAATATCTCAAGGATATTTTATATAGGAAATATTCTGGGAGATGTATGTCAAGCAGTAGGCATGAGGACTGCAGGGTGGAAAGGATCCTGGACTGCTGGAAAAAAAATTGAAGAGACCTCTGTGGAGAGAACCTGATGGCCGGAGACAAGACTGGGGAAACAATCAGACATTCTTCTTTGGTATAAAACATAAAACTCTCACATGACATTTTCTATTAGTGTACCACATGTCTTTTTTCTCCTACAAATGTTAACATGAGGTGTAAAATGTTTTTATTTTTTAATTTAATTTTTTTAAGATTTCATTTATTTATCTGAGAGAGAGAGAGAGAGAGAGAGAGAGAGAGAGAGAGAATGTGTGACCCCAAGAGTCTGACACTCAAATGACTAAGTCACCCAGGTACCCCTAGGTGTAAAATGTTTTTAAAAGCGATGTGCCAATTATTTGAGATTCATCATCTCAAATGTCTTTTTTCTTTTTGGTAATTTTAGAAATGTGTAGAAAATTTCCAAATGAGGAAGGACAGCTTTATTTCCAGTTACTCTTTTCTAATTTTTCTCTAAATGTGAAACTATCTTCTGAACAATGAAGTTATCTGAGCCTGTATAGTCCAAGGAAAAGAAACCATTAGGGAAGCAGTCCCTCTGAACAGAATCAAAAATATACAACTTCACTTAAAAAAGGACTTCAGAATATCTTAATTTTACCTAGTGTGTGAAAAATATACTGATGGTTGGTGTTGGAATGAACCATCAGAAATAATTATAAAGTTTTAGTCCTTGTTACCTTAACAGGTTTACCTCCCATTTGGAAACCTGGAATGCATGCAAAGTTAGATGCGTCAATATACAAACTATTAATTCGTTATCCTTAAGAAGTTTATGGTCTCACATTTTATTTTAACTTACAAAGTTCTTTCCAAAACATATTGTAACTTATAAAGTTCTTTCCAAAACATCATTTCATTTTCATTTTCTTCTTATATCTGCTTGTGATATTAAGTGAGCAAATGTTTTCATTTCCATTCTGCATATTTGGAAAATAAAGATTGGAGAGAAGAAACAACTTTCCCAATTTCTTAAAACCAATCTGTGAAAAAGCTGGATTTCAAATCTGAGTTTTGATTTTTCAAAAAGTTGACAACTTAAATGAATAACTAGAATTGAGGTGTGCCAGGGACCAGCCTCAGCAAAGATGTGGGTCCCGAACCACGGGATGTCTGGCAGGTGCAATAATGACACAGACACGAGATCTGATGCAAGCTGACAGACTCGAGGTCAGTCAGGAGAGACCTATGAAGCAGGCTCAGGCTCAGGTTCTGGCTCTCTGGCTCTCTAGCTCTGGCTCTGGTCTCTGTGCTCTGGCTTCTGGGCTCTGGGCTCTCTGGCCTCTGGGCTCTGGCCTCTCTTGCTTTGTAGGCTCTTTGGCTCTGGCTCTGGCCCTCTTGCTCTGCTTCTGTCTCTGCTTCTGTCTCTGCTTCTGTCTCTCTTGCTCTCTCTGCTTCTGTCTCTCTTGTTCTCTACTTCTGTCTCTCTTGCTCTCTGCCTCTTGCTTCGCAGGCTCTCTGCCTTTGCCTCTGCATTTTCCTTTCCCTCTGGCTCTGCCTTTATCTCTCTTAACTGTCCAGGGTCCCAGTCTTTTATTATTCAAAAGTGAGGAAGTTGGGTGGTGCAGTTAAATCTTTAACTGCTTTTGCACCCGCCCTAGGGACAGGATTAGTATTGCTACTGCAGGGTACTGAGTGATTGTTTAAACTCACAGAAGCTGAGACCATTGAGGCAGAGGGATCAAGGAATATAGGTAAGAGATACAGAGATATGATTACCAGGAGGAGGATTAAATGGAACAATATGTCTTGGATAAGCATACAAAGGACATATTGCCCTGGTCAACAGAGTACGGGGCTTTCTGGATTTTAGATGGGGAAAGCCCAGAGAGGCTTTCACCCACATTCACAGGTACCTCCACCAAAATTTCTGGTGGCTTGGGCATGGCAGGAGGGACAGATCACACACCATCCCCAACAGAGGTGTCATTAACAACAAGGCTTCTCCAAGAAGGGCAGTTTTGGTGGGAAACATACCCATGTGTAGATATATAATATCATCCAACAAAGCTGAAGAAAGCAGAAAGAATAAGTAGGAAGAAAAAAAAAACATTTCAAGATGATAAATAATCAAATCCTATAAATTCTGTAACATCTTTGTTCTATATAAACATACATTGAATTGGAGAGTTGAAGGTTTTTTTTTGTTTTGCTTTGTTTTGTTTTTTTTAAGATCAGGAGTAGAATAAAGAACCATCTTTATTCAGATACTCAATACCAAGGAAATTATCCCTTCCCATAGGACATCTGAAAAGACGCTAGGCAGTGTTTGCCTAAGATTCAAAGTGGCTGGTAAGAGGAGCTACCCAATAAACATTTCTGGAAAAAATAAATTGTCTTAGAGAAAGTATTTAATGCTATTCATTTTTTAAAGTCTTATTTATTCTTTAAATCTTTTTTTAAAGATTTTATTTATTTATTTGACAGAGAGAGATCGCAAGTAGGTAGAGAGGCAGGCAGAGAGAGAGGAGGAAGCAGGCTCTCTGCCAAGAAGGGAGCCCAATGCGGGCCTCCTTCCCAGGACCCTGAGATCATGACCTGAGCTGAAAGCAGAGGCTTAACCCACTGAGCCACCCAGGTGCCCTAAAGTCTTATTTATTCTTATCTCAGAAACAGCATTAATATAAAAGAAAGAGTCATTGTTTGGAATAGTATCTATATTTTAGCAGTGGTATGTGCAATTAGCAGAACAATACTTCCCCTTCTCTCCTAACTTATCAAAGATAGCTGAGAAATAACAGAGGCCTTATCTAAGTGCATACAGAAGAAAAGTTCAGTAATAAATATCTCATATACACAATATTTCTTAACTAATCATGAAATCATAAGGTCCTTTCCCCTAGTTTTCAAAATGATTCAGAACATGAGACTACTCAGCTTTGTGCAGCTTTTCATCCTTACTGCCTCACTGACAGTCATCAGACTTGGTATGTTACTTAGTAACAACCTGGGGTTTAGTTTGCACAGTGAAACAGAAAGTCTCCTCTTATTGAATTATCACTCTTATATTTGTAAAAGATTTCCAAATGATTTTAATTTTTTCTTTCTTTTCAAAAAAATATCTTATTTACTTATTTGAGAGACAGAGAGAGGGGGAAAGAGCACAAGCAGGGGAAGGGGCAGAGAGAGAAGCAGTTTCCCTGCTGAGCAGGCAATACTGACCCCCCTTACCCCCCAACCCCCCACCCCCCGCCAAGGCAGGACTCAATCCTAGGACTCTGGGTTCATGACCTGAGCCACAGGCAAATGCTTAACCAACTGAGCCACTCAGGTGTCCTCCAAATTATTTTAAAAATATTTTTTATTCAAACCTTGAGAATTTTCTTAATGAAATTCAAATGTTACTATTGCATAATTAATCAATTAATTTAATTTTTCATCAATTATTTAGCACACTCAATATTCATATATTTTGAATTTAAGCTCTTAACTCATCCTAAGTAATTTTAAAGTTCATGGTATATAATATCTGCATTTTTGTTGTAATGAAATTTAGATTTATAATCTCTCATTGCTGATATGAAGAAAAACACTCTCTAGCTATTGAGAAACCCATGTGACTACTTTATATAAAAATCTCAGTGTGGCTTTTTGGTTATTATTGAATTTGCCTGTGCAATAACTCCAATGAAGTGTTATGGACATTATTTCTGCAGAAAACAAAACAAAACAAAATTCTAATAATTAAACAATAATCAAGAGGAAACTTCAGGGAGAGGTAAGAAATTACACTAAATAGGCATTGCTACATGGCACATTATTCCAAAATTTAATGACTTAAAATCATCACTATTCATTATTCCTTGCAAGGTTTTGGGTCGGCATGGAGGTTCTGCTGATCTAGATTGAACTATACCAACCCTGCTAAATTATCTCACTACTAAATCATAAACTTGTGTGTAAACTAATAACTGCTTAGTCTTGAATGGCCTCAGTTGAGATGCTTTACCTCTACTCCATGCGGTCTCTTTCTCACAGGCTAATCTCAGTTTCTGCTCTTGTTGATGGCAAGGACCCAAGAAAACAAGACAGGGCATAAACAGAGCAAGCAGAAATGCACTTTCCTTTCTTTACTGCCTCTGCTTGCATCACTTTTGCTAAGATCACTTAGCCAGAGGAAATGACACAGCAAAACTCATAGCCAAAGAGAAGAAGACTAGAAAGTTATAGAGCAAAGGACATTGTTTAGAAAAGCAATTAATTGAGACCATCAATGAAATCAGTCTACCACAAAAGAGGATTCTTATGTTAACAACTGTTTTAAAATGACGTACCTTCTAAGACATGAAATGATTTTCCATTGAAGAGCAAAGACAATTCAATTTTCCATTTTGACGAAGAGTTGAGTGGGTCTCCAACTAGTAAATTTCACTGAAAGACAAGAACCTAGTGAATGAAATGGGGTCATGTGGTTTTTACTTAAAATAATGAATACTGTTGGCGGCAGCTTCTTGATATATAATGAGTTATCTTCCTTTAGAGGAAAAATGGGAAACATCTAAGAAGTCATAGAAAAACACCTGTTGTGAATGACTGACAAGTCTTTACTTCCAAAATTAACTCATTCTTTAATTCTTTTTCAACAAACCTCTATGTAGGGCCTGGAAATAAAATTATTTTCAATTCAGAGCATTGCAATTAAATAAGCAGTTACAAAAGAGAGACATATGTGTCAGTAAAGCTAAGTGTGTGGATTCTATGGAGTGCTATGTACAAATAATAATAATCAGAAATTAAACTTTACAACATGGATATTGCATTTTAAAGCTTTTTATTAAAATATAAAAAAATGTTACAGACAAGTAACATAAACCATAAATTTACAGCTTGATGAGTTTTCATAGATTGAAAATAACAATGTCACTAGCTCTGGGATACTTTTGAATTTGTTTTTCTGTATGTTATCTCCTCTCTTCCCCTTATTGGTGAATGATTATGTTAGAAAGTGTGTGTGGTGCAAAATATGGGGTTTGCAGTAGACTAGACAGCTGACCATTTATTTACCTAATTTGGCATTTTTTCTTGAGAAAATTGATGTACTGATGTACTGATGTATTGATGCATTGTCTCTCCTCTCTAATCACCCTTAAATGACAGTTCTATATGTGTAAACATTTCTCTAGTGGCAGATAGCATGTTTTGCTAGTGGAGAAGACTAGAAGAACACTAGAGTAGGAAATTTTCTCTTCCAAGTTCTAGTGTGTATTTCCTGGCAGACTCCTGCATTATGTGCAAATTTCTTAGTGCTTAGGCTTCATGTAACTCCTGGATTAGTCCCTTGGCTCTAAAAGTTGTAATTTATAGCACCTCATGGTAGTTCCCATGGGCAGATTTCTTTAGCAACACTGTTAAGAGGTTTTTCAGTAGGGGGTTCCAGCAGGGTACCTCCTGTGAACATTTTCTTCCATAGGAGCTTTACAGCCTCAGTGAATTTTTCTACTCTCTAATGAGCCATAGACATTCCCACCCTCTAAAAGAGGTCTGGGTGTCAACAATGCAGGAGAGGAGTCTCTTCCTTAGGCTTACTATCTCATCTCTTGAAGCAATGGTTGCTCCTATATCTGTTATCACCACATTGTTTAGAGTACCCTTTACTCTTAGTAGATAATCACCCATTAGTCTAATTCACTGTTACAGTTAGGAATTTTTAATTGAAATTTCCATGCTCTAGTTGTTGTGTGGTTTCTGCCTCTTGATTGGTTTTTGAATGGCATTCTTGCTTTCTTCTGGTTCCCCGAGTTCTTCTGATTCAAGATTGGTGATTCATGGAAATAATGCTAAGTGAATTTTTGTATAACATTATTTGGTCATTTAATTCAAGATATTTAAAATACCTATCAATGAATATTAAACATGATTTAACTGAATATTAAAATCAACCCAAAAAGATATTAGGAAGATAATTATCAAAATTATATTGAAAGTAAGAAGTAATGCTATTGAAAATATTGGAAATAAATATTATTTAGGTACAAATACCAAGAGATGAATAGTTTTATAATTGAAATAGCATCAGTTTTTGTTAAGATTGTGTAGCTCCTTCCTAGGTTTGGGGTTTCTCCCCTGGTCCAGCCAGGGGAAAAAGGTGGGGTCGAGCAGGATGATGAGTGTCCGGGGCCAAAAACACACCTGAGCCGGGAGGTCTGTCAAAGCAGGATCTTGTTTATTAAGGCGGTGCCACAGAATATATTGGGTGAGCGGGGAGGCAGGAAAAGGGAGGGGGAGAGGATAAGGCCCAATCACTGTAAAGGTCACCAGTCCATGCAGTGCACATGAGGACGGAAGTCTCATAGAAATATGCAGCGGCCATGAGCGGATCACATCTGCGGAAGTCAGATAGACCAATCCCGGGCTGCCACTTCGGTGGTACCGCGGATAGGGAAGTGATTGCCATGAGGAAGGTTTTGTCACTATAGGGTGTGTCCCCTATAAGATTGTATGTGTTTTTTACTTATATATGCTCATACTATTGATTGATTGATATTTGCAATGTTAGAGATTACTCAGTGATCCAACTTTACT